>JAXRKP010000246.1:252500-302500 GCA_037039925.1 Doris montereyensis | reverse complement strand
CTGGTCTGTCCCACCTGTTTCGCTTATGATACTGCCCAAATATGTGAAAGGGTCAACCTTTTTCAACTCCAGTCCATCGAATGTGATGAACGCTTTCTTTTGTTCACTTTCAGTCCCAGTTGGGTTGCTTCCTTGGCCATTATTTTTGTTTTATTTGTTTTTCCCCCTCAATATCATTATGTTGATGAGAGAGAAGTGCTACATCGTCGGCAAAATCAATATCCTCAAGTTGATGATTCAGAGACCATTGAACTCACGTTCTGTGTCCTGTTGGTCATAATATTATCAAGAAAAGGAACGGCGATAATAAACATCTTTGCTTGAGTTCAGTTTGAAGCGTTCTGTGAGGGTTTTGTTGTGAATGACATGACGTGTTGAAGATACTTCTGTTGAATGTAATAAATTGATTATTTTGGATGGGATTCTATGATGTTGAAGTAGTTTCCACATTGTTGTACAGTCTACATTAGTAAATGCTTTCACCATGTCTATTAAGTTAATATAAAGTGAGTAATTCCATTCGATCGATTGTTCAATTATAATGCGTAAGCTGTATGTGGTCTGTGCATGAACGGTCATGTTTGAATCCTGTCTGTTCTTCTCTGATGTGTCTATCATTTTCTTTTTTCAACCTCTCTTATAGAATTCTATTGAAGACGTCCCACCCCCCACCCCCGCCCCACCAAAACACGGTCATAAACAAGGAGCCCAGGTGAACAATGTCTCGTTCATCCTTCCTTCAGATACATGACCAACAGTAAAGCTGTCATCGAGAGGGGGTTAAGCAAGCTTTGGCATTGAAAGAAGGATCCCATTTTACCCAATGTAACGATGTCCCCAGTCACCAAAGAATTAAGCCGCAAGTATCCGCAGCTGTCCCTGAGCCAACTGAGGCGGGTAAGCGACATTGGTTATCGTATCAAGGGTTCTTTCGAAGCTCAAACGAGCCGCACCCATCTTAGAAGAAGATGACTTTTCCAGGGATGGATAGATGGCAATACCCCTCCAGTTCTTACAGTCTTTCAGGGTGGGGATATTTTTACACTAGAGCCATGTTTCCAGACCTCTTCTGTTTCCCAGATCTTGTTATAAAATTCGTCGATCATCTTTATGGCTGTTGGACAGGCTGCCTTTAGTAGTGAGTGCTTCGTGAGGTATACCATCTGAATCCGGTGCTTCGTTACTTTTGAGTTTTGCTACATCATTTCGGTTCTTTTGTTTTGGCGGTGATTGAATCTCTATTGGATTTCCAGCATTGCCTCTGGCGGAGGGGGAGGGGCTCTTGAGAATCATTTCGTGCAGGTCGATTGGGGAGCTTTTCAAATTGTTCTCTCCGTCTGTGTAGTTGATCTTGTTTGAGCTACTTGACACTTTCTCTTCTTTGTTATGGAATGGTTGCTCAGTACTTCGCCTCGTCCCAGCAAGTTTATGTGTGATGTTGTACTGCTCTTTCATAATATTCTTCTGACCTGTTGCTGTTTCTGCTTGCGGTGCCAGTTTTTATTGGTATTTTTTCTTGCTCTGCTTTGCACTTTTTACTTATTCATGCGCCTTATAGAATAGTTCTGGGTCTTGGGTCATTTTCCGATTTTTATTGTTTGCATGGTTTGTACTGTTATCCATCCCTTGTGTTGTCTTGTTTTCCTCCCCAGAATTTAATTGCAAGTAATTTTACAAGCTGTTTTTTTTTTATATTCCCTGTATATGATCTACCGACAAGTCTTCTTGGTTGCTTTTCAGTTGTATGATTTGGAATATTTCCTGTCTGTGGGTAATGTAGTAGTTTAATGTTGTATGTAAAACTTGTTTTGTCAAATTTCATTGTGTAATTTTAAAATCGAAAGGCTTCCACTAGTAAATAGTAAGAGCCAACGTATGACCCTCTTCTTTTGAAAATTATGCATGGATCTGCTAAACGTGCTGCCAATGGAAAAGATATGATCAAAGACCTATCTAAGCCGTCTTCCCCTCTTCAAATCGTTCGCGCGTTTTAAGTGACAACTTGGTATTTGTCTTGGGTGAAAGTCGAACCATTTGCGAGCGAGTTTCCTTTTCTGCTTTCACTGGAACGCCTCACGCTTTGTCCCAGTGGACTGCTTACCTTTTTCAAGACTTCGTGTTGTGTTATTCCTATTGGCGTTCTGTAACATACTTGTTTCAAGAGAGGGGTTATCAGCCCTTCGCCAACTCCGGTCCTGGAGGGCTTGGACTGAATTCCGAGATTCACTCCTAGACAGGTTGCCGTCCTGAGCTTACAAGTCCTGTTTACCCTAGGTGTCCATATAAGTCTAGACTCTACCCTTTGACCTGTTCAGCCTGGTAGACCCTGTCTGGCATAGCTCTCCGGATTGCTGAGGCACATAAGCCATCACGCCCCGACAAAGAATGAACGTTGTGGTGGACATCATTTAAGAACCGGGAAAATTACCACTGCTCTTACAATGGTAGAACTTATGGCCTAACTTAAATAAAACCAAAATGTCTAGACATCATTCATATGAAACACGAGAGAAACATCATAAGAGGCCACTGGCCTGAAACGATCGGTAGCAATGATTTATACGACCTCTGCCGAATTAGGTCTATTAGTCAAGGTCAAAGAACAACGATGGGTGGAGAGGTGGAGATAATTTGGACACATCCTCAGGAGAGATGAGAAAATATCAACTCCAACAGCAATGAGCGTTTTCTTTAGTGAGGAACCAAAATGTAGAGAAAGAACATCGACACTATTGTCAACGACACTCAACCAAGACTTTCAAACCTCAGGAACACTGAAACTTAAATTATGGAGACACATAATAGGCTTATATACCAACGCAACTAAACACAAAAAAGAGACCCACTTGCTTTGAAAATGCTAGTACAGGATCAAGACACACGAAGAGACGTTACACAACAAATAATCAACACTGATATTCTTTAGGACCAGCATTATGTCAGAATACACAGTATATAGGACCAGCGTCTTTATTGACTGCGATGCCATCCTTCAATGTGCATTAGGTTACTACTGTTGAGTTGAATGTAAATCATGTTAATTTGTTTTTCTACTTCCTAACAAAATAAATTTGTCTTGATTTAACATTAAACATAGCTCACAAAGAATAAGTGTGAAAAATCGAAAGTAATGTATATTTATATTGTGAGTGAAGGAAGAATAAGAACAACTATAAAAGGGCAAGTCAGTTGACAATGTAAAGTGATGCACCAATCCCTAAGCCACCTTACTATACATAATGGAGGCTCAGACCTATCACCATCTAGTAGGGGCCTAGTACCTAGTCTTACTGAGACGATTGCACAGATGGAGTTAACGCTCATGGCAGCGCTTCCTATTGGGTCACAAGCCCGCTCCTCTGGATCAGCTATCTATAATATATACATTGCATTTGTTTATTATGCTTCTCTCTAATGATGTAAGAGCAACAAAATAAGCAATGGATTATTCTACAAATGCATCTAAACACTACATTGTTGTAAGCTAAACGGAAGTTGATCGGCAATGTTTATAAATAGAAACACACGCAAAACTGAATGAATCTTTCGGAGAATTTGGTGTTGAAGGAAGAACAGAGCCGAAAGAGAAAGGGAGAGGAACAATCTAGGAAACAGATGATGATCGTATCAGGATTTACGAGGAGGTACTCAGTAGATTTAATCTACATCAAGTAAATAACACACTTCCGTCAGATTAGCAACCCGAGTGAAAAAAAGGCTTGAAAGTTGACTGTGGCTACCACTACTAGATCTAGCAGTGCCGAAGTTAAACTCTGCGAGTCGCTCGTTAAGCAGTATTTAGCAGGTGACTCTCAGACTCTATTGCCTCCAGATTATGTGCTCTTCTTGAACTAGAATCTAGATCTATATCTACATCTAGAAGACTCTAATCCATATTCATTTAGAATCGAGATCTAGATAGATATGTCTAGAGATTTAGCCATGCATGAAAACTCTTAAAATGTTTTGTTTTGTAACCTTTGTCCTATTGCCACACCCACACCTTGTCAGGTTCTATCCAAATGGCTTGGAAAGCCCATAGAGCTAGAATCTAGATCTATATCTATATCTAGAAGATTCTAATCCAGATTCTTTTAGAATTGAGATCTAGATAGATATGTCTAGAGATTTAGCCATGCATGAAAACTCTTAAAATGTTTTGTTTTGTAACATTTGTCCTATTGCCACACCCACACCTTGTCAGGTTCTATCCAAAATGGCTTTATAAGGCATATATTTAAAACTTTATGTTGAAATAGTATGCATGCCCATACTTTCTATCATTGTACACTGTCTCTGTTCTACCTATATAAATTAGGCTTTCAATTTCTTAGTGGGAGGGGGGGGGGAGGTCCAACCCTTAGGCCCAGTGATTGTAGTAGATCTCTTTCTTTGGGTGTGCCAGACTACAAAACTCCTTCCCATGTATAAACCACCATTTTTGTTTTCATTTTCTCACATAACTCCCAAGCTAGAGCTTTACTCATTTGCACAAGGGTCGATTGGGGAAAATGCGTGTCAAGTGTCTTTCTCAAGGAACACAACATTGGCCTTGGCTTTGCCAGGACTCGAATCCGCGACCTCATGTTCCCAAGCCCGGCAGCCTAACCACTCAGCCACCGATGCCATAAAAAATTATGAAATTTTTTTGAAAATGACTGGTTATTCTCTGAAACTTTTTTATGGCGATGTATCACAAACTGGGATGGGAAGAAAGTGCTTTCATATATTGCGAAGAAACCTTTTATTACATGTCCTAGAAATAAACAAAGTAAAGAAAAATACTGAAAACATTTGGAGGTCTATTACAATCTCTGAGGGCTTACCCCTACCCCTCTTCAATGTTATAATGCCCTCAACTATTTTGACCTCTGTGGGATATCAAAGCGTGCTTCCATGTCCCGATTTTGCAATACATGCACCCACTTCATTGTATTTAACATGTATCCTGTTTTTATACACTACACTGTTTTGTGTTTGTGATTCTTTTTGCCGAAACAATTTTGCCGTCTCTGTGAAGTTTGTATTACTAGGATCCTGTCTAGGAGATTATAAATGTGTCTTATTGTTTAATGCTATTGAAAACTAGTTAAGCTCTGGATTTTTGAGAGAGGTTACTTAACTTTCACCCCATCAGATTGGTATGAAATTTTCTTTGCCATTTCACACATTGATGATATATTTTCCAGTAAAAATGTTTTCTTAAAATCCAAGTTTAAATTTCTTTTCCATTTTTATCTCAAATTGGCAGACAAAAAATGGTTGATACTTCCATTCAAGACATGAAAGGTTATCATAGTCACTGTATTCTCTGTCGTCAAGTCAACTGTGAACAGTTTGTTGATAATGTCACCGCCTGTGAGATGAGTACTTGTCCTTACTGTAACTGGCGATTCCATGCTTGCAAAAGTGAAGAACATGCTATTACATGTCAAGAATCCCGTGTTCCTTGTGTCAATGCTAGTAATGGTTGTCCTCATACCATCAAAAGGTCTCAGATGGCCCAACATCTTCCTGTGTGTCCGGCCAGCGTTGAGTTGTACTGAAGAATGGTGTCGGTAAGTTTATATAGATAAAACAATACATTCATGATATATATATATATATAATTCAAAAGATACATAAATAAATACTTGAATATATACATCTTCACCTAAAAATCTTGATTTATTTATATATTTCCATTTCACATATGAGGTGGTGAGATGCAAAATCCACTCTATCCAAAAAAAAGAATTCACAAAAAAAAAGTTTTCTTCCTTAACACAAGAAAAACGGCTCGCTCAGCCAGTGCAATGGCTGCCATATGCTAGTTGCTCGCTGACAGTCACCGCCGCGGCATGATGCCGCCCAAAATTTTTTACTGAGTTCACGGGGAAGTGTGACTTTTGACCAGGCCATCACTAATCTATTGAATTCAGTTGCATGGCGATCATCTGATCTCACCCAAGCCAAGCCAATTGAAACTTGGATGATTCCATTCTTTTCAATTTAGTAGAAGACAACAAGACCAATTGCGTATCTGTGCAAACACACATTTTTATTATCAGCTCAATCACACACACTCTCAAAACAGACCAGCTAACATTTACACCCCTCTAGCGATGGACTAGTCCTAGTAGGATCATATCCATTTTACAATAGGGGTGACCAATAAATGAAACTTGTATAATCAAGCCTACTTCAAGCATAGTACAACTGTTAGCATCGTTACTACCAGTTGTCCAAGGAAAAGATAATAGTGGATACACCCTTTTAGAAATAGACTCAGCTGAAGGTTTTTGGACGTAAGCTTTTTCCTGTTTACTAAATGGTTAACCAATCAGAAAGCATTATTTTAAGAGAGGATTAAAAGAGGATGAGTGTAAGACAGTAAGAGGGTAACAAGATGGAGGAATATTCAGGCCTCTCTTGACCCGTTTTTCCTTTCCGGGCATCGCCCTGAGAGGTTTTTAGCAATCAAACCATAAATCCCGAGCGTAGCGCTGAACAGAGTGCTGTAACAAACCGACATTTACCAGTCACAGCCTTACCAGGTTATGTTCTAAATGGAGTCCTATCGTTTGATTTTGCGTATGCTCATAGCATTTGTTAATCCTTGTATAAATCCTGTGCGTTAACTCAAGAAGGGCGCCGGCCCTATATTTATGGCCTGGGGAGCCATTTCTAATGGGTTTAACTAATAGCTTATTTGCCACTGGAGTTTTTCCAATAGCCAGTTTTTTTCCTTATTCATTTACACACCTTCAATTCGATTGATTCTTAGATAAATGCTATGATGGAGGAAAGAATGAAATTTACTTGGTTCTTTTAAATTTTGTTACCTTGCATAAAAATTTGAAAATGTGATATATATTTCCTATTTTTCAATTTTATTTTTCAATATTATTATGGTCAACAAGTAAAAGTGAAAGAGAGTTAAATATGATATAATATGGGTTGGTATTACGTTCATGGTGTAAAAACCCAACATTTCTGAAGAAAACATTGTCTATGATGATGACTTGGTGGTAGGAATGATATAAGAGACTTATGGGAATTTTGTTAAAACCGGTCACAACCATGTGAGAATTTTTTTTCCTTTTCAGATGGCCCATGCATGCTCGTGAACAAGGTGTGCGCCACTCTTTGCCTCCAACTAAAACTTATTTAGAATGTGGCCAACTTGATGTAGGCTTGGCTATGAGAGACCAGAGGATGCTCATAGATTCTCTGAAAGCACCGCGTAAGCTGAAACGCCGTTAGCAACCCTCTAACTCAAAAGTACCCAGCAGTGCCATTTAATCACAGGGGTAGCTCACCGCACGACTCTGATCCTAGGGCTGGGAGACACATCTCAGACCGTGTCTGATGATGAAACAGATGCACCATGGGATTTGAATAAGCTTCAACCCGGGCTGAAAGAAAGTATCCGCAGTCAACTTTATCAAGTTTCTAAAGCAACAGCGGATCAATTAGCCACGGCTCTGAATTCAACTTCCGAAGTTCTTTCAAACAACAAAAATCGAGAGGAAACAGGAGCACTCGTCAGTCCAGAAGGTCATGGTGAAACCATTACTGTTAATACAAATTGTGTGACTGACAAAAGCAAGGATGGGGAAAATACAGAAAAAATATCCCCAGCTCGGGAGAGTAATAAAGACACCATAAGGTTGAGTGTATCATCAGATTGCATTAGTGATATTTCACGCTCCAGATCAGTGTCAGTCCTTCGTGATGTAGGAGGTACACAATTGCATAAGATCACAGGTGAAAAACTTGTGGATGGAAACGATGATGAAATTTCTCTTCATAAAATTCTTGGTGTGAACCTAACTTATGAAGTCATCAACAAGTATGTGAAAAAGCCTGCAAGTATGTATACCTTCATTTGTGCACAGAATTTCAGGCGGGATGAATATAAGTGGCATTTTAAGGTAAGTGTTCTAGTATGATGGGACAAAAATTCAGTTACAATCATAAGTGATAACATAATGTAGACATTTACTGATTTCTCTTTTTTAATTTTGTTCATAATTTTTATTTGCTTATTTGAGGAGCTAAAATGAGTTAAAAAATATAATTGACTAAAAGAGCGGAATGCCAAGAGAATACCATGCAGTTATTTGATTTTTACTTAACATTGATGTATATTCTTTTTCTAAGCAAATAATAAGGGGAATATAAAAAATGTCGTTAACATTTATGTTTCACTTATATTTGTATTGAAGTTCTATGAAAGACCCAGCAATTTATTTCCCTTGAAATTTAGAGCAGCTAAGGAAACCATTTTCGTTATTACCAAAGTTGGTTAGCAGCAAAAATGCAGTAGAATCAATTTTGCTTGCTATGTCTATTTTTTATTTGAGTCGTGTAGTATCTTACTTTTTTTCATTAGAATTTTCTTACATCATAATGTCTATTTTGCATCCTGTTATGGGTAACTTTTAATCTTTTTGTTGTTTTTTTTAGATTACAGTTGTTTTTTCTATCTTCTCTATCTTACATCTTTCTTTCCTTCTCCCTCCGCATTATGTCTTTCTTTATATCTTTCTATGCTTTACGTATATATGTAAAGTCAACATATATTTTTCAGATATCCTACAGTTCTATCTTCTCTATCTTACATCTTTCTTTCCCTTCCCTCCACATTATGTCTTTCTTTATATCTTTCTATGCTTTACGTATATATGTAAAGTCAACATATATTTTTCAGATATCCTACAGACCCTCTGCCAATCAATCATTTTTTTCATGAGTATATCCTCTCTCCCATTTACAGAACGTTCATCAAGAAATTCATCAAGGCTTCAATGGGTGGATGGAGCAAAGATGTCCTCTTGCCTACCAGGGGTGTACCTTTTCCTTCCAGAGACTCATACCTGAACAGCCAGATGTAGTGTTGTACCACTCCTGGCTTCAGGAGAGTTATGGTCTGGAAAAGCCTGGCTCAACCAATGCATCTTCAAGCTGACAGAGATTCAGAACTCAATTCTCTTGGTGCCTTAGACTCTGATACCCATACAAAGACTTTGTCTTCTTTAGATATAGATGAAAAAACTGATGTTACAGCCAATGCACCAGAACAACGACAGCAATCAAGTATTAGTGACCTTGGGTGCTTTGATAGGGAATTTGATTTTGTTCAACCACCAGTGTCCTCGAGAAACAGTTCAGACGGTTTTGCTCATGATTCATCTGCAAGGATTAAGAAAACTGAGTCTGAAGGGGATGCTTCAAGCTTGAGCAGATCTTATTACAGCGAGAGTGGCCGGAATCTGAAGAAAGAGAATCAATGATGAGTGTGAGACCAGTTGTGTTCACTGCGTGCAATCCTGATTCCAAAGTTTTGTTTCAGTACAATGTGGAAGAGAACCAAAGAAGGATCAATTTCATATCCCTTCCTGCTCTGACTGGTTTACCCTTTGAAATTCTACAGCTTATAGGTAATTGCCGTTTTCTTTTTACGTACAGTACATGCGTACAAACATATGTTTCACTAAATAATCTGCTTATAAGTTATTTGATAAAATCAAATAGGCTATTTGCCTCTATCTAATTCCAAAATTCTACCCCTTTAATATTTGCTTTTAATTCAGAAAAATATCTCAAAATACAGGTATCTTGCTTTCATTCAGTTCTAAGATTGTCGGTATTTGGTTTGCATTCATTTTCAAAATTGTTGAAATCCCTCAATCCCGTTATTCACTGTTCGTATGTTGCTTGCCAGAAATGTTGAATTAAAGGATGAAACAAAAACTTGTAGTGGTAGACGTTCTTTAAGGTGCAGTAAAGAATTTTTGTGAAATGTAAGTAAGAACAACCTGTTTATATCTATGATAATGCTTAACTTGCCCTTCTTAAAAGATGTGTGTAAAAACTACTGACCATGCCAATTCATTAGCTGGGTTGCCAGCAGTGAGTCACTACCATAAAACTGTGTCTGCAACATTGAAATTAATTTTTGTTCTTTCTTTCTTTCTTTAACAGTTTCCATTCTACCTTTCGGTGTATGGATTCAGATGCCCAAGGTGATCTTTCTCCATGATGCCCTGTCCTGGCATTTGCTGTTTCCTTTCAAAAAAGTTAAATTTCTATGCTTCAATGCCTCTATTATATCTTCTTCCGACTTTCTCCGAGGTCTGCCTTTTGGTCTTTTACCTTGGGCTTTAGCATTGTATACTGATTGAGCTATTCTATTGTCATTCAGTCTGTTTACATGCCCAAATCAGCTCAATTGATTTGTTTCTATCTTAGTTTTTATGTCATCTGCTTTGGTTTGATCTCTTATTGTTGTGTTTCTGATTTTTTTTTCTCTTTTAGTTATCCCTACTACTCTTCTTAGATATTTCATTTCAGATGCCTGTACTCTACTGTATTCTCTACTGTCTAAGGTACAGGCTTCGCTGCTATAGAGGAGAGTAGGACAATAAACTGTATTGTATACTGCCATTTTGGTTTTTGTTGACAATTCTTGCTTACCTACAAATACTTTTCCCAGATGGTTATATATTGCACTTGCCTTTCTGATTCTCTGGCTGATTTCTTCTCTTAGTTTTCCCTCTGAGTTAATCATTGCTCCCAGGTAATTGTAGCTTTAAGCTTGTTCTAAATTCTCCCTGCCCAATTTAAGATTTTGTGTTTTAGCTTCCCTAGTTACTAACATTGTTTTGGTTTTCTTTGCATTTACTCTCATTCCTCTTTTATTTAGTTCATTGTTTATAATGTTGATATTCGACTGAAGGTCACTTTCTGATTTTCTAAACAGAACTAAATCATAGGCAAATGACAGCATCCCTACATTTACTGGTTTCAGCTTCCACATACCTACATTCATTTTCTTCATTTTTGAGGATGCCTTTGCGACTGTATCCATAAATGTGATAAACAAAAGAGGACTTAGGATACAACCCTGTCTTACTCCTATATCTACATCAAATTCTGCAGATATGTTTCCAGCTACTCTCACTGCATATGTTTGTTTATTGTAAAAACTTTTAATGGCTTCTATTAAATTTTGCTCTACATTGTGTACTTTTAAGGAATGCCATTGTTCGTCCCTCCTCACAATGTCAAATGCCTTTTCTAAGTCAATAAAACACAGATGCAAGTCAATGTTTCTCTCAAGGAATTTTTCTATTATTTGTCTATTTGTAAATATGTGGTCTTGTACATTTTTTTCTGGTCTAAATCCACTCTGATGCTCTTCAATCTGATCCTCTACTCTTTGCCTTAGTTTCATTTCCAGTATCCTGGCATATACTTTTCCTGGGACGCTAAGTAGTGATATCCCTCTATAGTTTGAGCATTCCATAGTTGATCCTTTCTTATGTATTGGTACTATCGTTCCCTTATTCCAGTCGTCTGGTACCTGTTTGGACTTCCATGCTTGTTGGCATATTGCATGTAATAGTTTGTCTGTCTCTCTCCTTGGTTTTTAACCATTTCTGGATAAACTAGATCTGCTCCTGGGGCTTTTCCTAATTTCACTTGTCTTATAGCTGTTTGGATTTCTTCCATTGATATATCTACATCTTCAGCTGTCTCCTCTGGAATACTTGTTACTCTTACTAATTGATCTTTACTCCTTGTTTCATACGTTCTGAGGGATTATGTAATTGGTGAAAATACTTTCTCCATGTAAGAAAATAGATCGTCTTAGTTTAAGCTCTTTTATTTTACCTTTATATATCAGGATCAAATTCCTAATGATATCTTCAGGTAATGACTGTAAAATTTTGTTCCCATACAAAAATTGTAGATTTTAATTTTGTGTTCTGCTAAATATCAAGTGCTCTTATTTTGAGCTATTAAAAAATTACGTACCTTTTTGTCTGAGTTGCAATTAATGCTTTAGCCATTTTTTATCAATTGACTTTATTTGATTATTATTCACCTTTCTTCCTTTACTGTTCTTGTCTGTATTGATGTGAAATATTAGTATTGTTGAACACAAAACTACCACCTGAATACAAATGATTTGATATTTGTCTGATACTTGATTGATTTTATCATTTGTTGTTGATAATGCTTCTTTTTTTTTTTAACATGGTCTGTTTCTACATAAAACTGTCTTAAATATTTTGATTTTCATTTGAAATCCAAATGGTGCTAGATTTTCTTCTTTTAAAAAATTTTTTTATGGCTTTCAAGGTCAGAATGAAATACAAATTTTGGCAATTTTCCCATTTGTCATTTTTTCTCTCAGGAAGTCACCTTGATAGCTTTAGTCTGTGTAACCTGTCCTTGACCTGCCGTCGACTGCGTGAAGTGTGTTGCTCCCTTTTGGATGATCATGGTATCGTCTTGCTCAACTGGGAACGTGAAAATACCGGGACAAAGTATCATGGAAGGTTTCAACAAAGTATGTGGACAAAGTTTTCACTCATCCTCTTACATTTAAATCTTAGATTTGGAATGTCCTTCAAGTAGTGAAATCTGGTTGTCTAATGTTCAGTCTAATTTTCAATTTAGCATAATGACATAGCCATACAACAGAAAGATAGGATGTCATATTGATTAACAACAATAAAAGTTTCATAATTTTGTTTTCACAATACTTAAGTAACAAATTTTTTTCGTTGTAAGTTTTATTATTCTTGACTCTCTGTTTTCACGTGCCATCGTAAATTGATGCTTTATTTTCAAATGAATGCTGAATAAGAATAGATAAAACCTCATTTACACACAAACTATTTTATTCCTAACACACTGAAAAAAGTGAAATCATCACCACATTTGTTTTTTTAGGGAATAGTAAGGTTATGTTTGAAAATTCTTTAAAAAAAGAAAACAATCTGAAGTTGTTGTTTTCTTTTTGAAAAGACAATGTTATTATGAGACTGCTAACTGATCATGACTTTGATTTTGTGAATCTTTTTCTTTAAATCTTGCTGTCAAACTTTACTAAAGTTTTATCTTTCTTTCTTTCTTTATCAGTTCCCATTCTACATTTTGGTGTATGGGTTCAGATGCCTGAGATGATCTTTCTCCAGGATGCCTTGTCCTGGCATTTTCTGTTTCTTTCCAAAAAAGTTAAATTTCTATGCTTTAATGCCTCTTTTATATCTTCTTCCCACTTTCTCCGAGGTCTGCCTTTTGGTCTTTTAACTTGGGTTTTAGCACTGTATACTGATTTAGCTATTCTATTGTCATTCATTCTGTTTACATGTTTACAAACATGTTTACATGTTTAAAGGAATAAAGTTTTATCTAATAAACATAAATACATGTAAGATCATAATTAAATTCAAAAGGTGGAATAACCAACATCAAAATTGAAATTAAACACGGTGAAATACCTTTACTTGCTTTTAATTTCAAACTGCACTCTTTCATCTTGAAGCGTTCATTCATTTAAGGTGTAATAAAATTTCAACCTTACAGCAAATTGATTAAAATGAAATTCCTCTTATCACAGCTTTTATTTTTTATTATTGTTGATCATGTGTTCAAATTACTACTTCAGCGCTGGATGTTCAGTACCAGTTTTGAACCGATAAGAAAGTGGAAGTTTAACCCGAACCAGCCGTCCGTGTCTGACCATCTCAAGAGTTGTCCCTTCAATCAAGATTGCAACACTCACTCTGAGCCAATCCAAATTATCTTCACCTAACCATCGGACTGCTGATACGATATGATCTCATTTTCTTTCTTATCTTTGAAAGGGAAGATTTTGAATTTTTTTTTTCTGTCAATGCTTAGAATTTTGATGTATTGTCATTTGAATTTTGAAATTATAACTGAACCGTCGACAAAGTATCATAATCATTGTCTATAACCAAAGGGTAAAGAAAATATCCAAAACGTTTCGAGTGATACAAAGATTTAAGCTTTTATGATTGAATTCTGTGTTACTGAATTTTTGTCAACTTATATTGTGGTGTTGGTGGCCGAGGGGTTAAACTGCCGGACTTGGTCCCGGCATGATTCTTAACAAATTAGTTCTGACGTGTGTTTCTTGGAAAGTCACTCAATACGCATTTTCCTCACTCAACCCAGGTGCAAATGGGTACAAGCACTATCTTGGGTGGTAATGGCCTTGATGAAACTTGACTATTTCATAAAACTCAATATTATTTAGTTTAAAGCTAAAACCTCCTGATGACGGCTGCTGTTTGACTTAAACACAAGATGAGCTTATTGTCACTCAAGTTACAATATCTGACCCTTTCAAACAGTCTTCTTACATATTGTACAAGCAGTATCTGTTTCCCTGTCATTTTGAATGCTGAAGAAGAACACTTTATGCTAGAAGCGTACAAAGTTTTATGTGAGTTCAATTGAACAAATCTCAGGTTTTTAATAATGAGTTTAAGTGCACAAAATGGAAAGAAAAGATGAAACAAAGTGTTTCAGAGTCTTTGATGAACTAAAATTGAAAAGTGTGGCAGATGGAAATTCTGACAAGAAGATGAAAAGGAAACATGTTTCACGCCAGACAATGAGAAAGACAATTAGATTTTGATGAATCAGAATAATTGGACCAAGAGATAACAAACATGTGTTTTATATTTTTAACCTATAAGTAGCAAATATCTATGCAATAATGTATTATATATTATATATTTTTATATAAATACAAGCGCTGATAATGATAACGATGAGGTCATGCTGTTTGTTTTTAAATGTTAAAAATGTGTGTTCATATTAACATTACTGATATTTGATAGCATTTTCTTATGTCAGTTTAAAAATAATTGGCTTTACATTATTTCTTTGGCTCCATGCATGAAAACAATAGCCTACATAGAATTGAAGTTGAGAAAACTGCTCTCGGCTTATAACTTTAAGTAGAATTAACTTTCATATTTTAAAATGAAATATTGGCTATGTGGTGTGAATCGGGATGAAGATTTAGAACTTCAACTATCAGGTTTATGTATGGGGCCATAAATTTTACCCGCTCATTGAAAACTTTCAAAAGTGGCATCCAGACAGCTTTCTTGAACGCCTAATAATCTTTTTCCAATGATTTTCTACTTTATGTTTTCCCCTTTTTGTTTCACTTTATGATGCTCTTTCATCTGACATCACACTGCAAAGTGGTTATAATAAGACTGTGGTCCACACTTGTGTGCTGTCTGAATGGACGGTTGGTTCTTTTTTCTCACTCTTTCACATTTCTTTCTTTCATCTTTCTGTTTCCTCTTAATTCATCCTGAGATCATAGCATAGATGAATTAAAAGGTAACAACAAGATGAAAGAAAGACAGGGCAAAATTCAATGAAAGAAACAAACTATTGCTGTCTTATGAAATGTTAACGCCAAAATGACGCATGTGTGTTCTGTCTCCTCCGGTGAAGTGATCAGATTTTGTCATTTATCTTGCCTTCACTCAGTTGCGGACTCCTTTGTATTTGTTGTGTTCCTCACACATGTGTTATGAAAACAGCGGGTGGTTGGTGGGCGCTACTGGTAGGTCCTATTTCTTTCCTTTCCTTCTTTTTTCCCTTATCTTTCATCTTGCTGTTTCCTCTAAATTCACTCTGAGATCACCGCAATGGTGGACGGGGTAAATTTCATAGAAACAAAAATATGAAAACAAATTTTGGTCTTGCCATCTCACCAGCACTACAGTAGCCCTTCCATGATTTTTGTTTCTTTTCTCACGTCCGTCATTGTCGGTGATCTCAACATCTCCAAGATGATTTTTGCAGCTGGCTGTTGATTGTGTTAACGAATTGTGTAATTGTCTTATTCTCTATCCTATATAAATTTAGATTTACGTAATTTATTGTGTTCATATTAATTAGTATTGTAGTTGCCAGTGAATCAGGATTTTTTTTTCTTCTTTATTTGTACACAATAATCCGGAAATTTGGGATTCCGTATCTGAACACTTAATTTTGAAACAAATCACCACTATATAGAGAGTCCAAGCTTCGATAAACCAAACACTCAATTGGTTGTGCGCGATAGTCTAACTAGTCCACTCGACTTTCCTAACCTCATTTCAGCCATACAAACAATTAAGCAACATGATGTTACAATCAATTGACTGATGTGCCACATTGGCCAGGCAGACGGACAGACTCTAGTGGGTGTCTGAATGGCCCAGACACAAAATAGTTTAAATACCGTCGCTAGAGGTGTCTCCGACAGGACTGGATCAGGGAGGTAGGTTTTACACAAAAATGCTCAAGAAAAATTTGCCTCTGTACTCGGAAATCTCCCACTTTAAAGAGTAGAATTGATTTTTGTCTAAATGTTGAGAATTAACAAACAAGAAACATAAGAAAATTAAAGAACCCAAACTCTATGAGATTTTATGGTACATTGTTAATGTCATTGTTATTTTTCAATTACCCTGCGTAATTGATTGAAGATATTAAATACAAATTTGTTCAATTTTATACCGACTATTAGTAGTGGTAGCAGTACATGTAGTAATGTCAAACTTTTTTGACTACCACATTTCCTCACTCAGCTATTGTTTTTTATGTAAACTTAAGATGTGTGACAAGATCATAAGATCAGGCATCCAATAATTTATTTTGACTTTTGAAGTTGATGTAAGGTGCCTTCTCAATGCATCATTTTAACCCTTTCCTTATTAAGACAGGTCCACAGGTCATGTGCTCTCTGCCCCTAGTCGTGGTGGGCAGTTGGCGGGCGCTGCTGATACGTCCTACTTCTTTCCTTTTACTCCTTCTCTTTTATCTTGCTGTTTCCTCTTGTAATTCATCCTGAGATCATGACAATGGTGGATGAGGTGAATTTCATGTAAACAAACAAAGTCCAGCCGGCTCTCCAGTAACCACCCCCTGATGCCTAAGCAAAGGGAAATAACTCCAATCGCAAAAGTACCTACCCTTTTAGAAAAATTCTTGACACAATAATTTATCAATTGATTTTAAAAACAGGGATATCAAAATATAGACAATTGAATGCACTTTCAGAAAAAGTATGTATGTTATAGGGAAAAAAGGCATTTAATGGTGAAAATATAGCTGAAATACAAAAAGATTTTAAAAAATTCTAGTCTTTCAATATGTCCTTCTTTAACACTGCACATTTGAAGCAGCGCCTTTTTCAGCCAGGTATTTTGATAGAAAAATCAATACGAAAAACCGTCGTTCTTTTTTTTTGAGTGCTTAAAAACGAAAGTAGATAGACCCATGTGTCATTTATCCTAAAAGAGTTTGACTCTCAAGCTTGCCTGTAGTATTGATACTAAACTGACACATTGATTGGAATTTATTTCTAGAGGAGATACACAACTTTTTTTTCTTTATCATCAGTTCCCATTCTACCTTTCGGTGTGTGGGTTCAGATGCCCGAGATGATCTTTCTCCAGGATGCCCTATCCTGGCATTTTCTGTTTCCTTCCAAAAAAGTTAAATTTCTATGCTTCAATGCCTCTTTTATATCTTCTTCCCACTTTCTCTGAGGTCTGCCTTTTGGTCTTTTACCTTGGGCTTTAGCACTGTATACTGATTTAGCTATTCTATTGTCATTCATTCTGTTTACATGCCCAAACCATCTCAATTGATTTGTTTCTATCTTAGTTTTTTTGCCATCTGCTTTGGTTTGATCTCTTATTGTTGGAGATACACAACAAATGTAGTTAATGTGTTCCATGTCGCATGAGGGTATATGAGGCAGGACCTCTGTAAATCACATACAGTCGCATTATGTCTTTATATAAAGATAACCATTTTTACAATTTTAAAGCCTTTTATCAAGTTGATTTTTATAGGTTTTTTTGTGTGAATTTGAGTGCAGTACGGGGATGGATTTGATTGCTGTAGTATTTTTTTGTTTTTGTTTATAGGTTTGGTTCTTTTCATGGATCAGGTTTAGCAATAACAACATGTCACATAAATGATTTAATGACAACTTAAACCTTCACATGATGAAAATGATGCCATTTACATTTTACAGTATAATTGATTTATACGAGATATATACAGTATAATTCATTTATACAAGATATATACAATATAATTGATTCCTACAACACCTGTGTTCACAAATAGAACTGATATGGCGAATAATTATCAATGACCTGCCTTACACTTATACTGAAGAGATTAATGATTTTATATCTTGTGTAAAGAAATCAAAATACAAAATAAAATGATGTCTATAATTATATTTCAATATTTTTATGAGAGTAATTTTATTTTGGTTATGTGGAATCTGTGATTGTGATGTTGAATGGAACAAAGATATTGAGGTCATGTAGAAATGTTTTTGTTTTAAAAATGGTTTGAAGTCAAAATGAGGCACACTGGGAGGTGAAATGAGGGACAGTGAGACTGAACGATGTATTTCATAAATTCATAGACACGCGCACAGAATAGGTTATTCTCTCTTTCCCACACCTAGCGATCACTAACCTTTGTATTAATTTAAATATAAATTTCTAGGTTTTTCTCTGTATTTCAGTTTTAAAAGTAGCTAGGACATACCCTGGTATCAATATGAATAACAAACAATCTAGAGTCTAATTCAGATTGCTCAAAGCACCAATATGTAATAAAGCATATACTTCTTATAAGTAATATAAGCCATGATTCTTGATTCAGCCACACCTCCAATGTCCAAAGATTAATTACAGTATAAGCTGAAGGAGAAAGTTATATGACTAGCAGTAGGTAGGAGCCTTCACTATAATTATATCGCAGTCTTTACTGAAGTGTCCTCATACAGTTTTTAAATAAAATAAAATAAATACTTTTGGCCTACAATCTGTGCTTGCAGAGCAACATTTGTAGCTGATTTGTAGCCTTCATAAGGGCTGGTGATGGATTCCATTGAAAGCAATGGCGAGCCATTTGCTTCAATACAGGGAATGCCGGTAAGTCGATGTTCAAGGGATCTTGACTAAACGATCGACTTGCATAAAAAATTGATGTATGTGATTTTGTGTGAGTAATCTCCCTTTATGGTCATGATTGGTTTGAGGGAGTCTATGTCAATTATAAGATTAGCACAAATCTGGGAAGTGAGGGGTTGGTGGCCGAGTGGTTAGGCTGTCAGGCTTAGGATCATGAAGTCTGGGTTTCGAATCTTAGCAAAACTAGTTCCATGTTGAGTTCCTTGGGAAGGTACAAAACACGACTTTCCCCACTCGACACAGGTGCAAATAGGTACAATCACTAGCTTGGGAGTTAAAATCTGCGTCAGACTAGCCGTAGCAACCTGTCCATGAAAAGTTGGCTTTAGCCCCGGCGTTATGGGTCGCAATGTCCTGAGAGGAACTTTACTTCCTTACTTACTATAGTATTAGTCTCAGAAAAATTTTCATCATTACTTAATCTACATCTGCCAATAACCGTGTATATTGTACTTGTACACCTGAGTCCTGAATTGAAATTCAAGCTAAGTATCATTTCTGAGATTATGTTGGTTGTAGAAAAAGTAGCGTTTTCAGTTTTCAATAGTACCCCTTATGATTTGATGCTTGCCACAGTTTCATACGTTTTGGCTGTGAAAAATCATTGTATTTGTTATATAAGCACTTTTTAATTTTAAGATGTCATTTATTATAGACATGAATTCCATGCAGATTTGTCATTGTGTTTGCCGTAAATTTTGTCATTTCTCTCTAAGAAGTGAGGACAAATTGTGACATATTTACAGGCAGGTGTAGTTAGATGACAATGACAATATATGTGGGTTGGACAAACTACCAAAGCATTCTTGAATTGTCTTGCTTGTGTCAGTCCTCCAGGGCTTGAAAACAAAGCAAGGACAAACTAGAACGTATTTCAATACAGTTCAAGCATCTAGTGGTGTTGGCAGCCGAGTGGTAAGGCTGCTGTGTTGGAATCATGAGGGCCCAAGTTCGAATCCTAGCAAAGAATCTGTCGTTCTCTCTCTACATGCATATAAATCAAACATAAAACAGACCACACATCAAGACAATAAATAACCAATTCCCAAAGTCATTTATTATGAAATTTCTTAAGAATTTATTTCTTTTTCCGTTTTTAAAATAATAAGAATGACTAATAATAGTCACATTGGAAATCACAAAACATTGATGATGGCATGTGACGATACAAAATCTATCAAAATGAAATGTCAGATCATGACTACTCACTGGTACATTTTTCTTCAAGCACACAAATGATTCTTCTTTCCTATAACTCAAATACTGTAACCAAAGTAAACATCTACACATTGTTCATACTTTCTCATATGTGACAAATAAATAACATGGCAAACAAGACTCAGCGCTTTGCATATCCAAGGACTCACTCACACTAATTCATTGATCACAATGTCAAGACTGACTTAAGTTTTAAAATACTGGCATATATCTATTATTTATTCTATTTTAACTAAAAAAATATTTAAAAGCGAGAGAAGATATCAAAACCAACCCCTGCTCCCCCAAAAAACCCAACAAAGCAACCCCACCCCAGCAATAAACAAACAGAAAACCACCAAAAAAACAAACAAACAGAAAACCACCAAAAATACAAACAAACAGAAAACCACCAAAAAAACAAACAAACAGAAAACCACCCCCCTGCCAAAAAACAAACAAACAGCAGAGCAACAGTAAGACAACTATTTAGGAGACAGGAATGGTAGTACCCTTTTGTAAAATTAAATAAAAGAAATTAAAACTTCCTAAGAAAAGAAAAAAAGGTCAACATAAGGTTGATCAGACGGTCTGTGTCAAACCAATTTCATGAGTAAAGATATTACAGACAAATCTAAATGTAGTTTCAATTTCCAAAGTTTGACTTCAAATCACAAGGTTTCCATTACACAAAGCCATGTGTAAGATTCAATACAGTTTGAGTTAGCTTTGACAGCGCACAACACGAAACAGATACAATGTTCAGACCTTCCTTCATGCTTTTGAAAATGTCATGGACAAAAAATTCAAAACCTGCAGGATTTTAACTAACCTCCTGCTTTCTTGGGGGTTGAGGGAGGGGGGGGGAGGGAAATAGCTGAGTTCACTTCTCTAACGCACAAAACAGTTTAACCATTTCAAAGAGACAACTGGTTGCAAGTGTCGACTGGACAATTTTGTATACAATAACTTACATGAAACATATAGTGATTTCTTGGAATAACGGAAAACAAGAGTTTGAAAATTACTTAAAAGTTTACAAAAACAACTAAAAAATATCTGAAACAAAACGTGTAGATTCATATAAGCTTTTTCAAGTATAAACTAACCCAAACTACTCAAAACTTGCAATGCACCAAATACCATGTACCAAAAAACTGTATATTGATATAAACAACTTAATTTCTACCCCCTCTATTCTTGTTATTATTTAAAACTTGTTTTTTATTTAACCCTTTCCTGCCTAAGGGTGCTCCACAATTCTAGTCTGTGTGCCTACGCCCACTTCGTATTTTGTCTGTGTGCCTTAGCAAAGGGATGCAACTCAGATGAAAAGTATACTTGACTCAGTTAAAATTAATTTTAGAGACGTAAACATCTTTCAATTTTAATGAAGAAACCATAATAAACTAGAGAACAAATCAGATTTCAGAAAATATATACTTTATAACTTTAATGAGCCTTTAATTGTCAATAACGTTCGTGAGTAGGTCTATCCAGTCATTGGAAGTAATAGTGTCGCTTTGTTTACAATCGCTGTAAGTCACAAAAGAAATTATGTAATATAAAAATATGTGCAGTTTTTTCCACAAAAGGGCCGAAAATCTTGCACATCACAAGATTGCCGATTCAAGTCTTGCACACTGTGAAATCATGTTGGGATGAGAGTACAAAGATGAAGAGAAAGCAAGGGACGCATTAAAGCGCTTTAGGCATCAAGGCTGATGTCGCATTCAGTCACAGTAGGCTGCAAAGATGATGTCGTATTCGGTCGCAGTAGGCAGGAAAGGGTTAAATCTAACTTGTTTTTTGTTACATAGCAGTAATTTATTTGCTATTGAATGTGATGTAGGCTGGGTATCAAATATGAGAAAGAAGAGAAAGAAATTTTCAGACTAGTAAGACCACTTCCCATCTGCTCACACACATACACATACTAAAAGCCCTGAATTGTCATGTAGCACCAAATGTGGTTGTCCCATGGCTGGATTCTGTCAGTGGGGTAGGATGGTGGTCTCTGCCATTGTATCGGTTCCACCTTGATCTCCCGGTGGCATCGGCGATGACTCTGATACTTGATTTAATGAGTCGTATTGCTGGGCAGCCAGTTGCTTGAATATAAAAAGTCAAATCGATTTATTTTTTTGTTGCTTTTTCTCTGCAGTACAGCCATCAGCCATGTTTTATTTCTGATCTTATTTCTTTTTGTACTAAAATCAAACATTTGGTTGGTGGTAGTTCAGACACAAATCTTCCATGCATGGTATCAGCAGGTTTAAAATATAACAATTTCAATTTTGTCACAAACGCATTCACAATTAATACTGTCCAGACATCTTCAGTTCCACATGAGCATGAATGGAAACCCTCAAACATTATGTATCCATCTACAATCTACTGTAACACTTTATGTGCCAGCAGTTCTTCTCCGATTATACCGTCCAGTGCCAGCAGTTCTAAGGGTTGCATGCTTAGTAAAATTTATTTAATAAGAACTAAAAAGAGCAGAGCTTCAAAGTTCTCAGGGCTACTAGATCTAGTAGATCTAGATACAGTTTGAGTATCCTGATCTGAGCACTATTTCAGAATCAAAATCATCTATAAAAATGTTGTCTCTATTCATGGTCGAGGTTTACCAGCACTTAAATTTGTAAAAAAGTTTTGTTAAAAATGCAACGAAAAAGGGTTATTGATTTCTGACAAACAGCTAGAACATGGGGGTAACCATATTGGCTGAACAAGATACAATTTTATAGCAGTTTATAAAAGTTACTTCGAAAAATTCGACAAGGGCACAAGTTGGCACACAAAGGGACGTAACCAAAAAATTAAGTGTTAAAAAAAACCCAAACATTAAAATATAAATCATCATGCACCATGCCAACAGAACCTTAACTGTCTGAATCATGGGCCCAGCACCCTCAACACTTTGACCCCAATATACCAGAGTTTTCTTTGAAGATACACTGTAAGTGGGGTCAAATCAAGATAATATGAAACTGCATTTGAAGTTTTCTATTTTCAGATACTTTGCTCGTAGTTTTGGATAGTTCAGAAATATGGGATCAATTTATGAAAATTATGGTCAATGGAAAGACGTTGTGCTGTTTTATATAAATTTATCAAGATCTCAGACTAAATCAAGAGGAAACAGCAAGAGAAAAGACATGGGAAAGAGTGGTGGTGGATAAGGAGAAGAACCTACCAGTAGCATTCACTAAATGCCCATGCAATGAACAGTGATTAAAGCAGACAAGGACAATTTGGGAATAACATTGGTTTAAATGTAGGTCACCGGTGGTAGTTTCATTATCCCTACAGACTTTGACAAGCACTGGTGTAAAAGGAGAGGAAAGCAAAAAAGGTCAATGATGCGTACCTGCAATACTTCTAATTGTGAAGGGGTGACGACCAGAACCTGAGATCCTTCTCCCATGTTAAAGTTGGAAAGACCCTGCAGACCGCTTTGCTGCAGATCCTGCAATGACATTTGGATTGACACAATCAAGTGATGAAAATAGTGGTGCCACTGCGAGGCAAAGCGCAAAGCCAGGGATTGCACAATATAGAAATCAATTGACTTGACAATAACGCTCACAGCTCATAAAGATATCAATTATATCACTCAGATGGATAGAGATATGCATAGATAGATAGATACACAGACAAATGGATAGACAGATAGACAGATAATTGGAAAGATAGATAAACAAATAGATGATATATAGATATAAACTTTGATTTGATTTAATTTACCCACATCCACAACTAAGGTAATCTCGGGGTTTTCTGGTAGGATTTTAAATTTTGCTCAGACTGCCCTGTAAACAGCCAAGGGATCTTTAACATGCACATAATGTTGTGATATGTCTACAGGACCTTTTTCGTCGTCTGTCTCCGATGGGACTAGGTATACCACGTACGTGGACCAGGGGGTAGAGTTTGCATGAAAAAATATTAGAGAAATTTTTTAATTGTGAGTGGGGCTCGAACCCACTACCTCTTGGTTGAGAGGACACCTTGCCTCTGGACTACCAAGTCCCTCTAGATATAGACAAATTGATAGACAAACAACAATAATATTGCAATGATAGATCAAAAGATCATCCTATAGATAATCAGATAAAAAGACAAATAGATAAAGAGATTGATGGAACAGACAAAACGATTGATAGATTGAAAACTAAATATAGTGGATGCTGCATAAGTCAAAGTTCCCACCACATATATATGTTAATAACAAAACTGTTTAAGTTGACATCGAGTTAAGTAACATGCCTTTCAAGTCAATTTTTTAACAGCCTGTAGTCGGTAAAATGAATGAAAATATGATTGCATAAGTCAATGTCTCAATGGCATCCACGACCGTCAACCCCGAAGTTAGAACATGATCATTACAAATGTGCATGTATTAATGATTATTAAATGCTCCTCCATATGACTTCACCCTGTATCACAAGATCCAATTAGAGCAAGTTAGAATCCGCACAGGTATTGGCATATGGTCGGCCATACGGCCTGTTGTCTGTCTTTCCCTTTCTTTAACTCCAAGTCAATCGTACCCAGTTGTGATTGTACCAGTCAGAGTAACAGCGGGCGGACACTTGGATTCTACCACTGCACTCAATCACACATACTTTACATAATATAAACAAGAAAAACACCACAAAAAAATAATAATACAAACAACACATGCATGTGAGTACACGTCAACACCATTACAGTGAAAATCCTGTCAGGGGAAGTAACCGAGCAATTACGTCAATTTTCTTTTTTTACAACAAGTCGATCTCTTTTAATAGGTCCTTTAAACATCCGACTTATGCTGCATCCGCTGTAGTTACTAAGATGGATAAAAGTGAAAATGGATAATTAAGGTAGATCTCTATACCTGTAATGAGATTGCTCCTGACTGAGATTGTAAGGTGACTAGATTTGACAGCTGTTGATCTGTATCAGATCCACTTGTGGTTTGTGCTGTGTTGTTAACTTGGGAGGTGAGGAGAACAACCTATGGTGGCACAAATGAAAATTGTGAAATTTTATTATTATACAAATAATGTAATCCTACATGAAGTTATATATGCAACACATTTTCTCTATTACTATTAGTATGCCGGGTCATAAAGATGATTGAACATAAAATCCTATCATTCATCAGGTAGGCAATTGACGATGCTTTTTTGGGGGTTTTTTTTGGTGGTTATTTACAATTCCGATTGCAGTTTTCAGGGCCTGGTTTATTGGATGATTTTGATTCAGTTTAACCTGTCTTGGCAGCAGGTGTGAAAGTAAGCACACAGCCTACAATTTGTCCTGTAAATCATTTGAAATTTTCAAGGAGCCTGCAATGTGTATCAAAACTTGCTATATTCTAAATGTACAATAATTGTTTGTAATAAAGACTGGCAGATTTTCAAACACTGAACAGACCATTTTGATTTTAGCAAGGAGCCAGCTGTCTTTTAACCCTGTTTGGAATCTTCTTTTCCTCTTCATTAATGTTTAACTTTCTTTAACAAAAGTTCCTCTAGTATCTTTCTCCTAATTTTTATGTGGCCTACCTTTGAGTTTTCCTCACTGAGTTTTTGCAACATTTATTCATTTACTCTATTTGTTCATCATTCACTCAAGTCCAATCGGTGAGGCATTAAATAATCAATAATCATCAAAGCAAGTTGATCTTAATATTTAGATGGCTCCAAAACAAAACCAGTAGCTATGACAACAAAAATGCTAGAAATTTTAGAAATGAACATTGCTCGTCTAGTCTATTCATAAATTTACTATTCATTTTCAACAACCCCAAATCACCCCACCCAATAGAAAATAATTAATACAAGATTAATTGTTACAAGTATAATATATCATAGAAGGAGTTGTCATGTGATACACTCAGGTAAAATACTGAGCATATTCTGACATTCACCTGAGAATTGGTATCTCCCTGAGGTTGGGCAGGGTTCTCTGCCTCTTGAGTAGTGGGAGTAGTTTTAGCCTTTTTGGCCTGAGGTTGTTCAGATGTATCTGATGCTGATGAAGCTAAAAAGGTAGAAAGGATACAAATACAAGGATGAGATAATTGGCAAGCTATAATAAAGCCTTAATAAAAAAAAATGAAAGCCTTGAAACTCACAGAAATGATTCAAATGATAGATGAACTGAGGCAACAAATCAAGATTAAAACATATCAAATGAAATTTACAAGTGTGAATGTTAGAAAATGAAGCAAACAGTATTTGAAGATGCACACATAGATTAACTTCATATTGTTTACATCTTCTATCATGCTCCTTAAACCCTACTGAATAGAATATAAACACCCAAGGTCATTTGAGCAATTTCTTTCTTGTTCTTCTTCCTCCTTTATGAACTGAGAGAGGTAATATTGGTAAATTGTTTTAAAATGGGATGGAATCATTGTGTTTACCCTCTCAGTAAAAAAATTCAAATTTTAATTTTTTAAGTAATTTGACTAAATTTCAAAAATAGTCATTTTTACATCATGTACAAATTCTAATGCACACTCACTATTTTCTGAAGTTCCCTCTGTAGGCAGGTCCTCCCCGTGAGCGCTTCGTTTATGCATTGCTAATGTGCTTGTCTGCCGGTATGTCTTCCCACAGTAGCAACATGTGTATGGCTTGGTATGAGTATGTACGACATGGTGTTTGTACAAGCTGCTGTATTCTGTGAATGCCTTTCCACATCCCAGTACTGTACAAACGTATGGTTTCTCCCCTAAAAATTGATACAAAATGAATGTGTGAGACAAGCATTTTAACACATTACATAATATCGTGACACTGGTAAAACAAACACAATAAGACGGTAGCTACAAGGAAGGATTTTCCTATTTAACATAAAAGTATCAAAATGAAGTTTTGATGTATTAACATACAGAATAAAAAAGAGAAAGAAATTTTAATTATTTTTAAGATCGCAATAGTTTTTCTTAAGCTTATTCTTTCATGACGAAACAATAATGAATATGATAATACCCAAGACTTGTAGATTGGTATCAATCAAAGAAAAATTTGTCCTCTGTAAAATACATACATGTATATCACATTGACATTTACATCTTCTCATCTTGCAAGCAATCTCACTAAAATGCAGATAGTTCAAAACCAAAACCAAATGTCGCGTAAAAATTTCCTTTACATTGTACATTTTATAAAAATGATGCAAACCTGTATGAATACGTATATGATTTTTATAATTTGTAGCTGAGGCAAAAGCGCGACCACAGCCCTCTACATCACATATATATGGCCTCTCCCTGTGTGAGTACGAATATGAACTTTGCGAATGTTTGATGTGGTGAAAGACCGAGTGCAGCCTTCAAACGGACACCGGAAAGGCCTCTCCCCTGGAAAAAAGACAGTAAGTCACAACAGTCGTCAAACTAAGAAAAATAAAGGAAAGAAAATTAAATCATATCACACAATGGAATTTCAGGTATGATTCTGAAAAAGCAAAATAATTTTGTCTCTTCTTTTTGAAATATCAAAGAACAAGAGATAACAAAATGCATATAGCAGCAGATTTGAATAAGGCATTCTCAGTGTCTAAACAGTACATGTACTTGTATGCAGAATTAAAAGAAGAGGTGTTAATTCCAATTTCTATTAGAGAAAGAGGAAGGGAGGCAAGCTGATTGGAGGTAGGGCAGTGAGAGACAAAGAAGGAGAGAGGGAAAAAGGGCTGGAGAGAGGGAGGGAGAGAAAGAGAGAGAGGATGTGGGGTGGGGGGGGGGGGGGGGAGAGAAAGAGATAGGGGTATGGGGGGAGAGAGAGAGAAAGAGAGAGAGATGGGGAGGGGGAGAAAGAAAGAGAGATGGGGGGGGGAGAAAGAGAGAGAGGGGGAAGAGAGAGAGAGAGAGAGAGAGAGAGAGAGAGACAGACAGACAGACAGACAGACAGACAGACAGACAGACAGAGACAGAGACAGAGAGACAGAGCAAGAGAGAGAGAGAGTGAGAGAGAGAGAGTGAGCGAGAAAGTGGCAAAGACAGGTTGAGAAGAGGATAGGACAGCAAATCTACCAAAATTTGGAAGTCCATTGCTACATTCCATTATAAAACAGATAAAACCAAGCCTTTAACCCAGCAACATCAAGTCTACCAAGGGCTCAAACATTCTACAGTTCCTATTGCAATGACCTACTTGTGAGAGCAGTTACCTGTGTGTGTGCGGACATGTTTTTGTAGGTCCCCTGACGTTTTAAAGGCCTTTTCACATCCAACCTCCTGGCATGGATAGGGCTTTTCCCCTGTGTGGACGCGGTTGTGAGACTTCAAAAACCGTAACCTGTAGCAAAGGCCTTGCCACAACCTGGATAATCACAGGTAAACGGTCGATCCCTGTATGAGACCTTTCATGAACCTATGAAAAGAAGAGAAAAACAAACTTAAGATGGTAAAAACACGATATAAATGCATTAAACATCGTAATTATCTCTTTTTGTAAAGTGATGTCTCTTTTCCGCAAAGCTCGCAAATCATTCTATAAGTTTTAGTTTCCCTTAAAAGTCACATTTCCTTCATTAACATCAGGAAATTACCAATTTGTAATACACACGGCAATGAATAAATATAATGCAAAACATATCTTAAGTTATATATACATTTAAATAGAGAAAATAAGAGATAGTTTGTATGTTCCATTAAAACTTACCCCGACAACAAATGTGAATTACGAGAAACAGCAAGATGAAAAATATAAGTGAAAGAGGGAAAGGAAAGAAGTAGGACTTACTAGCAGCACATGTCAAAAGATCCTAATTATACTCACCTTGAGATGATGTAGTGTGGTGTAGAGGCGGCCACAGTCTTCATACATACATTTGTAGGCCTTGTCTCCAATAACAAGAGCTTTTTCTCCTTGCTTCTCCGACACACTCAACATGGACTGTAAAGGTCATTTCAACAGGAGATATGACATTTTTTTTTAAAGGGAGCAATATTATAATATATAATTCTATCACTGCACTGTTTATTTATGAACAATTTTATGCACACAGAACGTCCTTTTTTATTGTTCCGCTGATGGGACTAGGTATTTATCCACCTACGAGGAGAGGGGGACTTGAGAAAATTCTTTAACCTGTCTGGCATGAACTGATGCTGACACCTTGAAAGAGTGAAAAGAAGGAAGCAGAATCTATTACTAGCACCCAGAAATTGTCCACACGAAATAAAAGGAAACAGCAAAGATATGTGCAAGACTGAAAGGAATGAAGTAGAACTTATTAGTAGTGCCTGCAAGCAGCCCACCATCACTGCTTTGAATAAAAAACGAATCACAAAAGATTACACAGCACAAAACTATAGGCATTGTAATTGTAAGGGCCTTACTCATGTAAGTAATCAAATCGTGTGAAATATATGAGAAAAGACTAAATTGACAAAAGCTACGCCATACATACACAAATAACCCCCCCCCAAGAAACACACCTCTGACACCACCCCCCCCCCCAACTCTTTTTGGCTTGTGCAACTGAACCATTAATTTAATTATGATAAGAAAAACATTTACAGTAATCCTATAAAGTTTAGTATTAAAAGTGCCTCATAACATCATTTCTAACAAGGAGGGATTCTGACTAAAATAAAAATCATCCATGAGAAGGTCTTTCGGTTAGTTGCTTTTAACAAACAATTTCATTCTAGCAAAACATTTTCAATATTAGGGAGAAAAAATACAGAACTCTATGTCTATCCATCTGAGTGTGTTTGTTTCCTTTCTGTCTGCCTGTAATAAAATTCTTTCTCTACTCAAAATCACACTTACTGGACTATTCAATACCTGGTTAGTATACTGCTCAATGTTAAGAGAACTTGTGTCAAATAGTCCCTCAGCATTAGAAGGTGCTATGAAAGCTGTTGTTCCATCTTCCAACTGAATGGCATGCAAACCCTCGTTGACTGAAAGACAAAAAAATCATAATTGCAATCCCGTAGTAAAACCTGTTGCTAGACTTTGAAAAAACAGAAGAAAAAAAAAAGAAAAAAAAAGAAGAGAGAATATAATACAAAAGTAAATGAAAATATTTAAAGAAATAAAAAAATTGAAAAGTACAATGGATAACCTTGACAAATTCTAATGTGCTGACTCACTGGTAAATAGCAGTGACTCAAAATTCTTTGCTGGTCAGCTTCTTACTTAGCATAGGCCTTTATAAAAAAACAACTGCCAAAAGGGTGGCCGAGTCACTTACTGATTCCTCTAGGGGCATGTTGCAGAAGAGCTGTTGTTCCATCCTCCAGTTTGATAGTCTGGCCCTCTGTAATTTTAGCCAGAGACTGTTCATCCGTCACTGAAATGGGCAAGAGCACAAAGGATATAATTAAATGGGGCATTTATGTTTTGAAAATACTGCAGGCTGCGATTGTGGCAGTAATGCTTTATATACATATCCAGGCATTTGCTAAGAAAGAAAGGTGAGTAAATAACTTCATATTTAATCAAACTATATGATTTCAATTTGAATTGAAGTGAATCAGTTTTTATTGATATCAAAGCTGCATTAGTGTTTAAATAACAAACTATTAAAAATGAACTTTCTATGACATAAAAATAGTAATAAATAAATGCGTATATTGGACAATGCATGTATTTTTTAAAGAAAACAATATTCTATGCATCTTTTCTCACTATGAATTATGAAATCAGTTTTGTTCTTTATGCCCTAGTCTCACACAAAGGAGACTGAAACTCAGTGAAATAAAATTCATAAAACAGAAGTAAAAACCTTAGAACAGACAGGGCTACAACAAACACAATTCCAGCCCCCTTCCCCCTACAATCCAACTCCAAAGTTAAAATAGAACCATAATTTCTAGATGAGCACAGCAAATGTTTTAATGAAAACTGTTACCAGCTTCCTCCTTGGGAGTCTGAAAGAAGGTGGTTGTTCCGTCTGGCAGAGTAACGGCTTGGACTGTTTGTGCTCCTGCTTCTCCTCCATCGGCCGAAGACATTAGGCCAGCCATAGAAAACTTAATGGCCTCCACCTGGGCATCAGCAGCAACCACGTTGCCCTGTACGTGGTATGAGTTATAAATAGAGGTATATTCTTATTTACTTTTTAAATACATGATTGTAGATACACATCTCAAACATCACAGCGACTACATTCATGATTTTCAAAGCCCTTGTGCACAGTGTTAATCGATAGCTACCTACATCCACACTGAGAATTGTATATTCAACACAAAGAAGTTTATAATATGATTCACATATTCTAAAACATAGAAACATGCCCAGTGGCATTATGATGGTTGATAAAAATTGCATCCATTTCAAGAGGCAGTGAAGATGAGCTTGCATTAATGTAAAGCCTGACTGTTTATCACAAGGAAAGGATGTATCAGCAAGCATTCAACTCATCATGAAATGAGTTCTCAAATTCTGATAATTTTTTTTGTTTTTTTGTTAAAACAACAAATGTCAAGCCATTCATAATATGGATTCCTCACGTCTGATGTCTGCATGAGAAATCTTATCACTTGGTCTGTTGAGACGGGCATGGCCAAGTTTCCATCAGCATCTGTGGTCAGTAAGATACCCTCTTGTTCGGCAGCTTGCACAAGATGGTTGTCTGTTGTCAAGATGTTGCCTTGGTCAATAACCGGCTGTGATAAACATAACATTCAAGTATGGGTTAAATCACATTTTAATGCAAAATTTAAGTTCCAAGCAAAATTACTGGGAGATGTGCAAATCAGAATGAAGATAGAATATGCCAAAACTTTTTTTCATCTCACACTAATGCGCCCTTCAATACAATATTTCAAACCCATGAAGGGGGGGGCTGCAGGACCCGAACAAGCCATCTTTTCCCAGAACGGGGTCAAATCTAATTTATTGTGCTATTGGATGCAACAGTTCATTCCTTTCACAATCTTAGCATAAAAGAAGCTCAATATCGATTCTTTGAATTTACACAATTTGTTTTAGGAACTACACATCTGTTGGTATTATAATAACCAATAATTTTGTCTAAAATATTGCAAATATTCATTATTATCATCCCAATGTACTCTATCCAAAATATATACTTTTGCCAAATTTTCTTGCAGATGGCGGCATTTCCATGGCAACCACATGAGAAACACAATATTTCCCCTAGTTTTTCAGATAATTTAGTCAAACCGTAGTGGTTAAGACTGTCTATTTGAAGGACTGTAAAAAATCATGTTCAAGACCCACACTTCCCCCAAGTAACATATTAAATTTGATTAAAAAATCCCTTGAGAAAATTAAACATATATATATATATACTGTTAAAATAGATATATATATATGAAGGGTTCCATCACAAAACGTGATATACATCAAAATTGGAAAAAAAAAAGAGTTAATGCCCATGCAGTATTCCATTTTGAAATCTCTAGCTTGAACAGTTACCTCTTCAAGAAAGCAAAAAATGCTTTATATTCTGTTCATTTCAGTTTGACAATGCTGTTTCATCACAAAATGCGATATACTCAATGATTGTTTTTTTAAAAACACGCTATGGGCATTCTCAGCCAAACAAAACTCGACAAATGACAGACATCCGGCCACGCTCACACCCCAGCTTTGCGAACTTCTTTCAATGGTGGGCTTTACACTTGACTGTTTTTAACACTTACAACTTTTCTGGATATATGTCGAGTTTTATGAAGAACCAAATGATGATTATGTGGCATTTTGTCAAAAAAGGTGAAACTAAAGCTTTAATTATGAGAAAAGTACACATATGTCTAATTTAAGTCATTATCACTCTTTAACATCATCTATGTCTGTGATACATTAATCATAACAATTATTCATCAGACAGATCATGAACACGAGTAACACGTTTTTAAACCTTTTTTGTTTGTTTTGAGACATTTGGATATATTATATTGCCTTTTGTGATTGAGCCCTTCATACAATAAATGGGAATAAATAAATCAACCTATGTCCACTATGGAGATATGCTAGAACTAAATTCTTACCCAGTGGCCCATGGGCAAGAATACAAGAATATAAACTTTGTCAAGGAATGGTTGCTTAATCTTACGAGATGTTCTTTAAGAAAATGAGGCAAGTCTCGAGTGGAGTTGAGTTAGTAGAAATGCTTTGACATGAATGGATATTTTACATCTAATAGGTGAGAACGGCTTTGTTAATAGGGCTGAAATATCATAAATTTGCAAAAGCAGGGTTTACTGGGAAAGCTATCAATACATTATATGTACACAAAAACAAATAAATATTGTTTCTGTTTTATGGTGAATTCAAATTTTGGCCAGTCTTTTTAAAATCAAACATACTGCTTTCAGGGTGACTAAGAATTCTCAGCTTATTAAAGGACTCAATAGTCAAAAGAGAGGGCAATGATTGATCTGAGAACAATATACTATATATTATATTGAAGAATCTAACTTTAAGACTACCCTATCCTTTATTTATTGTTTTTTTTGGACATAAAAATACCTTAAAACATCAAGACAAATTGACCACATGAATGTTCCATGTTCACAGCAATCTTCCATGATATCAAAAGTTTTTCAGGTTTTTGACATTAATCCCATCCACTATGCGCGGTCATCTAAGGGTGAATTAAGGAAAAACAGAAAGATGAAAGTCATGTAAGAGAGTGAGAGGAGAGAAGTAAAACCTACCAGTGGCACAACTGCCCATGCATATCAAAGGTCCCAAAGCAGGTGAAAAAATTATGGTTTTTAAAAATTATTTTCCATTCAATAAAAATTAAATCGTAAAAAGTTACCTTTCTCCCAGTTTCCTCCTAGTTGCACAGCGACTTCCCCACCAAGTCCCGAACCCGGCTCGGTCTCAGTTTCTGCCACAACTGCTTCAAGTCTTTCAATGTGAGATAAGCCCCCTGATGTAGACGCTACACCCAGGCCAATGGGATCATCGTCATCTCCTGGAATGGTTGATGCCACGATGCTAGTGGCATTCTCCACGTCATCATGGTCATTGCCTCCACATGCTGGATCTAAAGCTTCATCACCATCAGAGTTTATGTGAGTTTCAACGATGGGGCCCTAAATATTGTGGAGGATGAAACAGTTGAATAACAAGATACATGTATTACTCCATAGCCAAGTGACAAGATGGCATTATTCACTGATAATAAGAAGACATGAACACCCAAAAAAAAATCCAAAAGACACGAACGTAATTTCAAAATGCATTAATAAACTAATCCATCAGAATTGTTAATACAAGTTTTACTTGAGATACAAAAAGGCTGAAAACAAAATCGACTTCTTTCTTGTTCCCGACACGAGAAAAGAGAGGCAAAAAACCAAACCAAAAGCGAAAAAAACAGCTCTAAAAAATAAAACTTCTCTTGATAGGCCTACAGGGCAGAATTTGTTGGGTTAGAATAGGTGTCGAACAAAATATGTGTCCTCTGGTTTAAAATGGTCATGTCATAAAGGCAAACATCAATCATACCCCGGGGTGTCCTCCCAAGCTAGGAAAGTCCTCTTCATCATGAACAGCAGTAGACAATGGTGAGAGTGAGTTGGGTTCTCCTAGACCATCAAGAACTGTTTCCATAATGTCTGATGTAAAATCCTTATTTGTTTTGAATCTCTGTCACTTGTAGTGCAGGCCTGTTTCGGTTAGATTATATACACAAGATAAAAATGGATAAGAAAGGCCTTGTACTGTACTAACATCACAATATATTAATTATTAATAAAACAAATATCATATATTCAATTTTACTTTACGTTTAAGTCATGGCCAAGTTTGAATAATCCAAATAAAATAAAAGGAAAGTAATTTGTGGGCTTCATTTTTATGAGTTCTAAAATAATCTATATATTATTGAAATCAAATATCGTGGGTGAACGGTCTTAACACAAAATCTGCCTGACGCAATTTTTTCAGGAGAAGCAAAAGACATAATAAAACTCATCGAATAGAGATGCAAACACTATGCATGCTGTTTAGAAAAATAATCCCAGAAATCTTTGTTTAGATCATGTGTGTAAAATGAGTTTTTCTAAATTAGTATTAGTTCAAGGCATCCAATTTATAAGGCAAGAATTTGATCATAAGGACAAATCTCATATCCCATAGATATATTGTGGACTTATGAAAAATCTTTTAATTTTAATCTAAAACAAATATTGCCTTTTGATGCAGATGCAAGGAAGGACGCTAGACTCACAATGTCGTACATTTGTACTGTTAAATTACCTTTTTTAGCAAAAGGGGTGAATTTATTCATGCGTCAGTGACAATCAGCGACATTGAAATGAGGGAAAAAAAGAACATTTATTTAATTTAAGTTCTGCTTTTTTCCATCTCAATTGAGCATTTGTATTTCTTTTACTTTCATAGAAAATAACATCAAGGATTTGTATTCCTGTAAAATTGTAAAAATATATACTTTCTTACAACACTTCAAATTGGTTCTTTCATTAAATCAAAGGAAAAATTATGTAATAAGCAGAGAAAGTTAGGTGCCAGAGCCAAGTCAACTCGGCAGTTTAATGCAATGTTTTTGTTCTACTTGATAGTGATAGTCTACCACCTGACCAGTTTGACAACTTCCACTGGAGGTCTTCTTCAATACGCAATACATGTTGTATATTCTGCGGCCAACAAATTTAGCCTCGTCGATCTGGATTGGTTCCATTCTGTGCTAAACATCTTTCCTCAGGATGAAACAGTGCTGTAACAACACACCTCTTGGCAAATGTTGAACCAGTCAACGACAGCGGTGTGGCTTCCACCAGTGAGAGCAACCACTTGATTTGTTGACTTACGTCAAGGATTAACATGGAGATCAGCTCAAGAATGGTGCTAAGCGAAGCGGGAACCTTGCATGAACGTTGCGCCCCTATCCTCTAAATGGAAGAACGGATCACCTCGCCGCAGAGATCGTGTTGTATGGCAATGATTAGCAAGTTTTTTTCCGGGCATCTACATACATCTTGGAATTCACCTCCTCTGTCCCGCTTTTCTGGTCTGTTTCATCACTCTTACGCGGCACTTGTGATATGACAAGGATCAGCTGCTGCTTACTCTGTAGGATGGAATGACGATGAATTCCTTCAGATACATCTTGCTGGTTTGCATTTTTTGTAAGTGTAAAGGCCCTGAATTTACACGTACAGTTGATTCATCGACAAACTGTACGGTCTCGAAACGACATGGCGGGAATCCTATCAACTTCTCGATAAACCTGAGCATGGAAACGAGCAATCCTCTCGATATATCGAAGGGTTGTCAGTCCAGGCGCTAGATATTTTCCCGCAGTGAACTGAAGGATGACGAGTGACATTGAGGGAGTGACTTCTTTAATTTTGCCGCAGGCGGAGTTAAAAATGCAGTCTAAAAATTACCTTTTAAATATTAATCAAATCAAAAAAATAATATTTTCGTGATTTTCAGTGACCCAAAATTAGTGAAAAGCTACATGGTGGAACGCAATTTAGTGCCGGATTACCAAGTTAAATTTTTGTGTGTTTTTTGTTTTGTTGGACGTTTTGAATTTCGCGCAAACTGGCTACAAGTTGATAATAAAAAAACTGTTCAAGTCTAAAACGGAACTCTCTCGTCGACAAATTGTCAGTTGAACAAACGATGACCCAGATCTAGCGTCTGTCGGTTAAACTGTCAGTTTGTCCATGAATCAACTGTAATATTTAAAGGGGCCTTTAAGTGAACAGATTGAATCCCTGCGCACTCTCTTTTCATATTTTGAAGTGGAATTGGGTCTGCTCAATTAAAATGAAGCATTTAACTTCAAGACATCCACTCATGTACACCAACCAACTTAAATGAGACGTTTAATCACACAAAAAAAAGAAAGGAAGAGGCGAAAAAAGGAGAGTAAGAGTAAAAAGTAGAGCAAGAGAAAGAAAGAGGGAGAGCAAAAAGAAAGAAAAGAGATTCCCCAAAAAAGGTGGGGGGAGAGTAAAAAGGAGTGGCTTTTAGAGAGAAAAGATCATAGACAGAGAGAGAGAGAGAGAGAGAGAGAGAGAGAGAGAGAGAGAGAGAGAGAGAGAGAGAGAGAGAGAGAGAGAGAGAGAGAGAGAGAGAGAGAGAGAGAGAGAGAGGAAGAAGAGAGAGAGAAGAAAGAGAGAGAAAGAAAGAGAGAAACCCAAAACAAAAACAAAACAAGGGGGAGGGTTGAGAATAAAAAAAGATCTCATAGGAGAGAAAGAAAGTGAGGGATAGAGATAGATAGAGATAGAGAGAGAGAGAGAGAGAGAGAGAGAGAGAGAGAGAGAGAGAGAGAGAGGGTCTAGAGAGAGCTGTCACGTGCCAGTCATAGTACTGTTAGCATAGGCCTGGTAGTTGGATCTGCTTCTGACTACATTATTATTTTTTTGAGTATAGTAGCTGGCAGTTTTAACCTCTGACCGAGGACCTAATGTACTGTCGCGCTAATACTGCTGCTGTGGCTAAAGCTAGCTTGACTAGATCTAGATCTAGTACTGGCTCTATATAGTGTCTAACGAGGCTCGATTTAGCGATATCTAGGTCAACCAAGGAAAACCGTGATTGGCTGTCATCGGTATGGCAACCCTTCTTTCTTTCTTTTTCATTTCGTGCATTAAACATTTGGTGTATATTCTGCTAGATTTAAAATGCAGCCATTTCGAGTTCAGGTGGAAGTCATAGAGGACTTGCATTCATATGAAGTCATCGACCGTAGAAACCGAAAGGCGAAAGGCCAATGCAGTTTCCGAAGCAAGTCGAAGACACCTTTTTTTCATCGACGACGAATCGAGAGGCCGTGCCCTCCATATTGTCTTGTTAGACAAGACACAACTAGGAGAGGCCCAGAGACTCTTCTTTTTCGGTTTCTGACTAAATTTGGGATTGTAGACATTGTCAGTATCAAAGTCCGAATCCTGTTATGACTATGACATCCTACGGGCCCTCAAAGAGGAAAGGAACTATGGTCAAACCAAAGAACGATGGGAAAACTTACCCGACACTCCCTGGACCGCCATGCAACGCTCCGTGTCACGGTGGTCTCATAAATATGCATGAATAGGTAAATAAAAAACTAGGATTATATTGCGCCGAGTGGTCGAGGGGTAATAATGTAAAAATGAGAGAGCATTAAAGCGTTGCTCACATAAATTTGTCAGGGGCGCCTCCAAGCTTAATATTTTCCTTTTCCTTTCTATATTATTTTCTTATATGTAATGTAGTTAATCTAACAATTACATATCAATGATACGGCAAGATGATAATAGAATGGGGATTCTACTGAGCTGTTTGAGCTTGAAAAATAAGAAATCTTCTTCTTCCTTCTTCTCCTTGACCAACTCAATTATTGTGTATTGCTGTTAGCGCATGTTTTTAATTTAACCCAAAACTGTTAATCCAATTTTGATTTTAAAGTGATGTGATTTTCAAGTCTTCTGATACGATCTTTGGTGCTACTGCTGAGTTTGATTTCTGTTGGACTAACTGTACTAGGCTGTAAAAAGTACGGGTGACAATCAATGCTTAAGATGAACCATATGTTTAGGTCTGCCTGATCTGGTTGTTCTTGCATTAAGTTTTAATTGACCTAATGAAATTAACAGTTGGCCATTTATAGCCTAAAAGGAAATATGTATTTATTTCAAATTTTTGGCTATTTGTTTCTTCTTAATTTATCCGCTGCAATTGATCCAAGTTTGATTTTGGTATTTCGAAAGGCGAAAGGCCAATAGTGAATAAGTCGAAGACAATTCATCGACGACGAATCGAGGCTGCATTCCATATTGTCTTTTTCTCAAGACAAATTGTATGTAGGCAAGAGACTCTTTCGTAAAAATTTGGTTGGTTGTCAGTCCCAGAATCACAGACTACCATAATCTAAGACTGGTTTTACCAAAGAACATTCATCTCGCACTTCTCTTTTACCGCCTTTAGGAACGCCCGTGAAAAGGTTTCTTGGGCACATGAATCCTCTAAATGTTTTAACAGGATATCCAGGCTAGGCAAAATTTGATGTCCTGCTAGGCGTTGTCGTGAGAACATGGCTTTCTTTAAATTTTTACGCACTTGCAAAATGGTTTAAAAATCATTCTGCATTATTTTTTGTCCCAATACAAGAAATGTGTATTTTTCTCTATTTTTATCCTACTCAATATCGTATTGTCTCTCTCTCTCTCTTTAATTTAACTCTCTCTCTCCAATTTTGATTTTAAAGTCTGTGATTTCTCAAGTCTCTCTGATCTCTCTCTCTGAGCTGACAATGAGTGGAACCATGACTGCCTGATCTGGTTGTTCTTTAAGGACTAATGAAATCTCTCTCAAAATGAGTCTGACAATCTCTTCTGGAACTCTGTTTCACTCTCTCTTCTCTCTCTTCTCTCTCTCTCCATTTATAGCCTCTGTCTCTATCTCTCTCTCTCTCTCTGTGTCTCTCTCAATTGATCCGTCTCTGTCTCTCTCTGTCTCTGTCTCTGTCTGTCTGTCTGTCTTTTTCTCTTTCTCTCTCTCTCTCTCTTTGTCTCAGACTCTGTCTCTCTCTGTCTCTCTCTCTCTCTTCTCTCACCTTTCTCTCTCTCTCTCTGTCTCTTAACACATATCCAGGCTAGGCAAAATTTGATGTCCTGCTAGGCTTGTCTCATCTTTCTTTAAATTTCTTTACTCTTGCAAAATGGTCTCTCTCTTCTCTTATTTTTTGTCCCAATACGCTCTCTCTGCCTCTCTGTCTGTCTGTCTGTCTGTCTCTCTTTTCTCTCTCTCTCTCTCTCTCTCTCTCTCTCTCTCTCTCTCTCTCTCTCTCTCTTCTCTCTCTCTCTCTCTCTCTCTCTCTCTCTCTCTCTCTCTCACTCTTTCTGTGTTTCTGTCTCTGTCTCTGTCTCTCTCTGTCTCTCTCTGTGTCTGTCTCTGCGTCTGTCTGTCTGTATGTATGTCTGTCTCTCTCTTTATATATATATATACATGTATATATATATATATATATATATATATATATATATATATATATATATATATATATATATATATATATTTATATATATATATATATATTTATATTATTTAAGTCTCAAATGGTAAACCCCGTATTTGTCACATAGAGCGTAATTTATGAAACTCTTAGTATTTACTTTATAGTAAAAATAATTTGTTGAAAGGTTCATAAACTATCATATAAAGCAAAGGAAAATATAGCATTACTGTATTTCTCACTGTGCTCACTGTTTAAAAAAAAAAAAGAGCTTTTCTTTGGTCGTAACTGATGACAGTGTACGGTAAGCCTGTGAGTCATTTTAATTCCCTCAGCTGATTGAATTTAATATTTGAATTCACACTGACTAGCAACATTACAAAATGGAAGAAAGAAATTTCACTTTGTAGCTATTTTAGGGAAATAAAGTATAAATCTCTACTGTCATCAGTTACGCCAGAGAAATGATGATGATATAAGTTTTCCTCCTTGAGAATATTTTGGAGCAATTAAAATGATACTATCTAATGTTGTTCTTTTCCAACCGAAAACTAGAATGGAACCCCTGTTGGATGTCTTAATTCCTTATAACACTAAAATCTACAATATCATTACTCGAGCGTAACTTGTCGATGATGACATCAAATGACAGAGTGACAATCAACAATTTCTATACATAAAGCATGCCGTACTCGATGTACCATTGATGTTTCACACAGAAAAGTTAGATCTACAGCAGTGGCAGTTCCTTACATATGCTTAGAAATGGGACTTTGAACACTATGTCAAGGCAAATGACAACACTGTCCTAATTGTCATCAATTACACCTGAGAAATTATGCCGCCAAAATTTCCCTGATAATAAATGTTTTGGCATTAAAACAATCAAACACATCCAGTTGTCATCACCTTTACTGGAAAAAATGAAAGTGGGACAATTGGAGCTTGTTGAATGCCTTAATGCACAAAAATGCGATATCAAACTACTCAGGTGTAACAATGCTTTGATGACAGTGACCACTATAATTTACTGTAATAAAACATAAGGAATGGGTTAAGCTCCAGCACCTCTCACTACACGTTACTTTACAATGATGTTTCTTTTGCAATTCAGAATGAGAAAGCTATCATATTCAAATATTGTTGGTAATTTTACTATAAAATTGTTTCATTAGGAACACTCTAACATTTGCACCACAAATTCATCGTGTCAATGGACAATATTGAACAATAAGAGTGAATTCCTGAGTTTTTCAAGTTCAAATAATATTTTAATTTGAAATATTGGGTTGAACACTATAAATAGTATAAATACATTGAAGCATAAGAAATTTGAAAACGATAAGTAGCAAGAAAACCATAAAAATACGGCGCGCATGTTAAAGATTACGAATGTCAAACAGGATTATTCAAAGCATAAAACAAAATCTTAATTTTCATCTGAAAGGAAGGTAATGGGTAACTCTCCCCCCCAAATTAAATCCAACAGAAAAATAAATATAATCTATATAAATAAACAGGTTTCAAATGTAGATTGTTTGAAGATTGATATAATGAGTTAAAAATGATAAGCAAGACATTTTCTTGAGTGTGCGTGTGCGTGTGTGTGTGTGGGGGGGGGTGTAATTCATAAATGGAATTGTATGCTCATAAGTCAACAAATGAGGAAAATACACAATGTGCCATGTCAGAAAGAAAAGGAATAGCAAGAAGCTGTGACAAAAGGAAAACCATACAGTAATACATATCAAGCAATAACTTCAACATACAATTATGATAATATAAAAGGCCTGAACGTGGCCTGTGTGCGGCCTGTTTCCTGCAGGCAGAGTTGAGGCCACGCACAGGCCCTGATCAGGCGAAATCACAGCCAGTGCGTGGCCGAACCCGGCCTGCTTGAACGGGGTATATCAAAGACCATAATAACTAATTTTATACTTGAGGGAGAAGAGGGAGGAGGACAAATTGATCTTCTCCAAAATCTGGGTTTATCATGCATTGGTCCATCGACCTCTATGCATCGTCCGTTGCTGTCACGTGCCAATGGTGTTTACATCGGTTGGAAAAACAAGGCCAATGTCTTCGCTTATTGTTAGGAAAGATTTTCATGATGGCATCTAAGGAAGAAGACTTAGATTATGTTCTACGTTGACTGACATTATTTTTCGCTTTGAGTTGAGCTCATTCGAAAAATGTCAAGGCATTGTATTGCTTTTACATGTTTTACTCCTCTGACCAGGAGGAGTCTAACAAATTCTGCGATTTGGAAAATGAGTTGCATGTATCAAGAGACTAGATCTACATTTCAAGCTCATGAAGTACAGTGTCTTATGTTGGTCGTAATTTTAAATCTAGATAGGTGGATTTGTTGCTTGTGATATTGTTTCATGGGTGTGTCATTGAAGGAAACTAGATCTAGATCTAGTATTTATTCGATTTGTAAACAAGTCTACGATAATATGACCATATTATCACATTATATCTAACTCCAAATTATTCTACAACACGAATTTCCTAGCGCCTACTCAGCAGGGCCAATTTTAAACTGTGTCAGAAACATCTGGAAATGAGTTTTGATGTTCTGTATAGTTCTCAGATTCTTTCCATTGTTAACAGCCAAAGGATCTTTAACTTGCACGAAATGTTGCCTTTGATTGTTGCTTTGTTTGTTAGTTGTTGTTTTTTGTGTGTGCATCTGGATGGAACTCCATTTTCCACTTTCCAACATAATATGCCTATTCATGTTTCGTTTGTCCAACAAGACCAGTTATTCGAAATACATCAAAATATTTTTATGGTTCAATCGACAAAACCGTTGCAAGCTGTGAGGGCCTTCATCCCAGTGTCTTATATTCCTTTGGTTCTTGAACTACTAAAAAAGTTACATTTCGTGACAAGTATGCGTAAACAAGTGCCTATAGTGTGTAACCTTAACAAGACGTGAACAGGTTCAAAAAAGCTCCTTTTTTCACATTGTTGTTTTATTTTCAGTTTACGTTTGTTCTTGTCTTTAATGATAATAACAACGATTATCAACAAAATCATGATTAATGCAACTGTGTGCGTTAGCATTATTAATTAAAATATTTTTCGTGAACATTGCTTGGAAAGGATCAGAGCAAAGGGAAATAAGCACAAAGACAATCTAATGAATAAGTTTTAAAATAATTCTTGAGTTGTCTCGCTTAGAACAAATGGCCGGGTTGGGGTTTTCTACTGATGTCACCCCATGCTTTCAGTTCAAGTTTTGAAATTCGCACGTTAAGTTTCTGAAACTGCTGAGGCTTTTTACATTATTTTTTAAAACGTGGCTTTCAAAGTTTTAAGTAGCGAAATGAACGCCATTTTTTACATTCAATAATATTACGTCAAAGAATTTTAACAAGGTTGATTCGACATTGGATTAAATACAGAACACACCACTTTAAAACAGGATAATAGAATGTTTACTTTAATGAGGTCAACATTGAACATATTTTTCTTATTTGTAGTATGTTAATGGTATATGTGTTACATGTCATAGCTGTGAACATGAAATAAACATGATCACATGTTACATTAGCTATGACATAATCAGTAGTATCTAAGCGATACTCAGCATGCCCCCCCCCCATCATTTTTTGAAGCCGTTACTCTCTTTCTCATTGACGAAGTAGGGTTTTAATTAATGTATCAGAGATATTGTCCCAGATAAGAACGAGACGTTCATGCAATTTCATAAAATTCCGCTAACTCCAGGAGCAGCCTGGTCCCTTAGAGTCTTTTCGTATTGTCCCAAAGAGAGATATATGACATAAGGAGAAATAAGAACGATTTGAAGCCTCTGAATTTGAAAAGCAAAAGCTACAAAATATATCGGAAGATTTGAAGTTACAGAGGAGCCAGTCAAAAGCCTACGAAGATCATACGATGCGACACTCAAAGATATAAGAGATTAAAACATTTTAAAGAAGAAGCCGATGAGGGGCTTAAAAGTATCGACAAGTGTGGTCTCTAAGGAAAACATAAAGTATTTTGTCTGTATTTCATGTTAATTCCGAAATTCTAATGACCCCTACTGGTATACGACATATGTACAACTGCTGTTACGTTGAAGCAATTGAAGCCTTTCTTTCTTTATCAATTCCCATTCTACCTTTCGGTGTATGGGTTCAGATGCCCAGATGATCTTTCTCCAGGAGGCCCTGTCCTGGCATTTTCTGTTTCCTTCAAAAAATGTTAAATTTGTATTCTTCAATGCCTCTTTTATATCTTCTTCCCACTTTCTCCGAGGTCTGCCTTTGGTCTTTTACCTTGGGCTTTACCACTATATACTGATTGAGCTATTCTTTTGTCATTCATTCTGTTTACATGCCCAAACCATCTCAATTGATTTATTTATATCTTAGTTTCTATGCCATCTGCTTTGGTTTGATCTCTTATTGTTGTGCACCTGATTTTGTCTCTTTTAGTTTCCCTACTGCTCTTCTTAGATATTTCATTTTAGCTGCCTGTACTCTATTGTATTCTCTACTGTCTAAGGTCCAGGTTTCACTGCCATAGAGGAGAGTAGGACAATAAATTGTGCTGTATACTGCCATTTTGGTTTTAGTTGACGATTCTTGTTTACCTACAAATGCCTTTCCTAGATGGTTATATATTGCACTTGCCTTTTGAATTCTCTGGCTGATTTCTTCTCTTAGTTTTCCCTCTGAGTTAATCATTACTCCTAGGTAATTGTAGCTGTGAATTAGTTCTAAATTTCCCGTCCAATTAAAGATTTTGTGTTTTAGCTTCCCTAGTTACTAGCATTGTTTTGTTTTTCTTTGTATTTACTCGCATTCCTCTTTTATTTAGTTCATTGTTCATCATGTTGATATTCGACTTAGATCCCTTTCTGATTTTCCAAACAGAACTAAATCAACGACAAATGAAAGCATTGATACATTTACTGGTTTGAGCTTCCACATACCTACATTCATTTTCTTCATTTTTGAGGATGCCTTTGCGGCTGAATCCATTAATGTGTTAAACAAAAGAGGACTCAGGATACAACCCTGTCTTACTTCTATATATACATCAAATTCTGCAGATATGTTTCCAGCTACTCTCACTGCACATGTTGGTTTATTGTAATGCCATACTTCGTCCCTCCTCACAGTGTCAAACACCTTTTCTAGATCTATAAAACACAGGTGCAAGTCTATGTTTCTCTCAAGGGATTTTTCTATTATTTGTCTAATTGTAAATATGTGGTCTTGTACACTTCTTCCTGGTCTAAATCCACTCTAATACTCTTCAATCTGATCCTCTACTTTTTCCTTAGTCTTATTTCCAGTATCCTGGCATATACTTTTCCTGGAAGGCTAAGTAGGGATATCCCTCTATAGTTTCAGCATTCCATAGTTGATCCTTTCTTATGTACTGGTACTACCGTTTCCTTTTTTCAGTCGTCTGGTACCTGTTTGGACTTCCATGCTTGTTGGTATATTGCATGTAGTAGTTTGTCTGCCTCTCTCCCTTGGTTTTTAATCATTTCTGGATAAACTAGATCTGCTCCTGGGGCTTTTCCTAATTTCACTTTTCTAATAGCTGTTTGGATTTCTTACATCTTCAGCTGTCTCCTCCAGATTACTTGTTACTCTTACTAATTGATCTTTACTCCTTGTTTCATATGTTCTGGATGGATTATGTAATTGTTTAAAATACTTTCTCCATGCTTCCATGATTTGGCTGTCTTCTTTCATTATTTCTCCTTTGGCATCATTAATTTGTCGTATAGGAAATGTTTTGGTCTTTCTCATGCATTTCATTGCCCCACAGAACAGCTTTTGATTTCCTTGATAGATTTCTTAAAATCTTTGTCCAAACTCTTCCCATTGTTTCTTTTACCTTCCTCACTTCCTCTTTGGCGATATTCACGTAATCTACCCTGTCCTCTGGTCTCTTTGTTTGCAAGTATTTCTTCCAAGCATCCTTCTTTTCTTTGATCGTAGTCTTTACATTCCACCATGCTGTTCTTTTCCTATCTCCTTTAATTTGTTTCCTACCACAGATCTTTTTAGTACAACTGAGGAGTGTTTCTTTATACATCTGTCAATATTCTTCGGTTGTGCTATCATTCAGATCCATCTGTCTTTCACTGACAAATCTTTTTATCCTAGATTGGTATACCTGTTATACTATTGGTTTATTTAGTTCCTCTATTTTGACTTTAGTAACTTTCTTCTCTTTCCTTTTCTGTTTGTTTTCTTCAGTCAGTAATCTCATTTTGGCACTCACTAAGTGATGATCACTAACTATTTCTGCTCCTCTATTTACTCTTGCATCCAATGTACTGTAAAGACGGAGCTGCTAACTATTATGTAGTCTATGGTTGATTTTTCACATCTGTCTTAATTTATTCTTGTATGTTTGTGGATATCTTTATGAGGAAAAAAGGTATTGGCTATTTTCATGTTATACTTAAGGCAAAAATCTATTAGCCTCTCTCCATTTGGAGAAGTTGTTGTCTCTCATTCTTTACCTATTACTCCTCCTGATGCTTATATATCGTTGTATATTCTAGCGTTTAAGTTTAAATCTCCTAAAACCATTAGTTCCTGTTTGTGTTTAAATTTCTCTGCAGATATCGTTTTCGAATGTATCTTTTTCTTCTTTAGAGGCATCTTTGTTTGGTTCATAAGCTATTGATAATATAATTTCTCTTCTTTACCTTTGATAGCTGTGAGCTTACAAATTTCCACCTTTCTAGTAGCTTTTCATGACTTGTATGCACTAGGAGACCTAGTTCTGCTCTAGCTCTATCTTTGACATCTACTCCTGACAAGATTAAAGTATGATTTGGTCCTACATTTTCTGTTCCTTGTCCTTTTTTCTTCGTTTCTGTAATAGCAAAAAATGTCTACTTTTTCCATTTCTTCAACTAATTCTAACTCTTTTCCATTTATTGTCCTGACATTCCATGTTCCAAAAATCACAGTCCGTGTTCGTTTCCATTTTTGTTGTTGAAAGGTCAAGCCGGTTATATTACATTTATTTCTCTGCATCAGTTAGGTTTCGGATAAGCAGGGGATTAGTCCACTGTACCCTAGGTAGATGGTGGGACTGCCACCCTGAGGCCCCCTACCAGGCCTTGTTATTTTTTGTCAGGGTTAACTCGCTTAGGCTTTGGTCATTCAAGACCAGCCTGCAAGGCAGTAGGTTGCTATTTTCTGTCAGGGTTAACTTCCTTAGCCTTTGGTCAGTCAAGACCGACCTGCAAGGCAGCATGTTGTTTTCTGTCAGGGTTAATTCCCTTAGCCTTTGGTCAGCCAAGACCAACCTGCAAGGCAGCAGGAGACTCGTGGAGGGCGGGATCATCTACTCCCCGTACAGGTGCTTAACTGTCCACCGTCCGGGCAATTGAAGCCAAAATGAACAAATATACGAGGAAGTGGTTTGGTGTACAACTCTGTCTTTCACACGTGGCATTCTACTGTCGGCAGGCAAAACTCCAGCAACCTTTGAAATCTGTTGTAGATGAATAGCAAGGCTGCAAGTGATGCTCGAAAATTATGAGGATTCAATGTTGAGAACCTCCCAGCCATAACTCAAAACTGGAATAAAATGGAAGGCCGCCGACGCATTAAAGACAGCTCACACGGACATACACAGAACAATCGTGTAGGATTAAGGACACCTAAAAGAAAATGTTCGTCGAAACCGGAAGGCAAAGAAAAGAGAGACATGGTCACCCAGGAAGTAAGGCAGGAAGAGGACACTAAGAAAATTCAGAAAGCAGTCCAACAGTCCCAGCAAGGCCATTGGACAACTTGGGAAAATGTCTTGCAGAGGAACGACCTGGAACAATCTATGGCAAAATGGCGCCGTTAAGTGTATGACCTCTTACCCTCAAATGCAAACATGATGAAGCGGGGAAATACTAACGGTGCAACTTGTCCATTATGACAAAGTAAACAAACTGTTGAATATGTCCTCAGTTCATGCAAAACAGCCTTAGAACAGAGTCATTTCACATGGTCTCAAAGATGCTCTATGGGGTTCATATTGGGTGATACCACTGGTCAAGGATGAATAGTTAGAATGCTGTGTTCTTGTAAAAAATCGCAGGGGCATTATCTTGTTGGTAAATGATCTGTCTTTGGCGTTGAACTAATTTCAGGACATGTCGCTCAAAATCTGGTGAATGTAGGAGCCATTGTTGAAGGTACCGTCGATTCTGACGAGCCCTGTTGTGCAACTGCCTACAATTCTTTTCTGAACCATTACTGAGCCATAACCACGGTTTGTCAGTTCTGTGAATTCAAGCTGACATCTTTCACCTATATAACGGTAATAACGTTTCCTTTTATCATGGCTACCAACTTTAAATAAACACTCGTCTATAAAAAAACAACATTTTGCTATGCGCCTAATGACCATCTTCTTGAGTATCTTGTCGCCCAGTTGAGGCGGAATATCCTATTTCTTTCAGACAGTTTAGGTCTAACTAATGGTCTACAAGAATGAAAATAGCCCACATTCTGAGTCTACGGCGAATGGGTTGCTAGTCTACAGCCATGTTGAGAATTGTAGGAGTATATGACGTAGGGGTAAATCGGTTTTCCTCATGGAATTCAACAATTGCCACATCTTTATGCCACGATGTCCTGCGAGGTCTACCTGATCTAGAACAGTCTTTTCCCGTTCCAGTAAGGATATATTATTATTTTATGGCAATTAGATGGACACTTCTTCCTGTTACGCTGAACAATCTTGCTGTCGTTGAGACAGAAGATCGTGCTTCAAGATGTCCAAAATAGCCTGGACATTTCCTCTGTGCTTGAACGGGCATTTTCAAACAATACTTATGATATTGCACGTCTATTGTTTACATTTAATAGGGGACGACAGGAGGAAATATGACTAGATTCTTAAGCGAATGAAATATGACGTCATAGGTTGCATTCGAGAGCCATGCGCTTGCGTGCTTTACGGTGGGGAGAAACATTGCCGAAACGTAGTTCATCACCGTGAACTTTTTTTAATTTTCGTTTAGAAACATATTTCGTGAACTTCATTTTCTGACCTTTTTTTCGCAAGGTGTTAATTTTTCAATATATATGGTTAACATTGGTGTCAGCTTGATGTTGCTTATAATGGTGCTACATCAATTTGTTGAACCGAAACAGATCTATTCTTATGTTTGATCGCCATATGTTTGACATAGGCACATCCAAACGTATCTCATATTGCTATCATTCATTTTTTGTGATGCACATATAAAAGTCACAGACTCATCGCCTAAGATCAATGTTTGTTCTGTCTTTATTAGTGGAGTTGTCCCCTATTGTCATGTTTCACGCCTAAGATCAATGATTGAACACGGGTTTTGACTCAAATTCAACACAATTGGTAATCCTTGGAAGTTTGAAAATGACTTTATGACGCTTGCTCCGACAACCTTATAGAAAACCCCACACTAAACCGTGAATCGCGGGATGGATATACCGTTCCATAATACCTTCACACATCCCCCAAAATAGATGCATAAGTGCAAGATTCAATACAGAAAAATACCCCCCCCCCAAAAAAAAAAAAAAAAAAAAAGAAATTAAATGCTTCCACGAGCTCGATCGTTTACACAGTAAAATTACCCAACCATAAATAATTCGCAACACATAATAAAAAGTCCCACTGAAGCTACATGTGGAATTCGCATAAATATTCTTTGTTTTCTCCGCATGGATCGTCGTCTATTTTAAGGGAATCTAATAGGGCGTTCGCACAGGATGTACGTTGCTGGGGGCTATCATCAATCCATGAAACACTGGACATTTGTGCACTCGACATCTTCTCGTTGTTGTAGTCCCAATACCATTTGGCATCGTCGGGGTCAGGAGAGTGTAGTCCAATCCAGACTTCACCTTTGTTAGCTGTGGTAAGACAATCAAATGGTGAGATACGTTTTTACAGTTCATGAAATTAGTTAGTGTCTTATTAACAAACGCAATGCATCACAGACATGGTCCATAAGTAAGTATATACATGCTTGTTAATTGTCAATACATTAATGTATTTTAAAGAAAAAAC
>JAXRKP010000246.1:245000-247500 GCA_037039925.1 Doris montereyensis | reverse complement strand
ACCCCCAACCTAACTGGATTTCTACGTGAAGGGGCTGCCACACATCAAGCAAGAGAAAAACCCCCAACCCAACTCGATGTCTACGCGAAGAGGCTGCCACATCAAGCAGGAGAAAAAAACCCAACCCAACTTGATGTCTATATGAAGGGGGCTGCCACACATCAAGCAAGAAAAAACCCAACTCGTTGTCTACACGAAGAGGCTACCACACATCAGAAAACCAACTCCAGCTTGTTGTCTACATGAAGGGGCTACCACACATAAAGCAGGAGAAAAACAACCCAACCCAGCTTGATGTCTACATGAAGGGGCTGCCACACATAAAGCAGGAGAAAAAACCAACCCAGCTTGTTGTCTACATGAAGGGGCTGCCACACATAAAACAGGAGAAAAAACCAACCCAGCTTGTTGTCTACATGAAGGGGCTGCCACACATAAAACAGGAGAAAAAACCAACCCAGCTTGTTGTCTACATGAAGGGGCTGCCACACATAAAACAAGAGAAAAAACCAACCCAACTTGATGTCTATGCGAAGGGGCTGCCACATATAAAACAAGAGAAAAAACCAACCCAACTTGATGTCTACATGAAGGGGCTGCCACATATAAAACAAGAGAAAAAAACCAACCCAACTCGATGTCTATGCGAAGAGGCTGCCACACATCAAACAGGAGAAAAAACCCAACCCAACTTGATGTCTACGCGAAGAGGCTGCCACACATCAAACAGGAGAAAAAACTTGATGTCTATGAAACCCAACAGATGTCCACAACTCGATGTCTAAGAGGCTGCCACACATCAAGCAGGAGAAAAAACCCAACCCAACTTGATGTCTATATGAAGGGGCTGCCACACATAAAACGAGAGAAAAAACCCAACCCAACTTGATGTCTATATGAAGGGGCTGCCACACATAAAACGAGAGAAAAAAACCCAACTCAATTTGATGTCTACATGAAGGGCTGCCACACATAAAACGAGAGAAAAAACCCAACCCAGCTTGTTGTCTACGCGAGGGTTGCCACACACCAAGCAAAGGAAAAACCCAACCCAACTTGATGTCTACGTGAAGGGGCTGCCACACACCAAGCAAAGGAAAAACCCAACAACTTGTTGTCTACGTGAAGGGTTGCCACACGCCAAGCAAAGGAAAAACCCAACCAACTTGATGTCTACGTGAAGGGGCTGCCACACACCAAGCAAAGGAAAAACCCAACCCAACTTGATGTCTACATGAAGGGGCTGCCACACACCAAGCAAAGGAAAAAACCCAACCCAACTTGATGTCTACGCGAGGGGTTGCCACACACCAAGCAAAGAAAAACCCAACCCAACTTGATGTCTACGCGATGGGGCTGCCACAAATCAAGTAAGAGAAAACCCCCAACCCAACTTGATGTCTACGCGATGGGGCTGCCACAAATCAAGTAAGAGAAAACCCCCAACCCAACTTGATGTCTACATGAAGGGGCTGCCACACACCAAGCAAAGGAAAAACCCCAACCCAACTTGTTGTGTACGCCGACTAACTGACCAGAAATATGAGAACGACGAAAATCTTGCCAACTTCTTAAAAGCCAAAGAAAACAAAAGCAAAAAATAGAACCAAACACACAGAGACACACTTACCTAAAGTCTTGTTTTTGTACAAAGAAATCTCGGGTGCATTAAACATGGCGTTTGCTGTCATCATCAACGAACCTCCGGCAAGGTGGCAGGTTTTGCTGGTGCTGTCATAATAAAAACCGTTACACAGATTTTCCGAGACACACAGACTGGCACATTTTATGACATTTTTTGTGTGTGGATATAAGTCAACAACATGCGCAAAGGAGTAGGTGGTGATATCTTCTTGGATGAATTGACCACCCACAATTGAAGACGTGCTGAAGGATAACACTGACATTGCGAGGAAGGTTGAAATAATGAGAGCAAAAATTGTCACCTAGTGTGCTAGCATCATTCTGTAAGCTGTTGGTGTGCTGTGAATACCATGAATTTATGTGATATCGTGCTGTAGAAAGATATGAATAGAAATATATAAGGTAAAACTTTGAGGAGTTGCTGTCTATGTTCTGGTTAAGAAAATCCAGAGGTAACCTGATATGAAAATTGTCCTGTGAAAGCTGATCTACCTTCTGCAATCCATGGCCAGCGAAAGAAAATGTCCTGCCTCTTAAAGCAGGTAAATTTGTGGATGCAGACAGATTGATGAGACCATTGCAAGAGAAATGCACAATCGGTGTAATGATATTCAATTTACATATTCGATATGTGGATGTATACCCCCACAAAGACACCAAGAGTCCAATATAAAATACAAACTGAATACGTTAAATTGCTCTGAATTACAACTATACGTCATCAAAGCGTTTAAACTGGGAATTTCAAACTTGACAGGGCTAGATTTTATTCCCCTTTTGCTATAATTTTATTTGTTGTAAAGAAGCTTACTTTGCTTTTTCATTAAGGTTATATTTCTTGCTTCTCATTGCGTAG
>JAXRKP010000246.1:182500-237500 GCA_037039925.1 Doris montereyensis | reverse complement strand
TATATAAGAGTAAATGAAAACAGGTGTGAAAAGTCAATGATAGACTACATAATAGTTAGCAGCTCCTTTTTTACAGTACAATGGATGCAAGAGTAAATAGAGGAGCTGAACTATTTATTGATCACTACCTAGTAATTGCCAAAATGAGATTACTGACTGAAGAAAACAAACAGAAAAGGAAAGAGAAGAAAGCTACTAAACTCAAAATAGAAGAACTAAATAAACCAATAGTAAAACAGATATACCAATCCAGGATAAAAAGATTTATCAATGAAAGACAGATGGATCTGAATGATAGCACAACAGAAGAAAAGTGGCAAATGTATAAAGAAACACTCCTCAGTTGTACTGAAGAGGTCTGTGGTATGAAACAAATTAAAGGAGATAGGAAAAGAACAGCATTGTGGAATGAGAATGTCAAGACTAAGATCAAAGAAAAGAAAGATGCCTAAAAGAAATACTTGCAAACAAAGAGACCAAAGGATAAAAGATAAATTAAGTGAGTAAAAGAACTATCGCCAAAGAGAAAGTGAGAAAAGACTTCAAGAAAGCTATCAAGGAAATCAAAAGCTGTTCTAGGGAGCAATGAAGAGCATGAGAAAGACCAAAGCATGCCCAATACGACAAATTAAGAACACCAAAGAAGAAATAATGAAAGAAGACAGCGAAATCATGGAACCATGGAGAAAGTATTTTCAACAATTACATAATCCCTCTAGAACATATGAAACAAGGAGTACAACAGAGGAGACAACTGAAGATGTAGTTATCTCAATGGAAGAAATTCAAACAGCTATAAGAAAGTGAAATCAGCCAAGGCCCTAGGAGCGGATCAGATTGAAGAACACCAGCCTGGATTTGATCAGGAAGAAGTGTACAAGACCACATATTTACAATTAGACAAACAATAGAAAAATTCCTTGAGAGAAACATTGACTAGGCAATCTAAAACACAAAATCTTAGATTGGGCAGAGAATTTAGAACAAGTTCATAGTTACAATTACTGAGGAGTAATGATTAACTCAGAAGGAAAACTAAGAGAAGAATAAATCAGCCAGAGAATCAAAAACACAATGACCATATATAACCATCTAGGAAAGGCACTTGTAGGTAAACAAAAATTGTCAACAAAAACCAAAATGGCAGTATACAACACAGTTTATTGTCCTACTCTCCTCTATAGCAGTGAAGCCTGGACCTTAGACAGTAGTGAATACAGTAGAGTACAAGCAGCTGAAATGAAATATCTAAGAAGAGTAGTAAGGAAAACTAAAAGAGACAAAATTAGAAACACAACAATAAGAGATCAAGCCAAAGCAGATGGCATAAAAACTAAGATAGAAATAAATCAACTGATATGGTTTGGGCATGTTAACAGAATGAATGACAATAGAATAGCTAAATCAGTATACAGTGCTAAAAACCCAAGGTAAAAGACCAAAAGCAGACCTGGAAAAGTGGGAAGAAGATATAAAAGAGGCATTAAAGCAAAGAAATTTAACTTTCAAGGAAGGAAACAGAAAATGCCAGGACAGGGCAACCTGGAGAAAGATGATCTCCAGTATCTGAACCCATAAACCGGAAAGTAGAATGGAACTGGTAAAGAAAGAAAGAAAATTAACATATTGATCTAGAAATATAAATATGACAGTAAGAATGAACCTGGAACTGGCATGGGGGATAGTCGTGGAAATTGAGTGGAAATGCAAAAGTGTGAGATATTCGTATTTTAATTGAAAAGTTGCTTACATCTAAATTTGATGTTGAATTTATTGGAGAATAAGATGTAGGTGTAGATTTGCTATATGATTCGAAGATTACAAGTTGATGATATGAGAATGAAGAAGTAGAATTTGCTTTTCTTGATTAAAAATCGTGTACATATGAATAAATACTCTGGTCTAAAAGGCATTAGATATAAGCCTGTAAGCTCTGTAGAAACTAAGAAGTCATAGCCATTTATGCTAATTAGCCTCAGTCAGCATTAAAGGCATATTTAGCTGGGCAAAGTGTCTTCCTTCAATATTTATTGCTGGCATACAAGCACACTGTCTTGTAAACCTATAAACAGAGCACCTTTAATACACCTCTTTTGATAATGCTAATATACTCCAACATATCAATAAACAACGTACAATTACATTTTGAAAGCTAAAAAGAAATTTTACATAAAATTAGTAATGCATCTCTAGAAACAAAGAATTTACGTACAGTACGAGAGCATCAATCTCTGATTGATTAACTGATCAAGGTCTGTAAATGTATCGACCAGCTCTTGGTTGATTATAGTGATGGCTTTTTTCACCGATTCCTGCATGTCAAGAGCTGCCTTCTCGCTTTCTTCTGGTTTCACTTTTGGGTCTCCATTTGGAAGAGTTGTTGAGGAGACAAGCTGAAATTGAAGTCCAATTGTTAAAGAATGATATCAGTTTTCATTGTCCTTTTCAACTAAATCTAGATAGTGTAGTCAGTGTACATATTCTTTTCTTAAAACATTCTTGATAATCCTGTTGTCTGCATATACTGTCAAATGTACATATAACTATCCACCTCTACTGGCCTAGTAGTTAGCTTGCTGGACTTGCGATCATGAGGTTCCAGGTTAGAATCCTAGCACTGTTCTATTTTGAGTAAAGACAGGTGCAAAACAAGGTTATCTCTTTTCTCTCTTTTTTTTCCTGCTGACAATAGATTGGACTATGAGAAGAGCCAATGAAAAAAATCAAAACTGCATCCAGTGGACCAACAGATAACATATCAATGATTTGGACTTTGTTGTATAAAAAATAAACAGATGAAGGAAAAGACAAAAGATCTAGAGAAAGACCAAGGTCAGTGGGACTGCAGATAATTCTAGAGAAAACAAAATTACTTAAAATCAACACAACACCAATCATAAAAAAAAGTTACCCTAAAGAATCATCGATTTGAAAAAAAACCTGTGTCTCTTATCTAGGATACACAATCGACAAATAAGGAGACATAGGCACACATGTGAAGACGTGGATTGGAAAAAGCCAGAACAGCAATGCTACAGCTCTGAAGTGTTTGAAGATCTGGCAGCAATTTAAGAAAAACAAAAAACAAAAAGAAATTTTCAACTGAAATGTAAAGACAGTCATTTTGTATCAAGGGAAAACATAGCAGAAATCATATCCAAGTTACAGTCATTCATCAATAAGTGTCCATGAAACATGATCAGATTCCACTGGCCAGAAAGAGTCATAAAAGAAGAAATGTATCTAATAACACATCATATGTCAATTAAAGATAGATTGAGGAAACAACGATTGTGGTCAATGTGACACATTTTGAGGAGGTCACCTTTAACTGTCGCCCAACAGACATTGATGTAGAACCTGCAGGGCCACTGGAAAAGGAAAAGGCCAAAGAATATATGGAGGAGAGAACTAGAAAGAGAAATGAAATACATGGACTAACAGGGTATGATGATGAAGAGGATGAATCTATTAAGATATATTCTTTGATTTACTCTGCCTATTCGGAGAATATATCATTTTGGTCTAGTTTTTTCCCCCCTCACATATACATGGTGTCCGAAAAAAGGGTAAGTTATTAATGTGAATAACTTTTTAACCTTGAACTCATTTCTAATAAAAATTTTATTGCTTATAGAACATTCAAAGGCATTATAGAAACCAATGTTTCAAAATGTAAAAATTACCAGAAACGAGAATAGATAAATGTTTTGTAAGATAACCCAATTTGATTTGTATTGTAAAAATCAATGTAATCCAAAAAGAAAAATCTTCTAAAATTTAAAGAAAATAAGTCACTTTGGAATGTATGGAATGTTGAGATAAATTGCCTCATATCTAAAACACATTAAGATTTGAACAATAGGATAGACAAAAACTATTTTTTTAAGTGATTAATATTTCATTCAAAAGAGATGCTCCATCAATGTTCCATTTGCCACAATGGCCTTTGTTCGCAATCTGATAGTAAAGTCTAGCCAAACTCTTGCGACCAGGTTTCTGTTACTTCCTCATGTAATTATTTTTGGATGATATCATTTTTCAACTGCTCTTTGTTGAGTGAAAAAGGATTATAAAAGACTCAATCCTTCAGATATTCCCACAGAAATAAGTTGCAGGGGTTCATATGGGGATTTTTGGACGGCCATTCAACTGGTGCTTTTCGAGAGATTAATTGGAGGCCTGGACATTTTTTGTGAGGTAGTCCATAACACTTTTAGATGTGTGAGGAGCGGTTCCACATTGCATAAAGACAGTCATTCTTTTATCGATGTGGGCCTTCCTGTTCAGTGCAGGCATACATTTGTTATTTATGACAGCAAGATATCTTGGTGCACACGAAATGTATTTAGACACAAAAACTCATATTCTTAAAACTTATGATACCGGTATTAAATTTAGGCTCATGATTTTTTTAGTTATATTAAATACCTTTGAATGAACTTTATGTGATTAAAGTTTCAAGTCAATAGTGGCAAGGATAAATGAGTTATCACATTTTTAAACAGTTATTTTTTTTAGGAGACCCTGTATACACATTTTTTTTAAATATATTAAACACCAATTCATTTTTCCAACTTGAAGTAGTAGATACTAATAAAATCTATAAGCAACATTAAAAAAGAAAAGAAAATCTTTGTAAAAGATAAATAGATAGAATAGAAATTTCATTCAAATTATGACAATACCTTTTCCTTGTTATTTACAGTGCAAAACACATGTGCCTGTACTGCTGGTTGACCGATTCCATCAAAAACTTGTTGTGCAGTAATCTTATGCAAATAAAAGGAAAATCAGTCATCATATTCTTGAAATTCTTTTCACAAGCGTACATTTTCCTAGAAAAATAATTTTTACATGATAAAGGAATAGTTATCAGTCTTATTTTCTGTCAGGGTTAACTCCATTAGCCATTGGTCCTTCAAGACCGGCCTGTAAGGCAGCAGGTTGTTATCTATTAGGGCTAACTCCCTTAGCCTTTGGTCAGCCAAGACCTGCCTGCAAGGCAACAAGAGACTCGTGAATGGCGAGATCATCTATTCCCCGCACACTGCCCGGATATATTTTAGTTGAGCGCTATTAAAAATATTATTAGGATGTTTAAGTCTAAGAGAGTGATGGTGCTAGAATATATATCAATTTGGTTTGGTGTAAAATGTCTTTGATGACACACAAATAAAAATTATATTTAAGCCTCTCTCTTTCTCTCTCTATTTCTGTCTGTCTGTCTGTCTGTCTGTCTCCCCCTCCCTCCCTCTCTCTCTCTCCCACCCTCCCTCCCTCCCTCCTTCCATCCATTCATCCCTCTCTCTCTCTCTCTCTCTCTCTCTCTGTCTCTCTCTGTCTCTCCCTCCCTCCCTCCCTCCCTCCCTGCCTCCCTCCCTCCCTCCCTCCCTCCCTCCCTCTCTCTCTCTCTCTCTCTCTCTCTCTCTCTCTCTCTCTCTCTCTCTCTCTCTCTCTCTCTCTCTCTCTCTCTCTCTCTCTCTCTCTCTCTCTCTCTTTCTGTGGTACCTTCTTTAAATGTGCTGTCTTGGTAAACTGGGAGAAAAAGTTTACCTGTTGACCAAAAGAAAACAACATGTTTTTAGCAATAGACACAAATTGTCATGTGAATTGAGCTTTTTTTATATTTTACTCAAGAATGAGTTAAAAATTGTATAGAATAATATTTCAGTTAGTCACTTTTAATGCTTTCCTCACCATCACATCCATAATTGTTTGAGAACAGGGCGTCATTGATACATCATGTAAATGGTGTCTGTTTGTACATCAAAAGGTGGCAAAAACATTAGCACACGTGTCATTAGGCCTTTATATATTATATGTATCAAAAGTGCAAATCTGATTTAAATCAAAGAGAAAATATCCCTTCTTAAGCCAGGATTTGACTGACCAAACTAATTTGTCACAGAGGCTTTTAAGGTAAAAAGTGAGAAAGCCTTTAAATAAAGCCAATCACCTATCATCCCTTTTCACATCAGATAGTAATAGTATGATGTGTAAATAGGATGGTGTTTGTTATATATACATGTGTTATTGATGCCTTATAGAGACAATGTGTTGGTATTGGAAGTTAGGAGGATGTTATAACATTCATTAATTAACCATGACTGCATATCTATCTTATTGTTAATCATTGCTATAGGGCAGTTCTTCCAAACTCAACAATATTGTTTAGCTTTTTATTACTAAAACTGTTCAAATTACAGTTGAAGTCAATAATTAGAATGCCGCTTAATTGGAACGATTCCTCTGGAACAGAATTCTTTCTATGTAAATTATATTTATCAAATTAGAAAGCTCGCCACATAAATGGAACGGAAAAATGGTCATTGTCTCAAATCAGGACAAAAATTTTAATATGATGGTTGCTGTAAGGTAAAATTCTAACACTTATCCACTGTTAAATGAGACGTTAAGCTTCTACTGCCAATCTGTTCTATGATGCATTACGCAATTTCCGAGATAGGTAGTTACTCTTTAGCGTGGTTGTTTTTAATAGTTCTATTCATTGCATACTGATAGCGGAAGAAGTACGCGTTGACTTTAACAATTTACTGTTATCTATCTAAACATGTGCATCAACATATGACTAGATTAATTTAGGTATGCATAATAAATTTGGGGAAAATAATTGCTATGGCATCTTCAATATCCTATGTGTGTCATTTCGCAATTTATTCTTGTCAGTGCCAGCCGGGAGAGCAGAATGTTAAATCTACATATTTTTAAGTGCTTGCCTTCTCACCCTTTCAAACTTCAGAAATCTAGATTGCTCAAGTCCGACTATCTTATGTTGCCATAGAATCTAATTAATACGCAAAGATTCTTATATCACTCTTGTAAATAAATATGTTGTATCTCCCTGTGTCTAGATCTATTTATATTAGGTTCTAGATCTGGATGAAGATGTTTTTCTGTCCAACAAATGTGTTGAAAAAAATAGGACACGAAAAGATATAGAATAAATTTGAACTTGTAGTAAGGCTGAGACATTTAATGATTTGTTAGAGAATTTAAGAATTGAAAACAGATTTTACACTTACGCTAAATCACATTTTTCTAATGTGGATCAAAATGTTAAACTACAGGGGCGCTTAGCTCGTTTCGAGTGTTCCCGATTAGACCTCACGAGATTAGCTGTGTTAACTCTTTTGTGTCGCCGCATTTCCTCAATGCAAAATCCTATAATACTTTCTCATAGAATGTGAGACTATGCATCAATGTAACTCAGTGCAAACAAAGAATATAGATACTATATTAATCATCACCACAAATGTTACCATTATTATTTACATTATTACAAACAAGAGTAGAAATGGTAGTAGTAGCTATACTGTTTTTGTAATAGCATTATTATTTATGAATAATGATGTGGGACACTCACTGCCCTCTTATTCTACTATGATAAACTATGGGATTCAGGCTCCACACAAAATAGTTGCCACCTATCTGTTTCTGAAACAAATAATTTTGTGCATTAAATGCCCCATTAAGATAGAGTGTGTGATCATATATAGAATACTAACTATACTATGCTCACACTTTTGATGTTTGGATGGCACGTGTAGCTTTATTGCATAGACGTGTGATTGAAACAATGTAGGTAAGTCCCTCCCATCAGATAATCCACAACAATGAATGGCTGGCCGGGTGTTGGATCTACATGAAGGGTGCGGCCACACATTAAACGTGATCAACCAGCTGGACCAATGACAAGATGGCACGCATAGTGTATTGCATGGGTATATGAATGAGACGGCGCACGTAAGTTCATCCCTTAGGCTCTGCCCTTTTTCCCCACCTCAGTCTAGTCAGTCCCTCACTCTCACCAATCTGACACACACTGGGTAACAAGGTGTGAGAATACAGGTATACATGTCATTTTGCTTACAATTTTTCAAAAGCCATTATGCAGCAACACACCAAGGATAAAATGAATGTACAGCTGTCAATAATAAAGTGTAAAATATGGCTTTCAGGGATTGTGATAAAGTGTGACTGTTCCCAACTATGGTAAAAAAAATGTCTCCATGTACTCCTACACTGTAATTCTTAGTTCATAATATAATAATAATAATAATAATAATAATAATAATAATAATAATAATAATAATATTAATGACAAATTATCATAGTTTCTTTCAAACGAACCAGATGTCCATATACGTCGGGTGGGTCTTCGTAAAACATTGAATTCATAATTTCTTCCATCTTCTGTGGCACACCATTATTTTGATAATATTTCATGGCTTTTTGCTTGAGAGCATGCAGCTCCTTGGGGTCACGAGAGGAGCAGGCTGATGCCATTTTATTGTCTTCTAAAAGAGCTTGCCAACTTAGATCTATATCTCGATTCTAGATATGTTAAAGGGGATTATGTTTAAAAACTCCAAACTGAACTCGGCAGGTTCAAAGCTTCCTGTTTCTAAGGAAAGGGTAATGTTTTTGCTTATGGTTACGACAATCAAATTTACTTCAACACTAAATGCAAATGAAATTCGCAGTTTTCAGATTTTAAAATACCAAATTTCCATCTTTTAGATAGAAATTTGATTAATGACGACGATTGATAGCGGTCATTGATCTTTTTTCCCCACTGCAAGGGAATTTTATATTTTACGACTGTCATAAATGAGACTGTGCGTCGTTAGTGATGAGAGGTGAGGAAGGGGAAGTAGAGTGAAGGCTGAAGGAGCTAATTCTAATAAAAGATATGATAAGAGGTGATTCAAATTACATTTGATAAGCTGAAATAATGTGTCACTTCAGATCGACTTAAACTCGGCTGCTTCAAAATAGAGCTATATTAGATCAAAATGTTCTTGGACTTCCGAGAGTCCATCAAGAAGATGTACATCTCTAACTCCCACTTTGTTTTGATCTCGATCTATGATCTAGATCTAGTTCTAATCCTAATCTAATCTCGATCTAAAGCAAATTTATCTTAAGTAGCTATGTTTATCACATCTATATACAAAAGAGTTAAATAGACTCAAGATTTTGACAGATTATCAATCGAGGATTTTAAGGATTGTTTCTTTTGTTGATTTATGATATTATGATGATGCCCCTAATGATGGCCATGATTTGGAAATCTGAAACTAAACTAAGGAGATAGCAATTTGTGATTTACAGTCCCTTATGGCTTTTTTCTTCATAATGCATGATGCCTGACTGAATCACTGAGTATTGCTACCAGCACGCATGGTTTTGAATTTGATTATAGTTAATCTTTTTCTTTTAAACTAGTGTCATCATTGGTTACCTTGCCAGCCTGGGATCAGGAGGTCCTGGCTTTGAATCCTAGCAATGTTATGTCTGATATTGTGATTTGTTCCTGTCCAGGAGGTCAAAATTATTACCTGTTCCACTTGACATTATAGAAATCGAGATACGCTCCTGTTCTATGGGCTGTAAGGGCCTTGAAGGAATTTCATTTTTATTTCTTTTAAATGGAAAATTCATGTCTGTATCACAATACATGTATAGATTCTAGATCTAATAGTTTTAGAGATAAGAAAAACTAAAGTTCAGAAATCTTGTTTTCACATGCCCAATTTACGTGTAATATGAGGCATTATCTGTAATCTTTATTTTATTGCAGATCATGTCAGTCATTAGCTCATCAAAGACCCGGACAGCTGGATCTCACACATGGGGATCTGGTTTGTCAGATTCTACACATGGACCTCCATCCATGCGAAGAAGACGCACAAAAGTAGCGTCTGACAGGAAGATTGCTGATGATGAGTTCATGGCAGCTGCAATCGGTGATGTTGAGTGGTTAAAGCAAAGTCTTAAAGATGCAGGGCCTGAGATCAACTTTGATAAGAATGTGAGTCCGTTTTTACTGGAAAATATAACATATGAAAGAGAGTAATGTAAGATATTGCTTTGAACTTGTAAGTTTGAGTCTGTATTATATGAATGCTATTTTATTTTGATTATATTCATGGCTTAACGATGTACCTTTGTTGGAATATTTAATTTTTTCAGTTTTTTATTCTTTCAGTGGTGTCCATTTTACTCTTTTCTTAGTTGTATAATGAGTATGTGTCAATCAAACATAAAATACGATAGATGCTGGGTAAAAGCATGCTGCATAAAAGTACACTCTGTATGAACACACACCTACATCTTCTTACCAAATTTTTACTATATAATAACAATGTGTTAAGACTTGGTCAACACACATAGAAGGCACACTTTTCTCTCTAATGCAACTTCATACATATCCATTATTGACCTCAAAATGGGTCTTTTGTTGTGTAGTTGGTGATATTTTTGTCAGAAATAACAATAGATATGAGACTAGATAACACTTTAAAGCGAAGAATATTAGGACAAATCTGTCAGTCTTCTTCTGTCATGTCTAGCCTTGTTGTCTGTGCGAGCACTATCAAGACGAAGGTGTGAGATAGTCTTATGTCATGGCTAGCCTATATTCCCTATCCCGCACGTAGCTTCTGTGATTTCCCAATGGCCAAAGACTAGCTGCACAGGCTCTATTCCGTGGATCGCAAATTTATCGATCGCAAGTCCGAAACACATCTCACTATATATGATTGAGACAATTAACTCCGGGTATAACATAAACGGCTACAGCACTGAAGGGAGAATAGAATCCATGGAATTTAATAGACTAGTACAGGTGACAGGTGATGCACACACACAGCTGAGAAAGAGTAAAGATGTGAGGGTAGGGTTTAAAGTTCAAAGGCCTTCAGTGATTGGCTCTCAAACTTCATCGAGGGAGCATGTAGTTAGAGGGTGATAATCATGAATGTAATCAATTAGATTGCATAACATCTTATAAACCTTCTACATAACATGAGTTATCTCTTATTCTTTCTTTCTCTTTTCTTTCTTTATCAGCTTCCGTTCTCCCCTCTAGTGTATGGGTTTAGACGCCCAAAATGATTTTTCTCCAGGCTACGCTGTCCTAGCATTTTCTGTTATCTTCTGTAAAAGTTCAATTTCTTCAAAATCTTCCTCCTGCTTTTTCCTATCATTCATTCTATTTACATGCCCAAATTGTCTGAGTTGATAAATTTCTATCTTAGTTTTTATTCGATCTGTTTCGACCACACGTACAAAACCATTTATAATTCTTGTCTTTCACACAAGTAACTTTTTTAATGACATGAACTTTATTAGAACATATAATATTATATTACATGCGACAACATTATGTCGGACTCAACTTTCAACCATTGTTGCAGGGTCTCACTGCAATTCACCTATCTGCCATACATGGTCGGCTTGAGTGTCTCAAAGTCTGCATTGAAAAGTTCAAAATTGACATCAACCTTGCCAGCTCTACAGGGTGGCGTCCAATCCACTTGTGCATCAGTAATCAAACAGGAAAAAGATCATTGCATTGCCTAGCTTATCTCCTCGAGAAAGGAGCTGACAGCTCAATGTAAGACATTCACCCTATATTTTCAGAGAGAGAGAGAGAGTGAAGGAATGTATGGACATTTACACGGAAAAGGGGAGGGGGGGGGGGGGGTGTGTGTGTGTGTGTGTGTGTGTGTGTGTGTGTGTGTGTGTGTGTGTGTGTGTGTGTGTGTGTGTAGCATGGCAAACTGGCCAGTGTTTGAGATGAGAGAGGACTCTTGAGTTACTTCTTACTTTCTTACTATACAAGGATACACATTGAATCGTGTGGTTGTGCTTGCATCCCACTTTTCGTAGTGCGTAAACTTAAGAGATTAATAACTAGTATCTATACAATTTGATGAAATCTTACCCAGGTTATGCAGTTTGATTTAAAATTATTTACAGTGTATCTGCTTTCAATGATGAAATTGACAAAGGAGTAGCCGTATTTGGGGGGTGGGGGTTAATGCTGTTGTTTTTTGTCTATTTCTTTGTTTGTGGTTAGAGAGAAAACTAAATATTTTTTTACTGACTAGATTTGAAACCACTGAGGTTTTTATATTAAAAGTTAAGTTCACAACCTATGTTAAACTTTGACTGTGCAGTGTCAATGATGATGGAATCACACCAGTACATCAAGCAGCCAGTGAAGGTCACGTGCAATGTTTGAAAATGCTGCTGAAATTGGCGCCAAAATTGACGGCCAAGACTGTCGCAACAATACACCTTTGGATCTTGCCAAACTATGGGGTCATCGAAAATGTGCTAGGTGAGAGTTTTCCTCCTTTTTGCTTTATCTTGGCAGATTTTTTTCTTCTTATCAAACTATATACATTTTGATCATTTTTACTGAAGCTAACTTTGCTTGGGTTGATTCTCATGTGAATCAATATTTTTGTCAAAGAATAACATTTCAATCTTTTAGCAAATATTCAGTGCTTAAGTGAAAATCAAATCACCTACAGTGCAAACCAGTTATAACAGGATCGATGAATGAAAGGCTACAGGCCTGTTATAATCAATTCCTGTAATAAATAGTTTGCAAGGGAAATAAGCCAAAAGTTACATTTCGCTAGCTTACGCTTTCCGTGCACAATAGGATCGCCGTCATATAATATTTGCCCGTCTCCTATGTCAGCTATCATAATGTACTTGATACACACTCTCTTTTAGACCTATTGTGCATTTCAAACGCTCAAACAGTTTTGATGAAGTCAGTATTGAGAAAATATTATAAATTATTAGGTATAGATCTACAGTGTACATACTTTTGTGCTTCTCTGGGCTACTTTTCATATTGACAGAGTCCTGTTATAAACGGTTTTTCCCTTCCCAATGCCTGTTATAAGAGGTTTATTTTAATAAAGCCAAAGAGAGAGAACAAAGAGGGGAAGGTGATGGCCCTGTTATAACCGATTTCCCGTTACAATTGTAGCTGTTATAAGTGATACCCACTGTACATATATCAAAAATATAAATGCTATTTTCATCTTCAGATGGAGAAAATAATGCAGGGCTATGTTAATTTATGTAAATACAGGAAGGTAGAAGTGTTGCCAATTCCATTGACGTTATAATGAAATGTGTTGTTCATTCAACACTCAGGCAGAAACAACAGACAGCTTTGTGATGAGCATATTAAGAAAATAATGGAAGATTTTACCACAAATGACAAGTAAAAAATGTTTAGAGATAAGTCTCAGAATTTCTGAGAGAAAATTATAAATTTGTTTTTGGAATTAGGCTTTTTAAAGATAAAAAGATTAATCATGTATCTCAGCATTCATTCGATTTACAACATTGCATGTGAAAAGATGGAATTGTGCATATTTCAGTGTTCTTGGAAAATTGATTGTTATTTGAAACAATACGCAATAGTTTTTGTGTGAATGTGTGTATGTGGTTAAAGTAGAATAAAGTTCCTTCAAAGCCGTTACGGCCCATAGAGCCTGAGCTTATACCGGTCTCAATAGCGTGAAGCAGAACAGGTGATAGTAATCACCTTCTGGACAAGATACTAGTCTCACACAGGTTTTTAATCCCAAGCTAGTGCTTGTACCCATTTACACCTGGGTTGACTGGGGAAAATGTGCATTATGTGTCTTTCCCAAGGAACACAATGTCGGACCTAGCTTGGCTAGGATTCGAACCAGAAACTTGATGATCCCCAGCCTATCCCTCGGCCACCAAAGCCACATGTGTGTAGTTGTATATACAATATTTATGTATATTTACAGCGTGCACATGTTTGTGTGTGTGTTGGGTGAGAGGGAGGTATAGTGGAAATCGGATTCAACAAGTCCTCAGAACTGACGCTAGATTTCGTTGTATGAGATATTTCGTTAAATGCGAAATCAGCAGGGAATTTAAAAATAAAATATGAAAAAAACAACTCAGAAGTCTGTTGTGTCTTCCTGTTTCTACAAGCCTTGCTTGACTACCTCTCAAATTTTGTCTTGATCTTTCAAAAATATCGAGAGAGTGCTTGATGCTAGACCATATTCACAAAATATCTTTGATTTCTTCCTCATTTCAACAGCATCGATTTTTGTTCATTTCCAAGGCTTTGTGGGTTATTATGCAGAGATGCCATTTCAGTAAATCAGAATGAAACAAAGAATTAAAAGATATGATACAGCTGATAGTAGGCCCTGCGATACAGCGAGCTCTAGGTGTGAACGCTAGCATAACAGAGAAGGAAATAAACGACAAAGAGAAAATTTAGCCTAGCCACTAGGCTGTTGACAAGGTGCCAGTCATTAGTATTATTACATTTATCATTTTGATTGATCCAGTGCATTTCCCCACTTGCTGATTTCCCACTCACACAGGCTAGCCTGGTTGTCCACAAGTCATCCATCTCAACTCCCAAACACAGTGTCAATCACTTGACCATTTAGGCAGCCTACACTTACTTACAAAAAAGATCCACGAAACGGAATGAATTGAGTGAGAATTTGTTGTTTCACTCTGCCTTTATCGACTGACACAACCTTGTTGTAGGAAATTTGACCCACACTGGGTCCTTGTTGGATGTGTCATTTTTCTACGAAGAACAAGAATGCAGAAAAAGAGGATTTCTAATGACCTTGTTGTAGCCGACATTTTGTTGAGTGCGATCTCAATGTAGTTGGTTTTCTTTTCTTTTTTTTTTCTGCTGGGTTTTATTTATTGTCTTGGCATTATCTTTTTATTCAATTATCCTCTCAGTAGAGTACAGCTGTACACTATATTATGAAGAAGTTTCCTTCAGATTTTTCTTTTCCTTTTCAGAATCCTTGCTGCTGAAATGTGGCATCAGGACAAAGATTCTGTTGCCATGGAGATGCGACAGCTGAAGAAAGTAAAATGCAACAGGTTCTGCAAGAGTTGGAGGAAGAGGAAGAAATGAAAGCCGCCCAGCAGTTTTATGGTGACCAGGCATTTAAACAGTGGATGGAAACTAAAAGTTTGACAGAGCCGAAGAAAAAGGACAGGAGAAGTCTTCTAAAGATAGCCTCATGAAACCAAATAGCATAGCAAGGAAACATGACTTCTCTGGTTCTAAGCCACAGGCGAATGGAAAAATTTCATTAAATGCGAGGAAAATGTCAGATACACAAGGAAATGATGCAGTTGAAACTGACGACATGATTAGCGATGCTGAGCTGTTGAAAGGTTTGAGTGGTGACACAGATGATACATCAAAGGATGATAAGCGGAGGGCCAAGCCTTGTGTACCAGTTACTCATCCAAGTGACTGGAACAAATCCACCTATGTGAAAGGAAAGCAGTATTTACCCAATTTGAATGACGATTTTCCCGTGATGAATACACTGTGATGCCAAGAGTTAAAGGCATGCCAAAACACTATGAAGGTAAATTTGTACGACCTCTTACACCAGGGAATATTGATGAAGACATCAAGAAGAAAGGACCACATGCCCCTCTTAGGAAGCCAAAACTTCCTGAGGAGGTCATTGAGAAAATTCTGTTGGGTGATACAAATGTTAATGATAGGGGCATGATTTTTAAATGTAAGCACATTGGTGACGTCAACACAAAAAGAAATATGATATAGATCAAAAGGGTCGCGCTGAAGCAGGGTTCCATCTGAGTGATGATGTGACTTCTTACCTGGTAAAAAGCAGCATCACGGCCAAAAAAGCAAGCTGTGGTGATGTCACCCACAAAATCAAAGTCCTCTCGTTCTGTCTTCTCAGATTCTGAATGGATGACAGACATGTATCCGTTGCCTATGGTCATGAACACTTTAAAGCAAATGTCAAAGCCAACAAGATTTCCAAACACGTTTGGCAACGAGTATCTATTTAATTTTGGTGACATTAAATGAAAATAAAGGTGATGAAATAGGAAACTGATAGATTTAATTCTTCAGTGCTTCTTCTATGAAAATGTTAATTCAATTTTTATAAATTTTCTTTACATGAAAAATTCATTCTATGGTAAGAATTTGCAATATGACAGATGAGCCTTGGACTTTTAAATTGGAACACAAAATTTAGAGATGATTTTTCCAGACTATTACTTTTGTTATTGCTATCGAATATTGTGTCTCATACTAGAGTATTCAATCCAAAGCCCAAACCTTATATTATTTTTTAATATGTCACATTTATAAATATATATATATATACCCAACCATTCAGTAAAATCCTCTGAGTACAATTGAGTTTTACACTTTTTCCTAAGTAAATATAAAAAATTAAATAACTGTCCTCCGAGTCTCAACTTGTATTTAATTCCTCCTTCTTGAAAGCAGTCTTATGTCTCAATATTATCTGGGATATGGTTAGTCAAATCATACACCTTACATTTGGTAGCAGGCAAATAGATGGAGGCAAATCAAATTCTGACTTGAAGTTTATTCCCCGAATGGTATTATTTGTTTGCAAATTTACATTTCAGGCTAAGAGGACAAACAGTATCTTTTTCCATGTGGGGGCTTTGAAAACTTTTTCACCCCTGAGGAATATTTGTAATGTTTCAATATGAAATTATGTTGTGGGCACTGAAATCTGAACCAATTCTGTGCTGAGATATTGCAAATATTTTACCAACAGAATGGTAAAAATAGTATATCCTATATGTTTATTGAATGTTAATCCTGTCTCTATCAGTCTGTATTCATAATAATGCCAAAAAGCAAAGAATATTTTATATTATACTACTCATGCCAAAATTTTACAGCTGAAAGTTCCTTTTCTTTTACAATTGTTGTACACAAATCTTTTTGTTTCTTTTTTGAAAAATCTGTACTACATACTAAAGGAAAGCAATTTATAAAAACTGAAAATCAGAAATACATATGAACCTTTACTAGAAAGTAATGAAAGCAATATGCACAAGGGTATGACTTGAGCATAGCACAGAGGCAAAATCTGTTTATTGCAGTTTGATGTGTTCATATGCATTAATTTGATTTCGTTCTCCAAAACCTTTACATCTGGCCATGTCTATGCATATATGCAATGTCTTCCGTTTCAAAACTTACTGGATTATTCACATGTTGTTGCATCTGGAGCACAGTATTAAGCAATAACCATCACATCAACATCAACGTGAAATGTCCCTGATAGATAGTATAAATTAAACATGAAACGTTTTGACATAATCATCTAAGAGCATGATGTACATGTTATACCTGATGAAGGCACTTCATTTTCTCGCTATGTCAAGGCACCTACCTGAAATGGAGGGTCTGTACAGTAATGGTATTAGTCAAGTATCTAGAAAGATAATATTCTTGTTATACATTTTTATGCCAAACTTGTTTATCTTTTGTATTTTGCTTCATTGTTATCAAATACAAAATTTTCTTGTCCTACATTTTTATGCCAAACATGTTTATATTTTGTACTTTGCTTCATTGTTTTCAAATACATAATCTATTTTATGCATGGCAAAATAACATACTTGTTCTTTGTAAAACGATGCCAAAAACAAGTTAATTCTTACACACCTGGTTGTCAAAACTTTTCTGCTGATGTCTTAAATTTTATAAACTTTTATTTTACCTTTTTTTACATTCCCATATACATATATATACCAGGTGTATAAAAAAAAGTGTTTGGATTTCAAATATCATTACTTAAAACTAAAGCAATTATACTTTTTAACAAAGCATGAAATGAAAGGGTTGACCTTCTGATTTAAAAAGAGTAAATGTAAATTTTATACATCAACGGATTAAAAAAATAGCACCTTTCTTTCAAATCGGCACAAAACAAGCTCTTTGAAATTTATGTCCTTTATTATGTGAGCATCATGTTGGCGAAGGCACGCCTGGACGTCAAAGTTCTGATCTTCGTTCCTCAAGGTGTTAGTTAGCACCCCTCAAGACGTTTTCGAGACATTTTGCTAAAGCGCATCCAGGTTATTTGGTCAGTTGGCAAAGAATATTCCTAACACTTTTTTTTAAACACCCGGTATACAAATGATATACCATATCTTACAAGATGGTTCAAAGAATTGTACATTTTGGCCCGTTCCTTATTAGCGAGTTGGATAATATGCCCCTGACCTGCCTGGCTGTTTTCTAGCTGCCTTTGATGTTATGACTGCTGAAATACTTTTACCTATTGATGTGATGTTAACTATGTGTTGAGCTGTCTCATATAAGCAATAAAAGGAAAATCTTTTCTCCATGATGAGAAAGGATTTAATGAAAATGAAGTTGAAGTTCATATAAAGCTTTTCTCTCTGTAAACATTTCATATGTCCTTGTTATAATGTTGCACTCATTTGCATTCTGTCCTTTTTCCTTTGGTTATATATTGTCATCTGTGACCAGAGTGTTTTTGTGATATTTTATTATCAAGAAGGTGGCATTTACCTTTTTCCAAAGATAAATTCTTTACTCTACTTCTCTCTATGTATTCTTGTTTCTCTGTCTCTTTTCTTTGTTTTGCTATCCTTTCACATTTGTAAACATAATATTCCCTACCATCATCTTTTGAGTTTTCTTATTGAAACTCACTCTCAGTGAATTATTCTAACACGAATGAACACGCTCAATACTATGAACTAAGACAAAATATTTCACACACAAAAGTTACAATAAAATGGAAAAACCCCAGCATATATTACTTGTCACAAGATTCAGTAGTGAGGCAGAAATTTTAAAAAGTCGAGCCACAAGCAAAGCAACGAAGCAATTCGGCGATATCTCTCTGATATCTTGAAATTAAACACAGAGGCTCTATATCATAGTAAATATCTCATTTTATTCAAACCAATTTTCAATTCAAATGAATAAAACATTAACATGCAGTCTTTACAAGGCTGAGGAAGGGAAATTTGGCTAAATTATGGGATCAAGATTTGTTCATATGCATCCGTTTGTATTGGAAAATTCACATTGATGAAGAGAAACAAGGGGGACAAAAAAAATAATTTGAGAAAGGTAGGACTAAGATACATGTACTTTGTGAGAATTTATTCAAGTTCAGACATTAAAGAAGTGAGAATATATATTCATTTCTGAAAGAATTCTACAGAGGGTCTGATTTGACATTTAGACTCATGTGGCATCTTGAAATCATCTAACAGCTTGGATCGGACAATTTAAAAAAAAAGCATTTTAAAACAAAACAAAGAATGGAAAAGAAAGACATATGTCATTGTCAATATGATTTAAAATTTGTCTTTATCTTTTGAATTTTCTTCTTTTTGTTTATCGTAAATTTGATAATTTGACAATATAAACATTGCAAGTAGAACCTGACTTTAAAGTTGAACACACATAGCAAAAAAAGAAAGGAATTTTAACAACAGCCTTGAAGAACTCATAAAATTAAAAGCAAGCAAAGAAATCAAAAAGGAGAATCACAAATGAGAAATGATATTTAAAATAAGTTGGGCATGCATAGATACACATAGATTTTCATTGAAATCTAAACTCATCTTCTTGCCTGACACAACACACAATGTTTGTAACATCTTGCTGTTTACACACAAATTTGTTGTACTCATCAGACAGTTGCAATGACCAAAGTCAACCTTTCAAATTTACAAAATTACAGACATTCATTACATTTTATTATGCAGCACCTTTTTTGTTAGTTGTTTTTTGTGTGGTAAACTTGCTTTTTAAAAGTATTTTACTATCACTATCCCATGTAAAGAAATAATACTTAAAAAAAAATAACTGAATCCAAATGTTTATCATGATGTTTTTAAAAAAGCTGAGAAACTTAAATCTATGAGTAGAATTTAGCGAGACTAATGTTGATTCTTATTTGTATTTTTATCTGCTATTACAATAGTGATCAGCAGGTTTAAATTCAGTCATGAGGATAGAAGAGACAGATAAAAGAATTACTCCAGTAGACATTTCATCATAGTGCGAGCAAGACAACAAAATGTCAGAACACAGTTTCAAAAGCCATTCAAAATAACTTTAAAATGTCACGTTAGGATGTTTAAAACAGGAATTATAATCGATATAGCAGATCATACATTTATACACACACACACACACGTAGTATATTAAATCCTTTACCCAAGAGCTAAGTCATGACTGTAGGGCAATCCGGGGTAAAGTTCAGATTTTTTTAGGCATATATGGCATGGGCTAATTTATCATTGTTTACCATGCAGTCTTTAATGAAAACTTTTAAAAAAAAAATTAATCATTTCATTCTCAGTCAGATTGAATAATGGTTTAATTCAACAGATCTTGTTTCAAAACAATCTGTTTGGGCCAATATGCGAGATAAAAAACATCAGTTCATATTTATGAATTACATGTTCCTAATCTAATCTCAAATCTTTTTTCAAACTACATAATTATGAACAGAAAATTAATCCAATGTTGGTGCTTACATGGAAGCCAGGAAAAACAATTATCACGAATCAGTCATTATTTCAGAGACAAAGTGTTATCATCAAACATTCAAGCTGATCATATTCTATAAGATGAATAGGCTGTGTTGATTGTGTAAATTAGAATGGCCTGTGATAATGTTGATGCATAAATTAGAATAGGATGTGGTGATTGTGTAAATTTGAATGGCCTGTGGTATATTGATTTGTAAATAAAAATAGGATGTGGTAATGTGTAGATTAAGTTAGGCTGTGGTGATGTGTAGATTAGAATAGGCTGTGATGATATGTAGACTAGAATAGGCTGTGGTGATGTGTAGATTAGAATAAGCTGTAATGAGGTGTAGATTAGAATAGGCTGTGGTGATGTGTAGATTAGAATGATGATGATGTGTAGATTAGAATAGGCTGTGGTGATGTGTAGATTAGAATAGGCTGTGGTGATGTGTAGATTAAGTTAGGCTGTGGTGATGTGTAGATTAGAATAGGCTGTGGTGATGTGTAGATTAGAATAAGCTGTAATGAGGTGTAGATTAGAATGGACTGTGTTGATAGTTTTACTTCAATGGGTTACTGTTGTGACTGTATTAATAGAATATAGGACATTTGAAAAGCCAACGTAGTGTAGCAATTATTTACATTGATTTGCTTTGAACAAAACTCGCGTCCTTTTTTTTTTTAGACAAGACTTACTTTTGTCAAAAGTTTAAAATTTAATTTCAAAATTCTTCTATGTGAAACTGATCAAGTTTCATTATAATAAAATAATCCCAAAGAGCATAATTAAACATTGCTGTCCACATGAGCTTGAATAAAAAATACTACAATTTTTAAAAGGTGAGCATTTTAAACATAATTCTTTCTAAAAGGGTTGTGTGACAGTAAGAAAGTATAATGTGATTAACAATGTCGACCATTCTCATGAAACTTGAAAACCAATGAAACATGACAATTTTCTACCTCTACTGTTCAATGTCACTGCTGAACAGGTATCCCAACAGACCTAGAGGCCGCTTACCATTCACCAACGAGTATCACCAACATCACCACAGGGAACCAAAAACCGAAATTGATCATCATTCGATGAGAAATTAAAAGTTCCATTTCAGATTCCCTACCAATCAGACTGGCCCTATCAAGGCTCGACTAGTTACAGCATAAAGAAGATCTTTATCGGCATACATTAACCAATTGCACATTTCATATGTCACGAATAGAGAGCAAAAATTATTTCCACATTTGACATGACTATTTCACAAGAGAAACATGGATGATATGGTTATGATAAAATTGATCATTCTCTATTCCTCAAAACATAAACAAACAAAAAAGAGAGAAGAGAAGAAAAAAAAACACCTGAAAAAACAGCAACAGTGCATCAACAACAAAATAAGCGAAACAGGTAATCATGCTTCAAGTCTCTTTGGATATGAAATTAGGGTTAGGCATTTACTTTGTACAGTAGACAACACTCTAAACTGAAAATGGCTTAACCACACCAAAACAATCAGTGAAATGAAACTATTGGGAAACTGAAAGAAAATGGCATCCCTTAATTTTCTTCCCTTTTGTTTTTGTTATTTAATGAACAGTAAACCTAAACGACTTTATCTAGATCTGAACCAAATACAATAATGCTTGAGTATACAACCACTTTACTTAGTCTTCTATTCGTAAACAGAAACTTTACTCAATTCGAAAAAAGACCCTAGGTCATGTTGATTTCAGTTTAAGAGCTGTCTACTGTATTCATATCATCATAAATCAGCACAGATTTTGATAGTTTTGCCTAACCTCTGGGGTATTTCTTTCACAACAATTAATATCTTTAATATTGGAAGCTTATCTTATCACATAAAGTAGCAATTTGACTACTAATATCATGCTCAGCAAAACTGAAAAAAGTGACAACATATAAGGGGGTATCCTAAGAATGTTTAAAGAATAAAGAAGATCAACAAAGATAAAAGTCAATAATAAACATAACTTATAATTTTTATTGTTCCTAGCTAGTACTACATGATAATAATGTCATCATAAATGACAGAATAGAAAGTAATGTTGCATGGAATATTGAGTTGCTCCCACAAAACAGCAGTGACTTGCAATTATCTCATACTGACTTTCGATTAACCTTAGGGTCTGTAGTTGACATGATATATAAGTAGGAGAAGTGTCAGCGGGGTGTGTGTGTGTGTTTGCATATGTGAGTGTGTGTGTGTGTGTGGGTGTAGGGGGGAGGATATTACATTTTTGGCATTCCTTTTCCCAGCAATGTTCACTAATACAATGTACGTGTCTAAAAGCTTGTATACAATGTCTGCTAACATTTATCTGTATGAGTAAAAATACATTATCACTGGGGTTGAAAGTATTGGATACAAATGGAAATCTTAATTGTCAATAAGCTAATGATTAAACTACAGTATAAACAGAACGTGGCCCAAAATGTAAATTATGGACGTGCTGATTAAACAAACTTGATCAAAAGCATCTAATGGCAGGTCTAACTACTTCAACACATCTAGATGAATCTCTTTGCATCTGCGAGGTTAATAGTTTGCAATTGGATGACACTTCAAAGTAATCCTTCTCATAGGATGAAATAATACATTGTTATACAAAACTGTCATACAGAAGCTTCTCCCGGCAATCAATATTTACATTTGATTTTAAAATGCTAGAACTGCTTTCTAGATCTCTGGGGTAAGATGCTGTCTTGAGCGCCTTTCAGGATGGAAAGAAGTCCGCCTTTCTTTTTGTTTTTCCTGAAGTAATTACTGACCACATCTGTATCATCTGAAAGGTTTAAGGATACATAATGATGCAATAATGACTATCATTTGTTTTAAAGAGAGAGAGAGAGAGAGAGAGAGAGAGAGAGAGAGAGAGAGAGAGAGAGAGAGAGAGAGAGAGAGAGAGAGAGAGAGAGAGAGAGAGAGAGAGAGAGAGAGAGAGAGAGAGAGAGAGAGAGAGAGAGAGAGAGAGAGAGAGAGAGAGAGAGAGAGAGACAGACAGACAGACAGACAGACACACAGAAAGACAGATACAGAGAGAATGAGAAAGGTGAGGGAGGAGAGAAAGAATACATAATAAACTTATATCACTTGATTTTTATGTCCATCATTTTTACAACATTCAATGCAGTAAATAGAAAACCCTTTCCCCTTGGCTCAACCCCCTCCCCCATTCGACCCCTCCTGCATTTTTGCATATCTTTCAAATGACAACGCTATTCCTGAATGGAATAAAAAAAGATAACATCCAAAGGACTGTGCATGTCAATTCCAAGTGTCAAAACAAAAAAGTCACAGTCAGGATGTCCAAAGGTCAAAGGTGCAGAAAGCTACAGGTCTACGTTTCAAAACCAGGGCATGGCATGCAAATAACATTTACCTGAAAATTTTACTACATACTCCTCAAAATATCACAATTTGTAGTTTTCTTTAGTAATGTGAGACGTAAATTTGTATACTGTTTTTTTAATACATGTGTTGTTCTACAGAGAACAGATATAGGGCCCTAGACTCCCTGTAAGTTTAAACAAAATTCTTAAGAATTTATGGCAAGTCCTCTTTATTCAAATCATCTGCAAATTTCGCCTGTCGAAGAATGTGTGCTAAGTGTTTCAAGCCAAATTTATTGCCAAAAAACCAGCAAAAACATTAAAAATCTATTAGATGCAAGGCAGTATAGTATTCCCTGACCCCCTTTTTCCAGTCAGTCGTCCAATTGACGGGAAGACCAAGTAAACATTCAGGCTATAGCCCTCAACACTACAAACTCAGAACAATGCAAGTTGTGCTATCACACTTATTTTCTAAATGAATCTCTAAGATATGCACACTATGTCCTTGTTGGAAGAGGAGTTTGTTTCAATTGAAATTTACTTCATCCCCCATATTCCGTAATCTCAGGGTGAACTGAGAAGAAACAGTAAGATAAAAGATAAGTAAATGAGTGAAAAGAAAAAAGTAGAACCTACCAGTAGCGACCGCTAACCATCCACTGTGGAAGAGGACACAAACCTTGACTGATGGACATAGAGAAAAAAAACCAACAAACTAACATGTGCTTGTTTGTGTTTTGATTGGAATTTACCCCATCCACCGTATGTGGCAGTCTCAGGGTGAATTAAAAGGAAACAAGATGAAAATAATACGTGAAAGAGTGAAAGTAAAGAAGTAGGACCTATGCACAGCAGCGCCTGCCAAAGGCCCTCTTAGCGTGTGCAAAGCAAAGTGAGATTTCAAGGACAAACCTTGTTCTTGGCTTCCACTTGTGGTGGGTAAGACATTTTCATTGGCAGACAATGACACGAAAAAAGCAAATGGCACCAACCACAGACAGATTGTGAAGTATGCCAACACCTGTATGAAAAAAAACAACAAACGATGATGGAGGAATAAAATATTTGTCTTCCACAAATGATCATTTTTATGGTGATTCTAATCAATTATAGTGTTGGGAAATTCTTGTCACTCTTTATTTCATGCTGATAAAAATTAATTAAAATGCAGCAATATGAGCTACAACACAGTCATCTCCCATAATATTTCATAACTTCATTTTGTATTCTTCTTCACTGTTGGCTTTACTAATATGTGAAATAAAAATTGAAACACAAAACACTTATTTAACTAATAAGACAATGTTCTATGTCCCTGAAATTAAAAATCATTCCCAATTCATTTTTAGCTATAAATCAAGGCATATTTTACAAAGAAAATTCATTATCTTTCGAAAAAGACAAAGAAAAATATCAGCGTTTAATGAGTAGAGCAAATTTTGGACGATGTTTCATAAACTCATATACACCACAGTATGAAACAAGTAAACAACAGGGATTATAGATTTTCTTTCTTTATCAGTTCCAATTCTACCTTCTCGCATTTGGATTTAGATGCCTGAAATAATCTTTCTCCAGACTACCATGTCCTGACATTTTCTGATTCCTTTTGTGAAGGTTAAATTTCTTTGCAATAGTGCCTTTTATATCTTCTTCCCACTTTCTCTGAGGTCTGTCCTTCGGTTTTCTACTGTATACTAATTTAGTTATTCTCTTATTATTCATTCTGTTTACATGCCGAAACCACCTGAGTTGGTTTATTTCTATCTAAGTCTTAGTTTTTATGACATCTATTTTGGTTTGATCTCTTATCGATGTGTTTTTGATTTTTTTTATCTCTTTTAGTATTCCTTACTATATCTACTTACAAACTAAGATTTTAACATGCCTACTGTGTGTGAAATCAAACAGATACAACTATACAATACTGATAGGAAATATACAAGTAACTCACCTCGGCAAAAGGATACCAGTGACTTGAAAAGAAAGAGAAAGCCAAGTAATGGTTGAAGAGAACCAGAGCTGAAATATGGGTCAAAAAATTGTGTTAAAAATACCCTTGATGTCTTCAGTGCCAATCAGTATATGAAAACGTCACAATGAAGCCTTCACGAGAAACTATGTAAACAACGAATCATGCCATAACAACAAAATAACTATGACAAAAAACAAGTGTAAACATGGGCAGGAGCTAGAAATACAACTTTATTATGTTCCCCTAACGTAGGAAAACATGTTAAGAAATACGCTGGATTTTAGTTTTCTTTTTTGTTTTGTGTTTTGCTGTTCCACCGATTAGTAAGCATTAGCAGTTGATAGGCCATTTGACCATGGCATTTAATCATCTATATCGCACAGCGTCGAATTCCTGTAGCAAATCGTCCCTCTTAGTTGTGGCCGGCAGAACTTATTAATTACTCATGTGCGCTCACCTGTCAGGAGTCAAGCACGGTCAGCTGGATTGCTGGGTAACTGATCGCCCGCTGAGATTTTTATAAAAAATTACACCATTTTATCTTGATATAACAGCGCTTCTCTCATACCGATTTTCTCAGTTTTTGTTTCTACCATAGCATCAATGTCTTGTCTGTTCTCTGTGAAAATATCATTTCTTTTGAATTTGTGACTTTTCTGAAAAAGCATTTTTAATATGTATGTATATTTCTCGTTTTTTTTGCTTTGGTCATTATATTTTATTCAATGGCTAAAAAACTACAAGAACATAGTTAACTAAAATGAGTTTATTTAAAAAATTGGTTATTGCACTTCACTCTGTAGAAAAAATTTGCGGTCACAAACCATTACATGTACATAGTTATAACGTTCTTCCTCCACCGACTCCCTTTTCTGCCTAAGTTCAGTACGCAGGTAACATGTCTTCCTTGAGTGTAAATCATTTTTAACCGATTTTCCTTCATCCAATCGATTTTTACTAACCCCTCTTAGTTTTTCAAATAAATCTAGTATGGATCACATCCTAGAAAATCATCATTTTGCCGTCAATGAATTGTGTCGCATGTGTGGAAAGAAAAGCTTAACACATAAATAAAAACAGGCAAAGAGAAAGCCACTGATATGTGATAAAATGAAAGATGACATTTTTTCTATGTATGGACTAGATATAAACAATGATGTGATAGATAAAACAATGATGTGATAACAATGATGTGATAGAAATATAAACAATGGAAAATATAAACAATGATGTGATAGAAATATAAACAATGATGTGATAGAAATATAAACAAAGATGTCATAGAAATATAAACAATGATGTGATAGGAAAACATTCGACATTCCTGTGTTCAAAGTGTTCTACTTACACAAGGAATGTTACAAAGAGAAACAGCGTGATATCTCTTCGAACCGCAAGAGACACAGTCCAAAGATCTGAAATGATTTGGTGTGACTTCGTTGAGGACAGCGTAATCACTGAATGCCCCACTTGCATTCAATTTGAGATGCTCCAATATGAATGTGTGCCAGAACGGAATGACCATATTTATGCATCTGCCAGCAGGCTCAGCACACCTAGCCCTACACCAATAGACACATTAGACACAGATCATGAAACCCCTTTGACACAGGAAATACACCCTCTAACAATACACGCTCTGCTGACAAATGCATCTACACCCAACACACAGAACACTTTTCAGATACAGACAATAGCAGAGAAACACATGAAAACATGACATACAGTAGACCACATCAAGTAGGCAAAACAATTTCTCCAATCAAACACAACAATATCTTAAGCAAACCTCACAAAAGCAGAAGAAAAAGTTCTCACACATTTAATGAGAAAAATTTTTTAGAGGACAGAGAGGAATTGCAACATGCAAAACTGAAGGGCAGCCATTTATTTTTCAAAGATTAGTCAAACAAAGAAGATTATCATGCAAAGCAAGCACAAAAACAACAGAAGACGCACAAATACAACAGAAGACGCATCATCCAAAATACCAAAGAACACCTAGCAGGATTCATCACATGAAGCAATCGACACACAATTCGCACATGAATTAAGTAGTGTGCCCATTAGGCGTAGAAGCAATATCCACAAGAAATCGGGGGCTAATAAAAAACGTCAATTTCAATACAACATGCACTGGCAATGAAAGAAGCACTAGGACTGAGTTGGCGACAGGCCGAGCGAGTGCACAATAGATTTCTAAAAGAGGCAGGGGTACATGTAGAAAATGAAACTGCCATTCGGAACCTCTCAAAGAAAATCGTTTCTGACTTCGTTATCGTTGAAAACATTTTTATTTTTAGATGAGAAGCTAGAAGACAGGGAGGTTCCATTAGCAAGGATCACTGGCATAACCAAATTTGTGGAACAGCTAATAGACACCTATGTTGCCAATGATCCAAACTCACAAAGAATACATTCACAATAGCTCTAGCAGCTATTAGAGACAAATTTTGCTCTACATTGTGTTCTTTTAAGGAATGCCATAGTTCGTCCCTCCTCACAGTGTCAAATGCCTTTTCTAAGTCAATGAAACACAAGTGCAGGTCAATGCTTCTCTCAAGAAATTTTTCTATTATTCGTCTAATTGTAAATATGTGGTCTTATACACTTCTTCTTGGTCTAGATCCACTATGATGCTCTTCAGTCTGATCCTCTACTCTTTTCCTTAGTCTCATTTCCAGTATCCTGGCAAATACTTTTCCTGGAACGGTAAGTAGTGATATCCCTCTATAGTTTGAGCATTCCATAGTTGATCCTTTCTTATGTATTGGTACTACCGTTCCCTTTTCCAGTTGTCTGGCACTTGTTTGGACTTCCATGCTTGTTCGTAAATTGCATGTAGTAGTTTGTTTACCTCTCTCCTCTGGTTTTTAATCATTTCTGGATAAACTTGATCTGCTCCTGGGGCCTTTCCTAATTTCACTTTTCTGACAGCTGTTTGGATTTCTTCCATTGATATATCTACATCTTCAGCTGTCTCCTCTGGAATAGTCTCTCTCCATTTGGAGAAGCTGTTGTTTCTCCTTCTTTACCTATTACTCCTCCAGACATTTCTACATTGTTGCCCACTCTAGCATTTTAATCTCCTAAAACCATTAATTCTTGTTTGGGTTTAAGATTCTCTGCAGCTATTTGTAAATCGTTTTCGAAAATAGTTTTTTCTTCTTTAGTTGCGTCTTCGTTTGGTCCATAAGCTATTAATAATTTAATTTCTCGTCCTTTTGGTTTAATATTTACCTCTAATAGCTGTGGGCGTATAAATTTCCAACTTTCTAGTTTCTTTTCATGCCTTTTATGCACTGGAAAGCCTACTCCTGCTTTAGCTCTATCTTTGATATCTACTCCTGAGAAGATTAAAATATGATTCTGTCTTACATTTTCTATTCCTTGTCCTTTTTTCTTTGTTTCTGTAATGGCCAAAATATCTACTTTGAATTTTTCCATTTCTTCAACTAATTCTAACTCTTTTCCATTTATTGCACTAACGTTCCATGTTTTAAAATCACAGTCCGCATTCGTTTCTAAGTTCGTCTTCAAAAGATCAAGCCGGTTATATTATATTTATTTTTTCTCTTAATCTGTTTGTTTTTGGATAAGCAGGGGATTAGCCTACTGTACCCTAGGTAGATGGTGGGGCTGCCACCTTGAGGCCTTTATTCAGCTAAGACCTGCCTGCAAGGCAGCAAGAGACTCGTGGAGGGCGGGATCATCTACTCGCCGGTACAGGTGCCTACCTGTCCACTGCCCGGTAAGAGTTATTCCTTCAATGATATTGTTTGTTTCCGTCAGTCTCACTATTAGAGCATTACAAAAGCAATATTGTTCTGTTCCTCAAGATGACTGCAAACTATCTTTTAGTATGTACGTACATGTATATATTGTCCTTATTTTGTGAAAGTTTGATGGCATTCGCCTGTGCAGATTTTGTGTTGAAGTGTTTTAATTAATACCCTATGTTTGTTATTGTACTGAAGTGATGGACCTAATTGAGGCCTTGATTGTGTGGAAACGAAACGCTTCTTGATAAATTTCTTTCATCAGTCTATCGCAACACTCTCTTTAAAGTTGGGGAAGCCTTCACATTTGTTGTTGATGGTTATCTTAACCAGATACAAGCTGATTAATTGGACCTATAAATTATCTTTAAGCGCGCAAAGCTACTAGGGAGCGAATGCTACCTGGCGCCTTTGCCGACCTCGGTCAGCGTGACCCAGGTGCACCGCGTCAGCCAACTAAGAGGGACGAGTTTTGTACACTGTGATCGATATCTATCTTTGTCAATATCTGTACCGGTATTTCCATCTATCTGTAATAGTATGTCCATCTATCACTCAATCTTTCTATCTACCTGTCTATAATTATATGTTATCTATCTATTTATTTATCTATCTATCAATGTATGTTGTACTGAAATCTTTTTGTTTTCATTGTGTGATTGGAACTTATATTTTTCTGTGGCCGTATAGATAGAGAATGTAAAACCGACTTACTACTGCTGATATGAAGGACGGAGATGAAATGTAAAAGTAAGGAAAGCTCTGAAGAATAAAAAGTGGGTCACACAACTGGCAAGGCCGCCTACTATCATCGTCCATGTGAACTCTTCAAACAGACACAACCCAAGAAAGGCAGCTGTCGTGGCCTAAATTTGAGAATGAAACAAAATATCCAGTGAGCTTAAATGCTATCAAAACAGTTGGAGATTCAAAATTGTAAATGGCGTGGAAAATATCTTTTCAAGAAAACCTCTTCTTCTTCAAAACCTTGCAAGTCTTTTAAAAAAATAAAACTGCCATTTTGGTTTGATTTGCTATGCTAGCAAATACCCTTCAATGAAATGACTTGAGTAGAGCTGAAAATTCCAACGTATGATGATAAAACATTCTTTTCTTAATCTTCTTGTCCTTAACACAGTTGTTAACAGAGACCACAGACAACATCTATATATCCACTGATTTCAGTCTATCACAACCACCTCTCCCTCTCACAGTGTTTTTTTTCTTTTATCTTATCCTCTTCACCAGATTACTTTCAATTGGCAGCTTTCCTCTTTCCTTTAATGGATTCTATCTTCTTTCCCTCTTTCCTTTCATGGATTCTATCTACTTTCCCTCTTTCCTTTCATGGATTCTATCTTCTTTCCCACTTTCCTTTCATGGATTCTATCTTCTTTCCCACTTTCCTTTCATGGATTCTATCTTGGAGCATAAGTTGTGACACTGTCCTCTATACACACAGGGCTTCTGAAGCAATTTTTTTTGCTTTTGAGTTAGGGTTTTCGAGTTGATTATATGTATGAGTAAATGTCAAAATATGGTCATCCTATATCCTTGAAAAATTTATGACGTCATTGATTGCCAAAGGAAACGGCCGCCATCTTGGATTTTGACACAATTTTCAAAATCTATCTCCTCTCTTAGTTATGAATAAATTCACTCAAAACCTGTGCATATCGTTTTTTCCACTCAATATCTACAGAAAAACATTAGGTTTTTAAGATATTTTGGATAGTTTTTTAAAATAGCATATTATATATTGTTTACACACAAAAATGGCATTTTATCACAAAAAAAGAAATAAATGATCGTTCTACCTGAATATGTAAAGAACAGAAAGTCAACATTTTGGTCCCAAACTCACCAATCACCCCCCCCCCCACACAGTGTTTCTAATTAAAATTTAAAAGGCCAGTTAAAATTTGGGTCTTGGATTTTATAACCAGAGGTAAATCATATATGAGCCCAGAGATCAGGTGATCACTGGGAAAAAAAGCATTATACTTTTATAGACAAATGTTTAGTCCAATGCAAACGGAAAAGAAATAACTCCTTTTTTTTTTGTACAAAATGCCGAAACTGGAACCAAATGTCGACAGTTTCAAAACAGCAATATTCAGCCAACAACAAGACTAAAACACTATACCCAATCTCAAATAGTAACCAGACTGACCAACTCTCTCCCTCCCATTGTATTAAAGCCCAGTACAGATTCTACAACTACAGACACAGAAATGAATGCTCATTGCATGTCCAAATGAAACAAATGTCTATGAGATAAACAGAGGTCTCTACAAAAAGTCAAAGCTCCAAAAAGGGTTATCCTTTCATCAGTGGCTGCCAGTCTATATGCACATTTAATATATTTATTATAAATATGTGTGTGTGTGTGTTTTTGTTAAACGATAAACATTTGATGCTACGACACTAAACCAGACGCTATAAAATTAAAATATTCAACAATAAAATTAGTACTATTTAAAAATCAATATTCCAATGAGTAGATTCTCAAAGTCCACAGATATTCACTCACAATAATGAAATAAGTGATGGTGGTTCTCGCCAGAACAGTATATTCCTCCACAAGTTCTGCCAGGTAGTACAGGCCTGCAGCTGAAATGAAAGTTTATGCTATTTCAGTGGTAAATATAATATAATATGTCAAAATTAAGTGGAATAATTTGCTTTTTATAGAGAGTTCAGCAAACAACTGACTAACTCAACTGCTGAGTATTTCTGTCAATGAATCAAAATCATGAATCAAAATTTGATTGCGTTATAATGGTTAAAATCTATTTTATTAGTCGTTATTATTTAATTTCTGATGGCAGCTTCTTCCACAGTCTTATAAGTAATTAAAATGTACTCAGAATCAATCTGAATCGAATTTTCTCATTATCTGTTAATCTTACCTTTTGTTTTTTTTGTTTTTTTTCAGGACTTTTGTTTTTACAGGTGCAAGCACCTGCCCAATCCCTGCCAGGACAAGCCAATAAGTCCATAGCTAAACTTTTCAGGACAAGGGATAAGTCCATAGTCCACCCATTTTTTTCAATTTGTCAGGGATACTATTTCAAAGAACATTTATAAGTTATAAATTAATACACTCCAGCGGAAGACGTAAATTTGAGACCATAATGTCAAAACACCCGACATCATAAGTTTAATAATTTGTAATCACATCATTTCAAACACCCGGGACCCAGTCAGTAGATGCAGCTCTAGTAATCACATCATTTGCCACGCAATAATTTGCTATAAGTTTGAAACTGGCAGTCAATTAAAATTTGTGATGGAAAACGAAACCAATGAGATTCAAGCCCGTTATGGCAGGTTTCACAAAATGGTCCATCCCCATTTCCCTCTTTTGTCAAAATGTACATGTTATATTTATTACAAGTGTTATATACCATGTTAAAGCTTAGAACCTGAGGATTCCAGATATATGACTTTAAGAGATAGCAAAGGACTGCGAGGCGAGTAAATTAGCTTTTAAAAGTCATGTTTTTCAATCAAGGGGCATAACTGTGAAAATTCTAGGTCCAATGCCAGTGACGTAATGTTATGCGAACTGCACGGGTCCGTTGACCGAGGTTTCCTGGCGTTTATTTAGTGACGTAACGCTTGGGCATTGGTTTGGAGAGTTCCCCGATTTTTCCTAGTTCTCAATAAGATGTCAAGTCTGTGTTTGTTTCTCGACACCTCGGTGTGGAGTCCATGGCCGGTGCTTTTCCATTGATCAGATCACTCGCGTGTTCCGGATCGTGTGGATGGATAAAAACCGATGTTTTTTTGTCTCGTTTTTTTGTAAAATTCTGTGATAGTACGCCTTTATACTATCCTTATTACGTGATACGAGTTTATCATGTGTAATATTCTGCTGAAACTGGTATGGTAAACTTCACGATTTATATTTAACGAGTGAGGATGCGATACGTATAGGCCGATATTTGCCAATAGAGAGAGAGGAGGGAGAGAAAAAGAGAGGTGTGGAGAGAGAGAGAGAGAGAGAGAGAGAGAGAGAGAGAGAGAGAGAGAGAGAGAGAGAGAGAGAGAGAGAGAGAGAGAGAGAGAGATGCATCAGTAACAAAAACCCTCACCGAAAGAAAGCGCTTTTGACGACAATGGTTCTTCACCCCCATTCCCATCATCACTCCCCCCTCCCTCTCCGACTATCTACAGCTCCATAGATCGCCCACTAAACTAGCAGAAACTTGTGTCTCTATCGATCAATAATTGCTTCACGGAATACGGGACGGGATGGGAGCGGTGGTGGCTGACAAATCTTGAACTCTACTTGAACCTGTGCTATTATAGTATTATTTTCTCTCTCTCTTTATCTATCTCTCTCTCTCTCTCGTTTTAATGCATTTTTAGTAATATTGTATTGTTATGCGAAGAAGACTGCATAGTGGAGACGTGAGAGTCACTATCGTTGTAATGGACTTCTAAACATCCCGTATTGCCAATTATCTTGTCTTTGTTTATTAGAAAGTAATAAATCATGAAAGCCTATTGATTGCCAGACTTCTTCACATAAGTTTCACTCACGATAAAGCCAAAGCAGGTTTTGCTAATGCAACCGGATCACAGCCTCCTTTCTGATGGCCGGTCAGCGGCTACATTTTTGTGCGGACATCAGCGGGTGACCGTAAGGGACATCCAAAGACAAAATATTCAAAAGCCGACCGGACAATTTAAAAACAAAAATTCATGATTTCTCAACAGTCGTACACAAGATGAATTATGAGAAATAACATGACGCGATATTACCATTATTAGATCCCAGATCTAAACAAATTTTTTTCGTCCGAACGTAGACTGCTAGTAGTCTCATAGTATTCTCACTCTCATTATTTAGAGTTTTTTTTGTGTCTTTTACAGGATAAATGGCCGTAGGAATACGTTTTCTTTCACTCCAGATCATAAAACGGCACTTCTACGTATTCTTCAACTGTTTTTTTCAGCTCTTACTGTGTGTTCATTTGTAGACCATAATTATTACATAATAACGAAAATTTGAAACCTGCTTCACATGGTCACTGTAAAAGATTTTTAAAATTAGAACTCGCCAAATTTTCTTTGAACAATTCTCTTTCACATGAAATCAAAGAAAACAAAATAAAAGGTCGTTGACCTCACCTTAAGGTGAAAAGGGACTTTTTATTTTAAAAGAGGGAAATGCTATCAGTCTCAATTGCTGACGTTCACACCCAAAAAATATTCAAAAAACACAAATTGAAAGCAAATTTCACAATATTATGTTTTTTATATCTGCGATGTCAAAGCTATACATGGACCAAATGTTAATAAGATTCATCAATTAGACTTTGAGAAAGATTAATTGAAGAGTTCAAGTTATCATTGGGTCCCATTTTTGTGAATCCTGCCTTATATATTATATCATATTCATAAAAAGCCTGATGTCCCAATGTACGGAGCACTTAGGTTGATGTTGACTGAGTCTACTTATAAAAATCCTTGATGTCCCAATGTCCACTGTGCTTAGGTTGATGTTAACTGACTCAATTCATTTAAAAGCCTGATGTGGAGTGATGTCCTATTGTCCGCGGTGCTTAGGTTGATGTTAACTGACTCAAGATTTATATCATTCATTCTAAGTTTCTATTTCATTCTAAATCAGACAGTTGATTCTATGCGTAGCACGTCTAAATAATTGTTGAATTAAATCATCAATTAGATTTAGATCTAGATCATCTAATTTAATTTTTTTTTAAATAAAATAAGATAAACCCCGGTGGAACGGACCCAACTTACCAACAGATAATGTGAGCATCACCAACTGTATAAACAGGGCGATCCAGCTAAGTATGTACAAGAAAATCATGATGGAACTATACAAAACTTAGCAACAATAATATTCTGTCTATTGTGTTTAAATAAGTTGTTGTTTTGTAGTGGTTGCTATTTGTTTGCTCTTGTCAAGGCTGCCGGAGTTGCATGATCGACGCGTAGACTATTTGGATCAACGACATTAACATTGGGAGTGCTCGCCCTTGAATAGCATAAAGTGCTGAAACAGTTATTTATCGTTGTCTATGCCAATTTTACTTTAAGAGCCCGTCAATGTTTATTTCACATAAAAGACGAACAGTGACGCAAGGGGTATGTCGAAAGTGAAGGAAATGACATTTGATAATAATGAAGCCCCATAGGATAAGCGACAATACAAATACAAGGAATAGAAAAGAAACAAATATACGTGGGATTGAACCTGTGACCTCTACGTCGGCACCCATCACCTCGCCATAAAGAAAGCATGCTATCAACGGAGCATCTACATATATCTTACTCATTATTGTTATTGTGATTAATGTTAATATTCTTATTATGATTATCATGATTATCATTATTATCATTATGATCATTATGATCATTATGATCATTATGATCATTATGATCATTATGATCATTATGATCATTATGATCATTATGATCATTATGATCATTATTATTATGATCATTATTATTATTATGATCATTATTAATATTATTATTATTATTATTATTATTATTATTATTATTATTATTATTATTATTACAGTAGTTTCCGCCAAATTGCACGCCGCCAAATTGCACGATTCGCTATACCGTCACGTTTTTTCATGCAACCAAATTTTACAATGCTAATTACCCCTTCAAAATGCAACAATGGCTGGCTTGACTTAGCCAAAATGCAACATATTTTTGTAAGCACGTATTCAATTTTTTGCATTTAAAGAGTGAATCCGTAAGAAAAATGAACTCAATAACATCTTTTTGCTTCGTCCCAATAATAAAATCTGTCACGCAAGTGTGTGTGTGTGTGTGTGTGTTTGCGTGTGTGTGTGTGGCATCTAGTTCTGTGTCAACTATGTGCACTACAATGCCTAGTCGTAGCTGTCTTGACTCTTGGCAACCTTATCCGTCCATTCCATTCCCATCTCAACCGCCGATGATGGTCTGCCAGACAGACACTCTGATCGGCTCCTCTTCAATCACGGTGTGAAAAGTTGAGAAAGGTTTTGTGTCAATATTACCCATGGAAATCGTACACCGCAAGGCAAGCATGTCATAAATGTCAACATTCAATCCCTTCTTGTAGTCTTGAGAAGAATGAATAATCTATAATTGGGAATTATCCTCAAACCAAGTAACAACACAGAAAACCCAAACGATAACAAACAACTAACAAAACAAAAGAGTTTATGTTCAAACAAGAATGGCAATGTAAATAAATGTAGTGGGTTGTGGGCTTTGACTCAGCCAAATGCACGTTTGCCAAAATGCACGATTGTTTTGTCACCTGTGGATCATACATTTTGACGGAGACAACTGTATCATTATTATTGTTATTATTATTATTATCACTATTTTTTATTGTTATTATTATCTAGAAATTATTTAGAGTTATTTATTAAACTTTTAAAAACACGTATGGCTTTACAATCAATATCCCTAGAGATCTAGACATTATTCTAGACATTAGTCAATATTACATCGAATTTGATTAAATGCACCATGGGCACAGCGGCGTTTCTTTGAGTCACCGAATTCTCGGGTAAATTATACGGAGTCGTTTACCCGGCACGCTATCTTCGTCTACTGATAATATTTCCAAAATGGCTACCAGGATTTACTCCTAGTAGGACGCTATGAGAGTGTATTGTTCATCGTTGATTGTTTTTTCCATTGTGGAATGACTGTGTTTGATACTGAAAAATGAATAGACACCAGATTTTGACAGGGGCCTGTAATGGTGGAGATTGTTATGCCCTTGGGAGTGTGGAAGGTGTCAATTTTGTGGTAAGTGTACTGAATTTTGCAATGTTCATTCATCAATCATGATATTATTATTTATAGGTGGCTGATAGCATCAATGACAATGCTTCGTTGTTTGTATTTTCGGTGCCTTGATCGTATAACTGTTCATTTCAGATTATGCCTCAATCCAACTGGTATCATATTCATGAAATAATGCAGAACTTTTCTTCTCAGAAGCATCAGTTTTATTATCTTACAAAACGAGTCGGGTTTTCTGTGAGAGTTGAGAGTCAAAAGTGTTGCTGTGAAACCCATCCCACTAAGTTCGTTTCATGGGTATATCTAAAGGTTATCTAAATCTATCTCAGCCATGGCTTGGAGTTTTAAATCCAATTTTTCCTTGACAGGAAATATCTCCCTTTGTCCTCTATCAAGTAGACCTAGGCCTATCACGAGAACTAGAATCTAGATTTAGATTTAATCATTTCTGTATTTCTGTACTTTCCTTATTATTATTATATATCATATTCTTCAGATGGACTGTTCATGCTCACATGATTGTAATATTTGCTGTGACTTTTTTACAATCAAAAGAGATCATCGATCTCAAAAAAACGTTTCCTTTAGTAAAGTGTAATTGAATTCTTTTTTTTTAATGTTTTACTGTTTTTCTAGATTAGTGATTAGATTTGGAACTTCTAGATAGACTAGGCCATTAGCCTATAGGCCTAGATAGAATCTAGACTAGATTTTAGATTTATGAAGAAACTTGTACATCAATTCTGTCAAACTGTGTTCACGGAACAACTTTCCAAATATTGAAAAAGTGAAAGATAAATTGTTTGCTTGTTAATTTTAAATTTAAAGCCATGCTATGCTGACAGATTTTTAAAAATTGGGAATTCAATTTACACAGTAAAATCACATACTGTTGTAACAATCAGTTTATAGGAGAAGGTCAATACCATTAGATTAATCAGGACCCTTTCATTATTTTAACATCTATGAATATAGATGCTTGGCTTGATGGATGGGGGGGGTAGACATTAAAATAATGGCAGGGTCCGGACTTTGCCTGGTACTCCATCCCAGCTTATCATGTTTTGATTTGAGTGCATTAGAAATGACTGCTAAGTATGAAGCATTGTGTACTAGACTACAGTCTACTGTCGATAATTTAACACTAACATAGTGTTTAAGCGTTGGAAAAAATTAATCTCTCTTTGTTCTCAATAGGAGATCCGACTGTTCGTTATATTCCGACTCTTACACTCATATTTGGCAACAATTTAGTACTTTGTAGAAATCACGTTATCTGTTAATCGGACATACCCCGTGCCCTAAAACTTTTGCAAACAATAATGACGTGTCCACACGTGGACGGGTCTTTAAAACTACTTTGTCCCAGGTGTCAAATATCGTGCTTCAATTTAACCATTACCCCTGAAAGATGGTCGGCGATAAAGGCAATTCACTCCTGTGAACACAACTTACGGGTATTTTGCTTTCACACTTTTTGTTTCTGAAGACCGACGGAGGCAGTCATACTTAGCATATAATATGTAATGCTGGTCTCTCTGTCTGTCCGTTAGTCTCTCTCTCTCTCTCTCTGTGTCTTCCACTCCTTCCCCCATCTCTCTTTCTCGAACAAATGGTCTCATGGGGCGTTTTTGCAACGACGGACAGTGACAGATTAACAGCAGTAGTCTGTATGTAGCTTTTGTGGGAAATTGAATTTGATTTACCCACATTCACAACTACGGTGATCTCAGTTTGTTTTTTTTTAATTCTTAATTTTACTCGAGCCATGTCTGTACACAGGACCTCCTTTTTATTGTCCATCTTTGATGGGATTAGGTGTCGACTATCTACTTGGACTAGGGGAGTGTTTTTTACTAAGAAGAAAAAAAGAGAAACTCTTCAATCTGCCATGGTTTGAACCCACTACTTTTTGGTTGACGGGCTGACACCTCTGGACTACTGAATCCCCCATTGTGGGGAAAATAAGTTTTTTTTTATATTATATTAATATCTATACAACTAATCAAAATTTAATAAGCCTGAAACATGTGGCATTTTATTCACACCTGATGATGATTAAGGGACATAAAAATCGTTTGTTTTTTTTTTTTTTATCAAGTACTCAAATGTATCACTAGCATTCTGATGAAAACCTGGGAATTTTACAGCTTTCTTTCTTCTTCTTTTTTGATAAAATCATGTACGTGTACAATCAAAAATCAGAATTGACACAGAGATGCATCTTTTGAAAGTTAATTGTTTTCTTCACAAATAAAAACTTACATAGGAAAACACCCGTCCCCAACGCCATTTTCATTTTTACATAGTTTACATCTTGTTTGAAAGGTCCTCATATAAAGAATTATTTTTTGTTAATTCTCCCTTGTGAATACATACCATGTTGACAGCTCTTTTTTAAATAGACTCAAGTGGGGTTCGATTTCACTGTTAACATGTCAGCATCATCATCTTGCTTGAACATTGAATGTGATGTTTTTAATACATATATCACCAAAATGAGAGCTTCAATTTGATGATTCAAATTAAAGAATGAAAAACTCCTTAGAAGAGAAAACATATTTTGATGAAAATTACCTTTCACTTGAGAAAAAAACCAAAAGAAAATTTTGAGTGTCAAGCTGCAAGGTGGTGACCGGAGGTAAGCACAGATGACTATGGAGGAAAGATGGACTTTAAGATATATATATATGCTCTCTAAGGCATTATAAAATCCTGTCTCATTGGTATTTAAATGTACACAAGACATCAATTACGTTTAAAGAAAAAACTTTCAGCACTTCGTAAACTCTACTTTTAAGCAAAAATACAATACCCTTCCATCTATCTCTTATCCGTAGTGGCTCAGCCACAATCCTGCACGTGTTACACAATGGCCAAGTTGTATTATTGTATCATTTATTTTGTCAATAAAAATAAGTAGCACCTTTTTAATTTGAAATAACTTAAACCCCAAAGTCCTGTCCTGGTGGCTTTGGCAGTTACTGTTTAGTTCAGAAACTGATTGAATATCATTACATTCGCACAAATTACTTAAACATAAATAGGCCAAGAAAGGATAAAATACATATTTATGAAATAAACAAACATGTTACGCCCCAGAGGGTACCAAGTACGATTATTATATCAGGTCAGTATTCAATACTGAGGTTACGCAGATAGGCATGTACGGTAATATTTTAGCTGTTTAATTACGGATTAATACCTGGTCAAAATGGCGGTTTAGGTGAATGGAGATTCTACTCAAGGACGTGGAAACAATGAAACTTTCAGTAATTAAACGTCACTTGTGATAGAAAACTTCCTAAAAATGAAAACGATTTTGGGATCATTTATTACTTAGTGGCCTGGCAACAGAGCCTTTTTGCGAACAATGAATGACCAACTCATAAAATTATATAATATAGATGTAATTGAAACTGTGTTCAGAAACAGTGAACTGTCTTCTCACACAGAAGAAGATGAAAAGGGATCAAAATTTGTATTCCAGCATGAATATTGTTCAACTTTTTTCTAATGCACTTATTTATCTTCACATTTTTTATCTGTGGAGGTTTGTTGAAAATGGCTTGATCCGTCATTGTTCTTTCATGGTGGACAATTTTTGCTTTCAACATGGCAGATGTGTCCTAAGCTGAATATTTTATTTATCGATATATTATTAATTTTTTAACTCAACTGAAACTAAAGATCAGGATGGTGTTTGCTTTTTTCTTGTTTTCACGCCATGTTCTCTTAATGAGCCATGTTCTTTTCCTTTTTTCCCCATGTATGTGGGCGATACTTATAGATCGTACTTCTTTCCTTTCCCTCTTTCATCTTGCTGTTCCTTTTAATTCACCCTGAGATCACCACATACGGTTGACGGGGTGAATTTCAATGAAACAAACAAGTACACTCCCCAGTAGTTATTGTTCACTGTCTGACCTTTAAAGAGGTTGGGAGGGGGAAAGGTTGCTTCTTGTAATTGTAAGTGACAGTGGGCAGTTGTTGGGGGTTATTGGTAGGTCTTATGACTTTCATTTCACTTTTTCATGTTCCTTTTATATTGCTGGTTCCTTTTGATTCACCCTGGGATCACCACATATGGTGGACGTGGTGACTTCCAATCAACCAATCTGTAACCTGACAGAATACTCTTTGGCCTCAGTTTACCTTGTCGATGTTGTGTCTGTGCGTGGTGATCATCAAAATTCCCTGATTCATAATTCAACACATTCGGTCATTTCCTGTATTATCACAACCGCGTAGTAATTCACCGTAAGAGTAGCAGCATCCAGGGTTGTAACAAAATCGTTAAACTTGAAATGAAAAAATGTACCGCAGTTGCTTTACCTATTTTCTGTAAAACGTTGGGTTTTTGCTTTTGTGTGAGGGGTTTTATTTTTCATTTACATAGTACAAAATGAATACAGTTCCTAGTAAATTTCTGAGGAAAATTTGTATTACCTTAATGTAACCGCAAAGTAGGCGTTCACGTTACGATATATAGGTCGGAAAACGATTTTGGTAGGTCCGGTTTCTATCTCTTCACACTTTCATCTAGCTGTTTCCTCTTAATTTACATCCTGTTCTTCATGCTTACGTCACGGCTTATCATGGATGGATTAATTCACATTTCTCTACTGACTAAATCCAGGTTGTGTCTTTAAACATTGCTCGTGATCAGAAGCAATATTGGATTGTAAATAATGCACACAGAAAATTCCAAACTCGGCACAAATAAAATAAAAACAAGACAATATTATATAAATAAATATACTGTGATATGATGGGGACACAAGGGAAGCAATGATGGTCCGCCTAAGGTTATGGATATAATACATTACAATATGATCTATGGTATTGTTGGTTCACTGAGACTTTAAAATATAGTCATTTTGTATGACGATAAATATAATACATGTACATGTGTATACACCCAGCGTTTTCTCTCTCTCTCTCTCTCTCTCTCTCTCTCTCTCTCTCTCTCTCTCTCTCTCTCTCTCTCTCTCTCTCTCTCTCTCTCTCTCTCTCTCTCTCTCTCTCTCTCTCTCTCTCTCTCTCTCTCTCTCTCTCTCTGTCTCTGTCTGTGTGTGTTAGGTGCTCAGTGTGGTTGCATTAGTCATAAACTATATGGTGTGATGTTTCGCTTTAAATGACCACAGAGTGTAAAAGATGTACTTACTGCCTACCATGGCATTCTTTTAGTGTATCGGGTGATAAGACATTCAGTCAGTCACTACTATGATGAAGACAGGGTGCAGTCTCTCTCTCTCTCTCTCTCTCTCTCTCTCTCTCTCTCTCTCTCTCTCTCTCTCTCTCTCTCTCTCTCTCTCTCTCTCTCTCTCTCTCTCTCTCTCTCGTGCTATCTCTTTCTTCCACTTCACTCCTGTCCTCCCAACCGTCTTATCATTATACCTTCAGCTTAATATCACACATCCAGCCTTGTTTGAGCTGCCAGTGTGCCAACTCCACGTGAGATTGTATTGAAGAAAGTGCGTCATGTTACCTCAAATTATTACAATGTTGCCGTCGAATGTGTGTGTCCAACCCATTGCTTTCAATATTCTCTCTGTCTCAACGGGAGACCAGAGAAGAGCTATTCGCCGTAAAGTTGTAACTTTCAGTGAGTGGTAGACTGGGAAAGTTTTATTTTGTTTACGCGCTCGTGAAAAAGGAGTCTCGTCATCTTGACGTAAGCCAGAGATAATGGATCGCCTTTGTCAACGATGTGTATTTCTTCGGGCTATTTTTATTGGTCAGCACGTCTTTTGTTCATTTCACGATGTTATTTTTACCATATTAATACCTTGTATAGTATATATATATATATATATATATATATATATATATATATATATATATATATATGTGTGTGTGTGTGTGTATATCCATTGTTGGTGTTTGTTTAATGTATATAAAAAATATTCGTTCGTGAAAACTGTACAAAATAAATACATACATTTTTTAAAAAGGTTGTTAAAACTGACCAATCAAGCAAAACGAAAGAAGAAGAAAAGGCCAGTCCACCTCATACTACAGTCAATGTTGACTTGAAAAATAATGTCGTTCAAATTATTTTGATTTCCGCCGATGTCTTAGTGAAATTTCGGACGGAAATGGACGTCTAGGTACAGTCACGCCTGTAGCGATTGCTTCCTACGTCTGTGAGTCCTGTGCTAGCTACGTGAAGGGATCATTAACCATGCTAGACTAGCTCTGGGCCATGTGCATTCAATTTTAATTGTGTCACAGTGGCGTTCAGGCTTACCATGGACGGACAAATTCAAATATCTCTACCGACCAAATCCAGATTGTGTCTTTAAACACATGATCAGAAGCATTATTGGATTGTAAATGATGCACACAGAAAATTCCAAACTCGGCACAAACAGAATAAAAATTCGCACACAAGACAATATTATATAAATAAATATACTGTGATATGATGTGAACAAAGGGAAGCAATGATGGTCCGCCTAAGGTTATGGATATAATACATAACAATGTGATCTATGGTATTGCTGGTTCACTGAGACTTTAAAATATAGTCATTTTGTATGACGATAAAATATAATACATGTACATGTGTATACACCCAGCGTCTCTCTCTCTCTCTCTCTCTCTCTCTCTCTCTCTCTTTCTCTCTCTCTCTCTCTCTCTCTCTCTCTCTCTCTCTCTCTCTCTCTCTCTCTCTCTCTCTCTCTCTCTCTCTCTCTCTCTCCCTCTTTGTGTATGTCAGGTGCACAGTGTGGTTGCAATAGTCATAAACAATATGGTGTGATGTTTCACTTTAAATGACCACAGAGCGTAAAAGATGTACTTACTGCATACCATGGCCTTCTTTTCATGTATCGGGTGATAAGACATTCAGTCAGTCACTACTCTGATGAAGGCAGGGTGGAGTCTCTTTCTCTCTCTCTCTCTCTCTCTCTCTCTCTCTCTCTCTCTCTCTCTCTCTCTCTCTCTCTCTCTCTCTCTCTCTCTCTCTCTCTCACTCTCTCCCCCCCTATCTCCCCCCCTCTCTCTCTCTCTCTCTCGTGCCTCTCTCTTTCTTCCACTTTTATTACTGTCCTCCCAACCGTCTTATCATTATGCATTCAGCTTAATTACACATCCAGCCTTGTTTGAGCTGCCAGTGTGCCAACTCCACGTGAGATTGTATTGAAGAAAGTGTGTCATGTTACCTCAAATTATTACAATGTTGCCCTCGAATGTGTGTGTCCAACCCATTGCTTTCAATATTCTCTCTGTCTCAACGGGAGACCAGAGAAGAGCTATTCGCCGTTAAGTTGTAACTTTCACCGGGTGTTAGACTGGGAAAGTTTTATTTTGTTTACACACTTGTGAAAAGGAGTCTCGTCATCTTGACGTAAGCCAGAGATAATGGATCGCCTTTGTCAACGATGTGTATTTCTTCGGGCTGTTTGTATCGGTCAGCACGTCTTTTGTTCATTTCACGACGTTATTTTTACCATATTAATACCGTTATTATATATAAGTGTGGGTGTGTGTATCCAATAAAAAAAATATTCGTTCGTGAAAACTACAAAATAAATACATAAATTTAAAAAAGAGGTTGTTAAAACTGACCAATCAAGCAAAACGAAAGAAGAAGAAAAGGCCAGTCCACCTCATACTACAGTCAACGTTGAATTGAAAAATAATGTCGTTCAAATTATTTTGATTTCCGCCGATGTCTTAGTGAAATTTCGAACGAAAATGGACGTCTAGGTACAGTCACGCCTTTAGCGATTGCTTCTTACGTCTGTGAGTCCTGTGCTAGCTGCATGAAGGGGTCATTAACCATGCTAGACTAGCTCTGGGCCATGTGCATTCAATTTTAATTGTGTCACAGTGGCGTACATGTACGCAATGTTACGGCCATTTATTGGTCTGTGACAGCAAAGCACCATCGCCCTGATAATCGTTTGTTTGTTTTCACTGAATAGGCTTATCTTGGGACCAGAAGGAATGGAGCACAAGTCACTCCAAGTCATAAGCTGAAGATAAAAAGACCTATTTGTTCGTGGCTTTGTTTGGCGATGTCCGCCTTCGGCGTCCATCTCGGGATTTAAGGTGGCGGACATTTAAAGGCACGCACAGCTCTGAAATTTAGATAACTATGTACTCCGTATACCGTGTACTGCTGTGGGATCTTAGGGATGTATGTTCAAGATCTATGACAGGCACAACGTAGGAACGTGGGATCTCCTTATTATGTAATGCAAAGAGATATGTGTGAAATGCACAACTAGGAACATGGCTCCTCTACATCCACCTCCGATTGGACTACAATTATAATGTTCTAGTGCCATTTGCAATAGAATAGGGATATGGATTGGTGTTTATGACATAATCATACTGCACACAACTGACACATATAATATCCAGGTAATTGAAACTGGGCGCATTACTCGCATCGAAATTACGTAAATGTTCCAATGACTGTGCTATACAATGATATAAACATAACACGGAGTTACAATATAGTTGAAACTTAATATTAAAAAATCTTAAAACCCATCGTCCTAACCGTACATTTAATTGCATTTTCTTCATTGACTTATGTATGAGATGGTGGCATTGCCTTGTGGGGGGGGGGGGTATCTTTCTATCTATTTGTTTCAGCTTTCCAGCTTCTAAATAGATTGCCGGAAGGGAGGCTTTCAAACAAATGATTAGCTGTGTAGATGGGATTGTGAATTGTTTTGAAGGCTCTGTTTTTATTTATTTATAGACTGTGCTCTATATTAAGCGTATATGAATCTGGAAAGTCGTTTTAACCTCCCCACAAGCGCAACATGTACATACAGCATAAGAACATGGGTCCTCTACATCAACGCCACATTGGACTTGGCTCTATATTAAGCTTATTTTTAACCTGGGAGGTAATTTTAACCTTCGCTCCCATTCCTCCTCAAATACCATACATGCCCAAGATACGAACATGGGTCCTACATTCATCTCCGATTGTACGAGACTGTATAATTCCATTATGCTTTTATACATTGTATTAAACCAGGGAGGCAGTTTTCACACGTTTGCTCCATCTCCCCCGCCTTATCCACGTAAGGATTCGATCCACGTACTGTACAGGTTGTGAATGTCGACATTATACTTTTACGCAACTTTCAATGACAGCCAATGTGTTGTGGTTAGCTAGAGGGTGCATGACGTCACTATGACGAAACTTATGGTCCCTTCCACCCAGGAAGTCTGAAGTCCCGAGTCTGGCATGTCGTATAGTGGTAACCTGGTCGTGTAGCTATCTCAGTCTTTTAAAAAATCTTCCTCTCTCTCATCTTCTTCTCTCTCTCTCTCTCTCTCTCTCTCTCTCTCTCTCTCTCTCTCTCTCTCTCTCTCTCTCTCTCTCTATATATCTCTCTCCCCATATATATATATATATATATATATATATATATATATATATATATATATTATGGTCTTAGTAGTGAACAGAGATGGATAGCGCAATTTGACGGTTTTCGTGTGTTGGGTATACACGATCCGTTAAGATCGATCGGCAATATTTCAAATTCTGTGGAGGCCCAGGTTTAAGTAGTAAGACAAGTTACAATTTCATCCCGAAATGGTGGAGGTGAGATGTCATGATGAACGGTGGCCGGTTTGTATCGTGATTAAACCCTGACATTGATTAACCGTGACACTTTCCCCATATTTAGAAGGGGACCTTCCTTCCGAGAGCATCACGTGTGCGTAGATGGACACCGTTAGATTGTTTTGTCATTTTATCTTCGTTCTGTCTGAGGTCGTAGGAAGAATAAACAAAGGAGACTTATTACGAAAACAAGCCCGTTACAGCCCGTCCGGGTGATAACCAAGTGCGATTAATAGATCGGGTCGGTATTCGGTACTGATGTTACGCTGGTAGGCATGAACATTGCCATTCCAACTTTTTAATTAATAAAACGTGTTCAAATTGGCGGCTTGGGTGAACGAAAAGCCTACTCAAAGACGGGGAAACAATACAATTTTCAATAATTAAACGTCACTTCTGGTAGACAACCAGAAATGAATGCATTCTTGGGATCATTTAAAACATTACATTAAAAATATTATGGTTACGCGCAGTGGTCTGGCAACAAAGAACGACCAACTAAAAATTAAATACATGTACAATAATATATAGAAATGAGACTTGAATGTTTGTTTGTTATTGGCCGTTTGTGTGGAAATTGCACCGGTGCTTGGACTACATTAACGTTTAACATAATGTTGCTTATAATACAAGTACGATTGATCGCCCCTTGCCATGGAACTTGGGAGTGTTTGGGGGCAGCGTGTCCCAGTCTTTGATCTGAATATAGCGTATTAGGAGAGGTTAAGACAATGTGGTTGTATCGATCCCAGGGTTGTGAATGTGAGTGTTGGCTACCGGTGCCCACTCACTCTCTCTCTCTCTCTCTCTCTCTCTCTCTCTCTCTCTCTCTCTCTCTCTCTCTCTCTCTCTCTACACGTCTTTAGACAGACGGTTCCCTCCCATCTATCCCTCCCCTTTTCTGTCTCCTCACCCCACCCCCACCCTCGACCGGCTTTGACCGTCTTCCGGTTTTCTTGTTCTTCCTGCACTGGCTGTCTGGGCTACTGGAGTCAAGTATGCCTTCGCTTCCTTTTGGCAAGGCATGGGGTGTTGTGTTTTTTTTTCTCTCTCTCTCTCTCTCTCTCTCTCTCTCTCTCTCTCTCTCCCCCCCACTGCTTTTTCTCCCCCCCCCCCTCTCTCTCTCTCTCTCTCTCTCTCTCTCTCTCTCTCTCTCTCTCTCTCTCTCTCTCTCTCTCCTGCTCATTAATGGCGTAAACGTGTGTGTATTGGATGGATTTCCATAATTTAAATGAGAGTGAGTGCAAACACGCCTGTGTCTTGACTACTCATTCATTTTAATATATATAATCGTTGACGTCGATTAGATATAACCAGATAAATATATGGAGGAAAAGAATGAGGGGGTGGGGGGTGGGGTGTTAAAAGAAAAAGTACCCCAAATATAATTATATATATTGTGTGAAGAGTTGAGGCATGTTATGAGGACTCGGTGGTCCAGAAACAAGGCGTGGATCTCTCAGCCAAAAGGTCAGTGGGTTCAAGACATGTTGATAAAAAAATATTCTCCAGTCGTTCACTTTTGTCATGAATAAAACCCCCACCCATTTTGATCACATCTGAATAGCACCCGATTACCCCCCAATGCACCAGCACGGTACATGTAGGTGGATTGACACCTAGTCCCATGGGAAAAGGACGATAAACAACGAGATTCCCGTGTGTAGTTCTCAACACTGTGCACGTTAAAGATACATTGGCTGTTTACAGTTTGGGCAGTCAACGGGCAAAATTTTAAAATCCTACTAAAAACCCGTGATCATCCTATTATCCTAGTTGTGGATATGGGGATAAAATTAAATCGAAACACAGGAATGCTTGAGTAATTTATTTTCTCAGAAGTGAAGGAGTCCGGAACCAGAGATAATCCCGAATTTAGGACCGGGAAACCGGTATTATAAAAACAAATTGGGTTAGAGGGGGTTCTCCTCTCCCAACATATTATTATGTGCTGATGATGGCTTGGTTTGTTCATTTCATTGAAATTTACCCTGCCCACCACGATATGCTCTGATCTCAGAGTGGAACTGAAAACGCCCACGCTAATGACAGCAAAGCGAATCAGAGGAAATAACAAGATAAGAGACATAGATGTCGTAAAAGAATGAAAGAAAAAGCAGCTGCCCGCCCCGCTCATCACACGAGAAGGAGCTGTGTCAAAGACATTAAACGAAGACACTGAGTGTGAGAGAAGAGTGAAAGACGTGTGCGCGTCCTGGTGTCGGTTCTGACTCTTCCTGGTGGGTAAAAGTAAAAGTTCTTGTAAGGGCGTTAAGGCCCATAGAGCCGGGATATCCCGGTTTCAATAGCGTGAGCGTCTGCTAATGAATAATCACCTTCTGGCCAATTTTGACATTTTGCTTTTCACTCCAAGCTTGCGTTTACCCATTTTTTTTGTGTGTGTTGAATGTCTCCCCCAAGGAACACAACGTTGGACCTACCTTTGCTAGTGCCCACCACGGACCTCGCGATCCCAGTTTAACCCGATGCCACACCCTCCACGAGGGTAGGAAGTGACGATGAGGCAAACGGCACGTCTCATCAAGATGCAACACCCCTTATCTCACTCAGATTTACTATTATAAACACCATCCAACTGCAATTACAACCATTGACACTTGTCCACTAGAAATATCAATCGCAGTCTACTTCGTCTTCTTACTATTATCATCAGCAATATCAATACCATTTTTTGTAGGTGATTAGAAATATTACCGTCTATTAACTACGATTACAATGTTGGTTGCCCACGTGTCTTTTGCATATTGTCTTTTGTTTTTTACCATTGCCAAATTTATCAGTCTCTTTTGCCTGTTTTAACCTGAATGAAACCAACAAAAAGAAGGTTTCTCGCAATTATCCACTTTCATTTTTCACAACGTGTATACCATTATTTAACAAAGCTTTCATCTCTCTTATAATTTATCGAGAAACAACAATTATTGTGGCTTGTCTCTGAAAGGTCACACACACACACACACACACACACATAGGCACATAGGCTCTCGTTCGTTTGCAAAGACATTTCGATAACAAAAGAGCCAACCTGACTACACAAGCATGCAGGTGACTGTGATGCGAATCTCTCTCTCGTTCGTCTTCTTACTATCCACGTCTAATCCATTTTCTCTCCAACACCAGACAACTCTCTACAATGAATCAGACGAAAAGATAAACATATTTCGGGTGACAAAGCTAGAGTAGATTTTATTTCTTGCAACCCCACTTTTTTACTTATCTTTCCGCTCTAATCCACACTTTTACATAATCATTACCGTTCAATATATCTTCAATTATATACAAATATATCTGTGATTATTATACTTTTCTATGTGTTGACACATGTACATTAATTACACCAAACTTTTCGATCGTTGGCAATGACTCGTCACCGATTGCTCTCCTGGGTTGAATTTGCTTTTTATCGTCATGTCGTCCATTACTTGGATCCTACGTTGGGGTGGGGAGATATTCCACAGTTAGCAGTCATTACCACTAAAAATGTTAATTGCAAAGACACGTAATGCTACTCGGGAATGCATTATGATTTTAGAATCATCTGACGTGAGCCCTATCTCTCCATGGATCTTCCGCTTCACCATCAGGGCGTCAATATTTATAATATATAATTTTGCTGGTGCCTTTTGGTAGGATCCCACAGGTGACTGTTCGAACCCCATTTCTGGCTGAGCTTCGATTTGTGTTCCGTTTTAGTTCATGCGTATTTTGTTCTACTGTGAAACTTGATCTACAACCAAGCAAATGTGGCCTGTATTTTGGGGACAATGAAGATAAATCTCATCTCTCTTATCTTCTGTCAACTCAGCAACGATACAATGTAATATGGGTAGCTAGGTCTATTTTCAGGTGATGTTAGGAAAAATGCTGGCAAACTATCAAAATATGTCATGCCCTCTAGAAATAAAACCAGGACTCTGCTGATCCTCTGGCCAGCGATCACAGTATCGCGTATATCGTTCTACATTGTGAAGCTCCATTGTTTGTTTGTGTTTAGTAGGATTTCTGAATCGTTTACTTTTAAATCTTTTTTGCTCGTCTGATTGCCCAACGCCAACGAGCACCTTTCGCGTATGTGAGGTGTTCTATGAATTTATGACTATTGTTATCTCTCTCTCTCTGATTACGCTACGCTCACACTGAGTGTCGGCTGTCTCTCAACACAAAAGGTCTCTCACTTTCTTTCTCCCCCTGCCACTCATTCTTAGTCCATCTCTCCATTACAAATCCTCTCCACTGGTCTCCCTATGGGGCGTCAAATTTCTTCCATTGTTCTTATTATTTCTTTTCCATATCTCCATTACACTACAATGAGGGAGGAAATACAATCTACAAAACACGCCATAGACACCGTCTCTCTCTCAATTACATATATACACCAGTGGTCAATAAATCAAGAGCTTTGGTAATGAGAAGGCAAAGAAGGATCATTTCATTTTACAGAATCTAATCATATATAATTGTCATGCTTAAATCGAGCGGACATTAGTTGACCCATAAACATCCGGAATGATTATACATGTTGATATTTTGCAAATAAGCCATCTGTTGAGCGGTGAATTGATGATCACATCTGAATAGCTAAAGGTTGTTGCACCATGTTTATCGATGTAAAGGAAGGAGAAAAAAAAGCACTGAGACAAGTTGTCAACTGCACCAGCACCCGTGGTCAGACATTAAGGGTAGTTGTTGGTCGGTGACCACAAATTGCTTTCTATTTTTAATGTGACCAACCATAGTCGAGACAATACATACGTGATTGTTCTAGTTGTTGACTTAATTACAACACCATTATCCTGAAATCACCTGGGTTGAGTAGGTAACAATTAATCAATCCTGAATGTCGGACTGACTTAGAATGTGTGTGTGCTCTCGATAGTCCAGGAGACAAGGTGTCGAAGAAACGAAACAATACCAATTCTATAAAAAAACGGTTGAGCATTTCTCGAGTTTTTTCAGTAAAATGATCACTTTAATTGTGGATCTGTGGGAGACGACGATAATAATAATAAAAGTCCCGTATGCAGATCACAACACTGATTTAAAGATCCATTGGTTGTATTACAGGGAGGGGGGAGAGGGGGCAAAATTAGAATCCTATTCACCAACCGAGATCACTTTAATTGTGGCTGAAATAAAATACTATCAACATCGATTTAAAATGTATTACCATATTCCGATGTTGTTCTAAAATGCCCATTTATTTTATTACGTTTTTAAAAAATGGTATCTACCATTAGTTATGCTAGAAGATCAGTTGATTTATTAATTGCATGTTTATAGCATGGAGAGTTAATAAATTCATGGTGTGTCTGTCCTTGATGGGGGTCACAGGTGGAATAGTAGACCTTTACATATCGACCACCGGCGTAGATAGGAAGTGGAGACACTCAAACAGACATTTGCAGTCAGGCAATTATAGAAACAGAAACACACCGAAACACACAATATCAATACCATTTTTTAAAATAGAAGAGAGAGGGGGAGCTACATATCATCACCATTGAGTATTATCATAGCCTTTGCCTTAGAGAAACCAACAAAAGAGAGAGAATTAGAGAGAGAGAGAGAGAGACACCCAGAGATACAAAAAGAGAGAGACTACACAAGCATGCAGGTGACTGTGATGAATCGAACCTCAGTAGAGAATCCAGACAAGAATCAGACGAGATAAACATATTTCGACTGACAAAGAGAGGAAAGAATGAGACCCCACACACTCACCCCTGCGAGATTTGTTGGCATTATATATATTTATTTAATAATTAATAGTAACGACGATGACGATAAAAGTAGTATGGCTTTAGCAGTAATCATTGTATTAATGACAGGTAGCATCTAGTCGTTGTAAAAAGTAAAGTTGAATGTGAGCCTGTTATCAGAGGTAAAGTCTTGCTTTGTAAGGCGTGCGGCATGATGTGTTCCGTTTTAGTTCATGTTTTTGCCATTGAAACTTGTCCACTCCGTATTTTGGGACCTTATTTAAATAACAGTAGTAATGGTCATGATAATGATAACACTACAGTGTGTGAAGCAATACGTGAGTATTGAAATCTGCAAGCTGTTGCTTATATGGTGATTGTAACGAACCTCTCCTCTATTGAATGCATTTACATGCTTTGCTACCGTATCAAATAATGCTAATTTTAAACAAATTAATCGTTGTTAGGTTGTTGTTTTTATACCGTGTCCGTCAAGTTGTCTTGTGACACGAACCTGTGGGGTGAGACAGTATTATTCGTGGTTCAATATTTTCATGTTTGACTGTAATTACAACATCCCAAACAAATGGCTAGATGTAAGACGTTTAAATTATCAATTTGGTTGGATATTGCTTTTTTTTTTTTCAGGTAGTAAGGGTCAACAGAAACATTTTTGGCATTGAACACGCCTGATCCATTGGTTGTTTACAGGTATACGGCACATTATCGTCGATTGAATGACTTAGTCTGATAGTTGAAGTAGATCAGTTGATTTATTAATTGACATGGAGAGTTAATAAATTCAGTGTAGGTACGGTATAGTAGACCTTACATATCGGGTGTTAGACACTCAGACCAGTCCAAATAGTATAATAAAAAAATTAATAGTAACGACGATGAGCTAAGGTAGCTTGTTAATACAGTTGTCATTGGATTTACAGTAGTAATGGTCGAAAGACCTTGTTCATGAGCGTAGTTATAATGAGGTTCGTAGTGCGGAGGCCTGCCTGTCCCTTCATGGCAAGACAGAGAAACATTTTTGGCTGGTTCCATTCTATTTGCTGGTGTCCAGGATTTGTTTTCCCCAGTTTTTAAAGGTAAATATTAATAATAATAATAATAATAAGACAGAGAGGTATTCTATTTGCTGGTGTCCAATAATAATAATAATAATAATAATAATAATAATAATAATAATAATAATAATAATAATAATAATAATAATAATAAGTCTGAAGGCGGTTTGCGAGACCTATCGTTCGCCTATCAACATTCCTTTTACTCTCTCACATTATGTCTTGTATATTACGCTTTCCTCTTAATTCACGTTGAGATCACCACAACGTAATTACATGTTATGGCGACGGGGGTTACATTTCAGCGAATACAATCCTCTTAAATCACCCTGAGATCGCCGTGTATTGTTATGGGGTCAATTTCAATGAAACAAACAGACAAACACGGCGGGGGGGGGTTCTCTCAGTATTTAACTATACGTGGTCATTCCTGTCTTCTTTGATGGACTTGTTACCCGTTGTGTGGGGGACTCGGTAGTTCATAGCCAAAGGTGTCGGCCCCTCAACCCAAAGGTCGTGGGTTCAAGCCCCGCCAATGATTGAAATGTTTTCTCGAGGTTGGTCGAGTAAAATCTAACCCCACCCCCACCCCCACCCCCGCCCACCCCGTCCAGGTAGGTGGATCGACACCTAGTCCCATCGGAGATCACAACACTTTTGTGCATTTAAAAAAATTCCTATGCTGTTTTATATATTAAAAGATAAATTCCTACCAAGAAAACCCGAGATCACCTTAGTTGTGGATGTGGGTAAATTAAAAAAATTAAAATTAATAAATATAAAATCACCCATCGTCGTTTAGTCCAATGCCTCTCAAACTCTATGATGTGGCGGACTGGCATTTTTTGTTCTCCAATGTGCCACGGACCGTTAAGCGAAATAAGCATAGTACTCATAGTTTGTTTGATGTGATTTACCCACAGGTTTAAGAAGAATGTTTTTTTTTATTGGCCCAGGCTGCCCTGTAAACAGCCAAGGGATTTTTAACGTGCACAGAGTGTTGTGATCTGCATACGGGACCTCCTTTTATCGTCCGTCTGCGATGGGACTAGGTGTCGATCGATTCACCTACCTGGACAGGGGGGATTTGCTCGAGAACGTTTTTTTCTGCCGTTGGCGGGGCTCGAACCCGCTACCTTTTGGTTGAGAGGCCGGCACCTTGCCTCTAGACTACCGAGTCCCCCAGTACTCATTCATAGTATAAAAAATGAAATGAAAACCCGGCCATAATCTTATTCTCCACGTACGGTACCACCTGCAGACGATGGACTGCGCACCGTACCGTCACCGGTACACGCGTACCACGCTTCGAGTGGCACTGGGTTTAGCCTATCTTTTTTTTTTACATCACTCCACTGTGGCTCATTACAAACATTTTTTTGTAAATTCAGTAAATAGGTAAGTTTGTGAGTTTTCGAGCTTGGCTTTATTAGTTTACTGGCAGCAACAACTGCTGGAGTCGGCGAGAATGATGTCTGTGACG
>JAXRKP010000246.1:170000-180000 GCA_037039925.1 Doris montereyensis | reverse complement strand
TCATGATTGTGTCCTACCATGATCAGTGTGCCTGGCACTCATGATTGTGTCCTACCATGATCAGTGTGCCTGGCACTCATGTTTGTGTCCTACCATGATCAGTTTGCCTGGCACTCATGTTTGTGTCCTACCATGATCAGTGTGCCTGACACTCATGTTTGTGTCCTACCATGATCATCGTGCCTGGCACTCATGATTGTGTCCTACCATGATCAGTGTACCTGGCACTCATAGTAGTATCCTACCCTGATGATTGTGCCTGACACTCATGATTGTATCCGTCCCTGATAATTATGCCTGGCACTGATGATTGTGTCCTACCCTGATGATTATGCCTGACATTGATGATTGTGTCCTTCCCTGATCATTATGCCTGACATTGATGATTGTGTCCTACCCTGATGATTATGCCTGACATTGATGATTGTGTCCTTCCCTGATCATTATGCCTGACATTTATGATTGTGTCCTACCCTGATCATTATGCCTGACATTGATGATTGTGTCCTACCTGATCATTATGCCTGACATTCATGATTGTGTCCTACCCTGATCATTATGCCTGACATTGATGATTGTGTACTACCCTGATCATTATGCCTGACATTGATGATTGTGTACTACCCTGATCATTATGCCTGACATTGATGATTGTGTACTACCCTGATCATTATGCCTGACATTGATGATTGTGTACTATCCTGATCATTATGCCTGACATTCATGATTGTGTCCTACCCTGATCATTATGCCTGACATTGATGATTGTGTACTACCCTTATGATTGTGTCCTACCTGATGGTTGTATCCTACCCCTGATCATTATGTCTGGCAGTCATGGTTGTGTCCTAACCTGATCATTATGTCTGGCAGTCATGGTTGTATCCTACCCTGATCATTATGTCTGGCAGTCATGGTTGTGTCCTAACCTGATCATTGTGCCTGGCAGTCATGATTGTGTCCTACCCTGATGATTGTGTCCTACACTGATGATTGTGTCCTAACCTGATCATTATGTCTGGCAGTCATGGTTGTGTCTAACCTGATCATTATGTCTGGCAGTCATGGTTGTGTCCTAACCTGATCATTATGCCTGGCAGTCATGATTGTGTCATAACCTGATCATTATGTCTGGCAGTCATGGTTGTGTCCTAACCTGATCATTATGTCTGGCAGTCATGATTATGTCCTACCCTGACGATTATGTCTGGCAGTCATGGTTGTGTCCTAACCTGATCATTATGTCTGGCAGTCATGATTATGTCCTACCCTGACGATTATGTCTGGCAGTCATGGTTGTGTCCTAACCTGATCATTATGTCTGGCAGTCATGATTATGTCCTACCCTGACGATTATGTCTGGCAGTCATGGTTGTGTCCTAACCTGATCATTATGCCTGACAGTCATGATTGTGTCCTAACCTGATCATTATGTCTGGCAGTCATGGTTGTGTCCTAACCTGATCATTATGTCTGGCAGTCATGGTTGTGTCCTAACCTGATCATTATGTCTGGCAGTCATGGTTGTGTCCTAACCTGATCATTATGTCTGGCAGTCATGGTTGTGTCCTAACCTGATCATTATGTCTGACAGTCATGGTTGTGTCCTAACCTGATCATTATGTCTGGCAGTCATGGTTGTGTCCTAACCTGATCATTATGTCTGACAGTCATGGTTGTGTCCTAACCTGATCATTATGTCTGGCAGTCATGGTTGTGTCCTAACCTGATCATTATGTCTGGCAGTAGTCTTAGCCAAAATGCACGATTGGTCACAATGCACAGTGTTTTCATGTAATCGAATTTTACAATGCTAATTACCCCTTCAAAATATAACGGTTGGCTTGACTTCGCCAATATGCAACAGGTGTTTGTAAATCCATCTTCAATTTGTCGCATTTAGAGAGTTAATTTCTGTGAAAAATAAACTTGATAATCTCTTTCTGCCTTGTCCCATTGACAAAATCTGTCACACACGTGTGTGTCGTGTGTGTGTGTGTTTATGTGTGATGCATCTAGATCTATATTAAGGGACAAAATCTGTCATGGCCATATGTGTCTGTGTGTGTGTGTGTGTGTGTGTGTATGTTTATATGTGATGCGTCTAGATCTATGTTAACCTTGACTCGGTCACAATGCACCTTCGCCAAAATGCACAATTAATTTGTCACCCATGGGCCATGCGTTTGGACGGAGACTGTTGTATTCAAAAGACACTCATCAACAAAGACAACGGCTTGTATACCCCATCGTATACCCTTTTATCAGTCAGAAAAAGTAATGAGCGTAGGGGGGGATGAGAAATCACAGAAACATTTCACCATTATTTAAATTAAATTGATTAGAAATTAATTATTTGATGAATTAATTATATACCTGGTATGTAACAGTGTTCGGCTTGTCTAGCTCTTTTAAAATTGATGTTTGTTTTGTAACTGTTATTCCCCTTACATGCATATATCTATGTATCTCTGCTTGTCTGGTGAAATGCTAAAAATTACAAATCTGTAAAAAATAAAATGATTATCACCTGTCACTTGTCATTTTTGTATTTGCAGGTGTATGCCTCAGGTTGTGATATCGTGATTCTTGCCAGCAATTTTCAAAGAGTTGTGACCATTCCAGGAGTCCTGAGGGGCAACATCAAAGTCAGTTGTGTGGATTGCTCGACTGACACGGGAAAAGGTAGGCACTCCCACTGCATGTTTACTCCTACTGCACGTTTCTTGATTTCGACTCAGCAAAATCATTGATAATGAGACAAATGTTTGAAGAAGACCAATGTTGTATGGAAGCAAAGCAGCCATTACCAATTGCTCTATACTTATTTGCTTTGACAACTGCTGTAACCAGTGTCAAGTAAAATATGAGAAGAATTTAGTTGGCAGCCTGTGTTCTGGCTTATCTGGAGAGAACGATTTTCAAGGCAGCCTGTGTTCTGGCTTATCTGGAGAGAGCAGTGGGTGGAAATCTGAACATTGTGTCTTCCCATCATTGAGAGTGGATGAAAACAAGGCTACTTGCAGACTGTATGCTGCCCTTAAAGGAAGCCTTTAAGTTATTTCATAATGCATAGCTGCCAACCAATACGTAAAAATGTATTTAGTATGAGTATGAGTCTGTTGTCAGTCTGCATTTACCTTGAAATGTATGTATATTATGAGGGTTTACTGTATATTTTTTAAAGGACCCATTAAGTTAGCGGTATAGACTGAGAGATATTGGGATAAGAGTCAGGAGAGGCCATTCTGAGATTGCATAATTACCATTGCATTTCGCCAGGTGGGCCAGCAATCAGGCACATTTTGTCCTTCTTCACCGTAAAGAGGGTTAATTCAAGTACGTTCAACATTGGGTATTTTTTAGTATTACAGTCTGTTTTTTTACAGTCTGTTTTTCAATTAAAAAGGTTGGCAGCTATGCTGATATTAAATAAGTAATATGAATTATATTGTTGCCTTTAAACTGGTATTAAGTTGTACTATGACTCGCCATGAGCTTTCAAGCAGTTTAAAATTTCTTTATGTAAAATTTCAATATTCCCTTTTGTGAAAAATATTGATTAAAATTCTAGGGTATGACCATAGTGTTACTGAATTTTGAACATTGAGAGAATGTGAAGGCCATATCGTAAATAGAATTAAAAGTTATGAACTAATCTTGGCGATAAAAACTTACAGGACAGCTTCTTATTCCCTCATTATTGAGTCTCTCGTAACCTGCTGTTCTATTTTCTCTTCTTCGTTTGCTCATGAAGGGTGCACCACCAGAAATATTCACTTGTCCTGTTCGCCTTTGACATTTCTATTTGGATTTCTATAATATTGTTCTTTGTTGTAGAAGAGAGCTGAGAAACAAAAGCTGTAGTTCTTTCTTTGCTCCTTATTATTACATATAGATTGCAGCAAGCTTTGGCAAAAAAGTTCACATATTTGAACCAACACCTTCAAGCACAGACAGCAGTCATGTAAGTACTATTGGTTTGCTCAATGTTTTCCCTTGCAAATGAACTAATTTCACCATTGTGGCTTCAGAAGGAGGGTCAATTTCATCTGCTTCTATGAAAACAGCACAATTTTGCAACTGATCTAACATATCTGTATTCACAGTTCACCAAACTTGTATCAGTCTAACTAATTGCAGTAAATACATAATAATGTTAACAAAAGGCAAGGCACCATAATAGTTTTTGTGTACCTCATGGCTAATGCATGTCAGACAGTCATTTTCATTGCTTTAAGTCAAGGCATCGTTAGCTCTAGGCATTTTGCAGCTCACCTAGCTTCCATAAAACATATATATATATATGGTGTTTTCAATTTTCATGTGTGTTGTTTACAGCAAGTTACACAATGCACTCAACATTTTTCCAGAGTAAGTGATATGATGATGTGTATCATAACATAATAGCAATACTTACATATATATCAGTTGTGTTCTGCATGTTTTGCTTCAAATTGACAAATTCTAATTGCTTATTGTGAATAACTGTTTGGTTAAAAGAATTTGAAGAAGTTGTTTTAATAGGAAGACAGTTTGAACACTGGAATGGGATGTGAATGTTATAAATAAGTAGATCCACATCCAATCTTGTCATCAAACGTTTTTGTGGAGATTCTTTTATATGACTTATCACAGCCTTGACCACTGTTCATTTTATTTGTTTATTTATTTAGTAAGTTACAGTCACGTCTCAATCGTCTGAACATATCCGTCCCAAGCAAATTGTCCAGATTATCGTGTCGCTGATCAAGGTGACACATTGTGAATCTATGAAAGGCCTCAGAACTTACAGTAATGTAGGCCTATTGCATTTTACGGGCACAGAGCACTACGATGCTGTTCCTCACTGGCCAGAACCTATAGAAAAAGAGCGATAAATTTTGGTTGTGGTGTTAGGAAAAGCCGAGTCCGGTTGCTTTGATATGCCGTCAACGGACTGGTTGGACTTTTTCGAACAGTTGAGTGTTCAGTTTATCGAAGGATAAACTCTCAATATTGTAGTAAATATTGTGGTAACTTGTTCCAAAATTAGGTGTTTGGGTCTGAAATTTCAATTTTTGGATTGTCAGGTACAAATAAAGAAGAACAAATCCATTCCCACCTCATCTATTCAGATTTTCAAGGCATCCGGATTATCAAACTCCAGACTATCAAGACGTGACTGTAGTTAGTTATTTAGTTCTAATTTGTATTTCATTGATTTTATTCATTTTATTACTTATTTTATTTAATGATTTATTTATCTTATTCGATTCATTTATCTTTTTTATATCTTTTATCCATTTGATTTATTCATTCATTGTGGCCTCGGGTAATTTGAGAATCTTTTTGATGCAACCATCTATAGTTTTATCATTTTTATTTCCATTTTGTTTCAGAGACAAATTTTAGTTTGTTATCTGATACCAATTTTATCCAGGAAACATTGTCAACATTTTCTCGCCATGTCATTGACTCTGACTGTGCTGACTTTTATTATCTCGTAGTCTATGACTCTGTCTCATTCATCCTCACATTCCACAGCGGACTGATTTACACTTGCGATGATTTGGCTGTTCTTTGTTCACGTGCTTCTTGTTTGTTTTGTCCTTGTCGTTTGTGTTAATAATATGTTCAAAATGTAGAAAGAGATGTATTGTGATTCACTGTTTTTTTCTCCTTCAGCGCACTCACCCTAGGACCAAATCTAGCCTTCACAAGGTTTGCAGGGTCTTATACATATACATATATATACATAAGTATGATGGATACAGTTTGTGTTCTCTTCCCTGTTTCATTTCCCTGGGTTCTGTTATTCCTTTGACTTTGATTGTCACACTGTAAAGTTTTAAAATGACTGGAAAGGACATAGAATGAGAACTTTATGAATGTGCATCCTATGTATATAAAAGGAACTTGTAAAAATTTCCAAGCAATTATTGTGTTTGTGGTCTGCTGAGTTCCTGGCATTCCTTCATATATATATCAGCATTATTACTTTTCCCCTTATTCCATCCTTGTTATTCCTTGCCTTCATCGTCCCCCCATGTCATCTAATACCGCCATTTGTGACTAAATTCTCAGAACTTAATCACCTTTACCCTGCAGTCCAGTTGGTCTCCCAAATCTCCCTGTGTATAATGTATCTTCATAGCTGCCAACTAGGACGTAAAAAACGTATTTAGTACGTTTTCTTGGCTTTGGATCCATAAGTCTGTGTTTACTTTGAAAAGTATGTATGTGGTTAACTATAATTTTTGTTTTTTCAAGAAACCGTAAGTCAATGGCAGAGAGATTGAGGTGAAAGTCTGTAGATATCATTATTAGTTCACAAAACTACCGTCACACTTCGTCTGAAAAGCCAGCCATCGGCAGAATACTTGCTCGGGGTAATGCAATTGAGTTAAATTATCAATGTTTTCTGAATATTACGGATCATCGTGCAAGTCAGAATTAGTTTGCATTGATCGAGTCTGTTTTCTTCATTTGAAAAAGTTGGCAGCTATGTATCTCATTTGTTTATTTGTTTGTTTACGCTTAACATTAACGCTTGGTGTGGATAAATTTAATATCTCCAATTTGTTGTTGTTAACTGCATCCATTGAAATTTGTGCGCTGATAGAAAAAGTAATTTATAAAAAGATAAAAGCTATTCTCTGGTGAAAAATGGATGTTGCATTTTTTCTTTCATAAAAACTGATACCCATTATAAGAACTTTAATAAAAAAGGACCAGTTAGTATTTAGAAAAGGAAACTGTTCAATGCTTTTTACCAAATCATACTTTCAAGTTCTCATTGAATGTCTTTCTGCTGACCTCATAATGTATTCCACTTTCGCTACCCAGTATATATTCCCCTTACATGCATATATCTATGTATCTTTGCTTGTCTGGTGAAATGCTAAAAATTGTGTAATTTTCAAGAGCTTCCATTTTTAAAAGTAAATACAGGTTTTTCTGGTGGGTGGGGGGGGGGGGGAAGGGGCATATATAGACATATGCTGATCAGTCTTACTGACTGAATCCATCTACCAAAAAATGTAACAGTCCTACTACAAACTTCAATATCATCACCAATAACCTTGAACTTTAAGCTTCTTAGTCTTCCCATTTTAACTTTATCTTATCATACAAATAAGTCACATTTGTGTCATAAGTTTCTTCAAAATTCTATGTCAGAAATTTTCTCTGCAATGATATGGCAGATTACATTACATGGGTTTGGGTGGGTGATTGGTGGGTGTTACTGGTATGTCTTTCTTCTTTCCTTTCACTTTTTTTCATGTCTTTCTTTCATCTTGCTGTTGCCTCTAAATTCACCTTGAGATTGTCGTAATGGTGGATGGCGTAAATTACAATGAAACAAACAAAAAAAGTATGGGTTTGGGGATGGAGATGCTTCGGTTGGTTTTTTAAATGGTTTTCTTTCTTTTGTTTGGTTTGGTATGTTTATTTTTATTGCTATTTCAGATAGCAGGGATGGGGAGGGTCTCTCTTGCTCTGTTGTTGATATTAAAGTCATGTGATAGGTCTGATAATTTGTTGCGAGAGTCATGAGCGCATGGAGAAGGCAGTTCTATTGGAGATCAAGACTTTTAACCTATGGTCAACATTTCAACTGATATATTCTTTCTTTCTTTATCAGTTCCCATTCTACCTTTTGGTGTGTGGGTTCAGATGCCTGAGATGATCTTTCTCCAGGATGCCCTGTCCTGGCATTTTCTGTTTCCTTCCAAAAAAAGCTAAATTTCTATACTTTAATGCTTCTTTTATATCTTCTTCCCACTTTCTCCGAGGTCTGCCTTTTTAGTCTTTTATCTTGGTTTTTAGCACTTTTATACTGATTTAGCTATTCTATTGTCAATCATTCTGTTTACATGCCAAAACCATCTCAATTGATTTATTTCTATCTTAGTTTTTATGCCCTCTGCTTTGGTTTGATCTCTTATTGTTGTGTTTCTGCTTTTGTCTCTTTTAGTTTTCTACTACTCTTCTTAGATATTTCATTTCAGCTGTCTGTACTCTATACTGTATTCTCTACTGTCCAAGGTTCAGGTTTCGCTACGTAGAGGAGAGTAGGACAATAAACTGTATTGTATACTGCCATTTTGGTTTTTGTTGACAATTCTTGTTTACCTACAAATGCCTTTCCTAGATGGTTATATATTGCACTTGCCTTTTGGATTCTCTGGCTGATTTCTTCTCTTAGTTTTCCCTCTGAGTTAATCATTACTCCTAGGTAATTGTAGCTGTCAACTTGTTCTAAATTCTCCCTGCCCAATTTAAGATTTTGTGTTTTAGCTTCCCAAGTTACTAGCATTGTTTTGGTTTTCTTTGCATTTACTCTCATTCCTCTTTTATTTAGTTCATTGTTCATAATGTTGATATTCGATTGAAGGTCACTTTCTGATTTTCCAAACAAAACTAAATCATCGGCAAATGAAAGCATTGATACATTTACTGGTTTGAGCTTCCACATTCCTGCATTCATTCTCTTCATTTTTGAGGACGCCTTTGCAACTGAATCCATAAATTTGATAAACAAAAGAGGACTAAGGATACAACCCTGTCTTACTCCTATATCTACATCAAATTCTGCCTATACTTTTCCAGCTACTCTCACTGCACATGTTGGTTTATTGTAAAAACTTTGAATGGCTTCTATCAAATTTTGCTCTACATTGTGTTCTTTTAAGGAATGTCATAGTTAGTCCCACCTCACAGTATCAAATGCCTTTTCTAAGTCAATAAACCACAAGTGCAAGTCGATGTTTCTCTCAAGGAATTTTTCTATTATTTGTCTAATTGTAAATATGTGGTCTTGTACACTTCTTCTTGGTCTAAATCCACTTTGATACTCTTCAATCTGATCCTCTACTCTTTTCCTTAGTCTCATTTCCAGAATCCTGGCATACACTTTTCCTGGTACGCTAAGTAGTGATATCCTTCTATAGTTCGAGCATTCCATAGTTGATCCTTTTTTATGTATTGGTACTACCGTTCCCTTTTTCCAGTCGTCTGGCACCTGTTTGGACTTCCATGCTTGTTGGCATATTGCATGCATGCTCTTCATTGCCCCCAGATTAGCTTTTGATTTCCTTGATAGCTTTCTTGAAGTCTTTGTCCAAACTCTTCCCATTGTTCCTGCTTTCCTTTCCTCACTTCCTTCTTTACCTATTACTCCTCCTGACGTGTCTATATTGTTGCCTATTCTAGCGTTTATATCTCCTAAAACCATTAGTTCCTGTTTGTGTTTACGATTCTATGCAGGTATTTGTAAATCATTTTCGAAGACACTTTTTCTTCTTTAGTTGCGTCTTCGTTTGGTCCATAAGCTATTAATGATTAAATTTCTCTTCCTTTTGGTTTAACATTTACCTCTAATAGCCGTGGGCTTATAAATTTCCAACTTTCTAGTAGATTGTCATGCCTTTTATGCACAAGGAGGCCTACTCCTGCTCTAGCTCTATCTTTGACAACTACTCCTGAAAAGATTGAAATATGATTTGGTCCTACATGTTCTATTCCTTGTCCTTTTTCCTTTGTTTCTGTAATGGCCAAAATGTTTGTTTTAAATTTTTCCGTTTCTTCAACTAATTCTAACTTTTTTCCATTTATTGCCCTAACATTCCATGTTCCAAAATCACAGTCCCTGTTCGTTTCCATTTTTATCGTTGAAAGGTCAAGCTGGGTATATTACATTTATTTCTCTGCATCAGTTTGGTTTTGGATAAGCCCACTGTACCCTAGGTAGAAGGTGGGGCTGCCACCTTGAGGCCCCCTACCAGGCCTTGTTATTTTCTGTCAGGGTTAACTCCCTTAGCCTCATGGTCATTCAAAACCAGCCTGCAAGGCAGCAGGTTGTTATTTTATGTCAGTATTAACTCCCTTAGCCTTTGGTCAGCCAAGACCGACCTGCATGGCAGTAGGAGAGCGGGATCATCTACTCCCTGTACAAGTGCTTGCCTGTCCACTGCCCAGAATTGATATATTTGTATGTTTTAAATGTTAACACAAA
>JAXRKP010000246.1:45000-165000 GCA_037039925.1 Doris montereyensis | reverse complement strand
ATTTACCGGGGACTTAGGGATTTCCCCTCAGCAGTTTGAGGTACCTAAGCCCTTCTGTGAGCGGTAAAATGCAGAATTAAACGGATGTTTTGTTTACACAAAAACCAAATTAAGATATTAAAAAAGTGTGTCTTGGAATAAATAAATATGGGGGAAATGGTGATGGTAATCAATGCCAGCCCGCAACAATTGTCCCAATAAGTTGGGGACCATTCTCGTTTAGAGGTAAAATATATAGAAACAATTCCGTTCCCTAGTAATTCTTTCCGATTGGCCGTGTTTCCCGATTAAAGAGGTTCCTGATTAGAGAGGTTCCACTGTATATTGATTGAGACGGAGTGGACCTTGATGAAATGTGTCAAATCATCTTGAAGATTCTGGTTTCCCGCGCAAAAAAGAGTCATGAACAATGTAAAATAACCACACTCAAGAGTTGAGCCTAGGGCAGTCAGGATTAGAGTCCTGATTTTTCTAAGCATACAGCATAAAGTGCTATTTTGTCATCGCTTTCCAACGCCATTATTATTTTCACCAGGTCTGAATACTCATTTCGCTGCTGGATCGACAGAGAGTCTGAAAAATTTGGCCAGACTGAGAATCAAACTCGGGTCTCTTGAGTAATGGTCCATAAACAATGCATGCACGTCTTTATTTTCTATATTGCTCTTGGGACTCTGTGGTCTAGTCGCAAGGTGCTGGTCTCTCAACCAAAAGGTCCTGGGTTTGTGCTTGACCGATGGAATAATTTTCTCTAGTTGTTTTATTTTTCGAATAAAACCTACCCACCCTGGTCCAGGTAGGTGGATTAACACCCATTCCCACCAAAGATGAATCATAAAATGAAGTCTCATGAAGGGCAGATGACAATGCTCTGTGCCCATTAAAGATCCCTTGGCTGTCTACAGGGTAGTCCAGGTCCAAGTTCAATTTCCAGTCTGGGCACATTTTGTTGGCCCTCCTGTCAATATAAGTTAAATTTAGTTATCAATTAAAATTCGTCGTTGCTATTTTGATGTACTTTTGTCAGACTTCATTTTTAATTCTTCTTTTTTTAACAAGGGGAATGATGTGCACCTGGTTCAATAATGTCTCTAATGAAGTGATGAATGCTGTTCAATTTCATACATTTTTCATATCTAGAAAATCAAAAAAATTGTGCTAATGTTATATAGTCTACGTCTTGAGTACATTTTCTCAGACATTTTTTTTGGGCAGGTTTTTGTATTGTTGACATGATGAGAATAGTTTCAAGCATGCACACTCTCTTCCCCATTTCAGACCCGCCAATCCGATCACGCACATCAAGTATTCTCCTGATAGTTTTGTTTTTGCCTCTTTGGGAAAGGTTAGTTCAACACTACTTCTTTGTGTTCTTGTTTCTCACATGCCGATTTTTGTTTTGTTGTCTTGTTTTTATTTAGATAGAAATGAGAACTTTATGAATAGTAATTAGATGACAATGGCATTAAGAATTTGATTTGTCTCAAATATTGTGAAACAACGCATTCTTTTTCTTTTTTCTTTTTACTTTCTTTTTGTTCTTTCTTAATGAGGCAGTATAAGAAGATCTTGTTTCTTCTTTTTCCTTTTTCTATTTATTTAATCTTTCTCTTTTTTTCCAAGTGGTTTTTAAGATGTACAGGATTTTTTATTCTTAGGTATCCCTCTAGAAAGCAGAATCTTGTTATCATGTTCAAATGTTAATTCTATTTCCCCCAAAACATTTCTTATTCGCAGCATGAACGACTGGTTAAGATTTGGTATGAAGATCAAAAAGGTATGTTTTTTTATCTTTTCAGAATCTTCATTTGCTTTCTAAATCTAGTTAATTAGTTTTGCATCAGTTGGGGTTTGTTTCAATCCCATTTTTAGTGGGATATTTGCGGATGATGGGGGGGATCTGCTGGTAAGTTTTCTTTCTTTCCTCTCCCTCGTTTACGCATCTTGCTGTTTCCTTGTAATTCGCCCTGAGACCCTGAGATGTGGTGGACATGATAAATTTTGATGAAACAAAAAAAGTTTGGATATTTACAGAAAAAATCTAAAATTTATTTTTCTTTGTGTTGTGAGATTGATTTCTTCCGCTAGACTATAAAAAGCAGAATTTGATTCAGAGATGTACATAGTGAGCAGTGTGGTCCCGTTGGCCTTAATTTTAAATTATGTTACAAATGCTGGAAAGACCAGGTTCTCTCAAAAGATGTTTCATATGAAGAATTAAATGAAAGTGAGACGAACTTTACTTTCTAATGAAATATGGTGAGCATTACATCTAATTCTAATGCATTTTTACTTTTTTTTTTTTGTCTTGAGAATTTTTCAGCGAGTTTTGTACAAGAAAACATTCTGAAGTTTATTGAACACATATCATTGTTTTGAAAATTTGCCTTGAAATATCTCATTCATACAGTGGTTGTGATTTTTGTTCAGTTTCACAGGGTCTGATGCGTGCGGACAGTGTCCTGAGTCCAAAGAAAAACTCCATCCATTATACTTTTGTCTACATTGCACATCCGAGGGCAGTCACAGGGTTTGAATGGCGACAGACTAGCAAGTACATGCCAAGGTAGCTCTTTCTTTTCCATCTTATACTTGTCAATTTGCACTGCATGTCGGTGTAGAAAATCAAACTCAAATCTTCAAGGTTGAAAACTAAAGAACGGAAGACAAAAAAATCATATGTGGAGTCACAACAAAGTCATAGACATTCTGAAGCCAAAAGATCATATAACTAGATTTTCAAAAGCATGATAAACATTCTGATGACAAAAAAATCATTACAGCATTGACAATGACGTCAAAGTTTATCGGTACACATTTGAGAGGTTTTGTCAATTTAGTGTTTTGCTCTTTAAAGTGAAGATCGCACGTGAAGTCATTGAATTCTTGTCGAAATCATACTTTATAAGTAAAAAATAAACTTACTTCAAGACCATTATGACCCATAGAGCTGAAATTCGTCCTGGTTTCAATAGTATGAACCGGGGAAAGGTGATAATACATCACCTTCTTGACAAGATGCTAGTCTATTGCAGGCATCACTCCTCAGCCGATGCTGGTGCTCATTTGCACCTGGGTTGAGAGTGGAAATGTGTGCTAATGTCTTTCAGAAGGAATGCATCAACAGACCTAGCAGGATTCCAACCTAGGACCTCACAATCTATAGTCCAGCAATGTATAAAGAGAGCTCTGAGTTACTTATGGCAGTAAATTTTATTGTCCTGTGCATTTTGTTATACCGTCCCTTACTTCCTCGTCTTGTGTCTCACAGAGGTTCAGTGGCTAACATGTTAGTGACGTCATGTGAGGACAATGTCTGCCGTATATTCGTGGAAACCATTTTGCCAGATTCAGGACTAGTGGACTTAGAACAATTTGATCCGGCTCTTTCAGCAGATCCCAAATATCACACACAGCGGCATAAGAAAAGATTTTTGCAGCGGCTCAAACACATTCGGTGAGTTTATGGAACGTGATTACCATGTGGCAAAGGGGGATTTAACCCTATCTGACCCTTTTCTAAACCCATCCTAAAAATAGTTGGATTCTCCTCTTTCTTTCTCTGTCTTTCTCTGTCTCTGTCTGTCTGTCTGTCTGTCTGTCTGTCTGTCTGTCTGTCTGTCTGTCTGTCTGTCTCTCTCTCTCTCTCTCTCTCTCTCTCTCTCTCTCTCTCTCTCTCTCTCTCTCTCTCTCCCCCTCCCTTCTCCCTCTCCCTCCCTCTCCCTCCCCTCCTCCATCCCTCCCTCTCCCCCTCTCTCTCTCTCTCTCTCTCTCTCTCTCTCTCTCTCTCTCTCTCTCTCTCTCTCTCTCTCTCTCTCTCTCTCTCTCTCTCTCTTTCTCTCTCACTCATCCCCTCTCTGTGGTGGTTGTATCGATGGGATTAAAATGTACCCCCTGTGTCGGTATTATGTTCATGAAAGTTTCTTTTACAATCCTTTGATATTCCTTTGAAGATCTTTTACTCTCTTCACAAGTTAAGTGCGTGCCGTTCTTATAAATGTCTATCCCCCCCCACCCCCTCTATCTCCTTCAAGCCAAGCCGTTCACAAAGGCGCAAACATCCCAAAGCAGGGACAGACGCCACAATGAATGGTCACACCATGAACAACTCTTCAGCGTTCATGACTTTCACAAGTTTGCCATACCCCAACGGAGTCTCTCCCTGTTCTTCATTTCCATCTAGCGTGTAGCATCAACCCTGACACTGGTGAGTTGGGACGATTGTTTGGTTTGGAAGATGATGATTGATTTGTTTAGGGTGAAATGACTGTCTGGTTTGGGGATGAGACTATTGTCTGGGAGAGGGGAAGGATGGGGGGGGGGGGGGTTGAGACGATTGTCTGGTTTGGGGCGACATGGTTAACTGGTTTGGGGCAGCATGATTAACTGGTTTGGGGCAACATGATTAACTGTTTTGGAGAGACAATGATTGACAGGCGAGAAGATCGATTGGTTTGGGCAAGAGAAGATTGGCTTGCTTGGGCGAGAAGATCGATTGGTTTGGGGTGAGAAGATTGACTGGTTTAAGATGAAACACTTATCTTGTTTGAGGTGAGATGATAATCTGGTTTAGGAGGAGATGCTTGTTTGGTTTTTGGGTGTGATCTTTGTCTGGTTTGGGGAGGAAAAAATTGACTGGTTTGGGATGAGATGTTTATCTGGTTTGGGGTAAAATAATTATCTATTTTGAGGTGAGATGCTTGTCTGGATTTTGATGAGATGATTGTCTGTGGTTTGGGTCTGTACACTGGACATGGTTATGCATCATCCATGACCCTATTGGTATGTGAGATTTTAATATTTGACTCTTTTACATTACGGGTTGGGTTTTTTCCTTTATGTTTTTTTTGTAAATGTTACTTAGGGCTTCAAAATGGCGACTTTGATACACTCTCAAGTTACTCAGATCCAAGTTTAATTTTACACTTTTTAGAGAAAGTGTTAGGCAATCTTTGATTTTCTATTCAATCATATTCTACGGTATGCATTAAAATAACATGTCATTATGATTCTCTGTGATGAGATATGATTTGTATTGCTGGTGTCATTTTCATGAAAACAAATGTCAACTTTCAAGCAACCAAGTCAGATAACATTGATCCATCATCTCATTCACCCATCATTATCGATACCTGTGTATTAACCAAATTTGAAAATCGTATTCATCATCTACACAAAGGGTGAATTCAGGGTAAATTCAATGAGGAATTATATGTGTTTTACGCATGTTTTATTAATGTATAAAAGTGTGTGTGTGTGTGTGTGGAATGGATTGATTGCTCGCTGTCTGTTCACAGGAGAAGAGTTATATAGTTATAGTGAAACAAGATGAGTTTTCCGTTTGCAGATATTCCTTTGCATCCCATTGTTGGCAAAAAAGAGGATGTGCATTGTAAATTTAAACTTCACTGGCTCAACAACAAAGATTTGGAGTTTACGCTTGGGCGGAGAAGCTGTTACAGGATTTGCATCAGCGGCTTTTAGCAGAGGAGGGGGCGGTGTCCATGAACTCATCACCCAATCAAGGACTGAGTGATGTGGACGACAATTCAGATGATGAGGACATAGACATCGCGGAGGAATTGAGTCGAGGTATGTGCGCACAGATTTTAGGTTGTTTTTTTTTAATGCAGTTTAGTTTCAAGAGTTATTGGCTGGTCAAGTCAATTATCTTTATTACTCCTTTAAAAAGGAAAATATGTGTGTGCTATCACATTTTCCGTTATAAATATAAGAATACATCAACATATTTATATTGAAAACAAACTTATCTTAGATTAATCATTAATGTATAGGTTGTAGGAGATTTTTATATAAAGATTAGTAAGTGAGTAAATAGATAGTGCGGTGAAACAATATACATAAACAATAATTAATGACAAATCAGCTTTGCTTCATACACATTCATCAAATTATCATAAATCAGTCATTCTCCATTCATCAATTTTCATTGCTTAAACATTTGTAATAGGACATCATGCATTTTAAAGTTAAGAATGGTCAAGCTTTCATATGCCACTTGGAAGAAAAGGTCTGAAATATGTCTCACATGTCTAAATCCACCGCTTGAATTCTTGTTTTGGGTTGGGGGAAAAGGGCGGTGGGGATGGGGAGAGGAAGCAATATTAAAGATCATTATGGCATATCATTTTTTCATTTATTGATGAATAACAAACATCACTGAAATTGACAAAGGCTAAGGGGGTAGATGTTCTAGTCAGATGTTGTCTTGTTTTTTTTTTCCGTTTTGTTTTTTTGTTTTTTTTTTTTTTTTTTTTGTGGATTTTAAAATTTCTTTGTTAAGATGGATTCAGGAAAAGGACTGTAACCCATTCTCACCTCAATTTTTAGGCCCAATGAAAACGAAAGACTCCAAAAAAAAGACGGCCGTCACATGAGTTCCGATCTGGTGATCACTCCAGCCTCTCGTCCAATGAAGAACACAATGGAGCTGATGGTCACCCAGATTTCCCGTATGTATATAGCACCATCAAGTTGTAAGACTTTTAGCACTGATGAATGAAATGGAATGTAACTGTACTTATATATCTCATTGTATGCAGGTTTCCTTTACAAATTTGTCCATAGGAACATTTTCTACCTTTGAATATCTTGTGATCATAGTTGAAATTCTTTGTTAGTCTATGGCCTGATTTCAGCTTCATCGAGGTTTTTCATTGAGGAGAAATTGAAATGGCTGTAAATAGGAAGCAAGACTAATCAAAATTGCTTTTGAAATTTAGCTTTAAGACCTTTAAATGGCTTTCTTTCCTAGGTTTCTATGTGAAATCTATTTATTTTGAAAAATTCTAGCTATGCTTTTCATCATACTTCATAACATTGTCTCCTCATGGCATCAAAAACCTGTACTTCTTAGTTTCTTCTGCCCGCCAGTTAAGTCAAGCAAGCCTTACTTGTCGACAGTTCTTGAAATACCAATTAAATGACCATACTATATTGTTTTGTTTTCACCATATTTATTAGTCTGAATGTCATAAGCGTGTGGTCACCAAGTGTGAACTGAGCACTTTTACATTGTGCGCAAAATTATCCCTAAGACATCATTCATCATTACACAAGAACAGTTCAAAGTTTGTCTAGGAAAATTGAAATCGATTGCGGACAATATGAATTTAAACTTCAAAAAGCTCGAAAAACCGAACTTGCAACAATCACCAAACTGGCAGAAACTCATCTCACTACATTTGTAAACCTGATAACGAAAACACATTGGAGATTTCATAAGAAATGACAAAGCTAGCTGGGTTTAACTAACAAGCACTGTGATATAAGCCGCTTTGAGAGACACATAGAGAGAAAGAGGAGAGAGCCATAGTACATGTGATAGACATTGTTTAGCTGTCGATCGAGAAAAATAGTATTATCAAAATTGACTCATATTATGCTTAATATTGCGAATCGATTCGTACTGAGCACCAATTCGCACATTAGGCAATAGTAAGCATGTGTATGTGTGCGTGTGTAGTATATGTATGTGTGTGTGTGTGTGTGTGAGAGAGACAGAGAGAGAAAAAAGGAGAAAGAGAGAGTGAGAGAGAGAGAGAACGATAATACTTGCAATATACATTGTTTTCGATCGACAATAATAATATTATCAAAGTTGCCTCAAGTGTTAAATATTACTTTCGTACTGAGTATCCATTCGCAATATTAAGCATATGTAGGTGTATGTGTGCGTGTGTAATATGTGTGTGTATGTGTGAGAGAGAGAGAGAGAGAGAAGAGAGAGAAAGAAATAGTATTATAGGGATACATTTGTTAGCTAGCTATCGATCGATATTATAGAATTGGCCCAATACCATTTGTACTCTAGACGTTTTTAAACGTGCAAATAATTATAATTGACTTCATGTATTCAACAAAAGAAGGTAAATCGTTGATACTATTGTCGAAAGTGGTCGACTTGAACATGCATGTCATGTTGGAAACACAGGAAGAACAACAAATAAATAAACCTGTATTTCATGTTGGAAAAAGTGGGTGGGTTAAAAAAAAAATCATAACTCCAGAATTGAGGATGAAACCTAAATGAATTTAACACAGGCTGATAGAGGAATCTTTTCTCTTGCAATTAAACTTGGTATGACGGCTGTAAAAAGTTCCATTTTTTTATATCAAGACAGTAATTGCTGATAAAGCCTATTCAATTTTTAAAATATACCCCCTCCACAAAAAAGGTACACTACACAAAAGCCACAAATCATAGGAGTACCGGATTTTCACAAACACAAGAGCAAATGTTGAGCGTTTGAGTGAAAATAAAAACTGAGCCAAAAAGTGGTTTTATGCCTTAATTAGAAAGGGTTGAAGTTGGGCAACTTTTGGTGCATTTCGATAACGTGCCAATCATTACCCAAGAGAGCTATTGACGGAAGCAGACCCTTGTCAGACGGCCGTGCGCCGGTAATTAATTACCTGCACCTGTCTACCACTAAGAGGTCAGGGTTTATGTTAAGAGTTCGAAGCTGTATACGATACCTGATGAATACAAGAAGATATACCCCTCCCGATATTTTAACATGTTGTTTTTGCTTTCATCAACCGATGTGCGCAGCTGCAATTTCTACAGTCAGGTTTGATGGATCGTCTGGATCGCAAGATTGATTCTCTGCTCTTGGATTGGCATTGCAGTCCTGATTACGTTTTCAGTATTCATCCAGCCGATGGCAGTTTTCTTGTATGGTGAGTTGGTAGCGATACTGAACACAAAACATTAATGAAAGGAAAGGATAGCATTGTAGATGAAAATTCACTTGAATTCATTCCTAATTCAATTTACAAAAAACCCTGCAAGGTATTTTCTTTTAGTTTGTAAATACAAATAATCTGTAACGCTTCCAACCGGTCATGTGTGAACCATATTTTTCTTCCGTCTTTTGATTCTGTTCTCTCATCAATATCCCTATGGTGATAGAAATATGCTTTCTTTGTCTTTATTATACAGTTCTTTCGGTATGTAAAAATCATTTATAGTTAGACAGTTACAAATGTAGGTTGAACACAAATATAAGCACATTCTTGATCATTGTTAATTAAATTGATTAGACTGTCTATTGTCATTGTCATTATTCACTGTTGTTTGAAGAGAGAGAGAGAGAGAGTTGTGTTTTATTATTTATATAAGACATGTCAATGTGTATATCATCGTGATGATTATTATTATTCTATGTAATTTGTATCATATTGTATTTAAGAAATAATCATTTCTTTGTGAATTGTTTTTGAAATGGTGAATGAAACAAATTTCCCAAAGAGACAAAATAAAGATTATCTTATCTTATCTTATTTTATCTTATTATGTACATACTATGATTCATTGCTTAGTATTTTTAATAGTACAAACTTTCTTTGCTCTACTTTAAAAAAAGTGAGTGGTTAGCAGACACTACTGGTACCTCCTACTTAATGTTTTTTCTTGTTTCAAATGTCTTTCTTTCATCTTGACATTTCCTTTAATTCACCTACGATCACTGCATATGGTGATTAGGGTAAATTGCAATGAAACAAACAAACAAACAGAGTTTTTGAAAAATTATTGGTTTTGAATATTTTGGATTATTTTAATACCAGCTTTCTTCTTCTATTTTTTTCAGGCTGATAGATCATTTGGATGAATGTATTCCTTTCACATTCCATCAAGCTCAGACCAGCTTCTCGTCTCGTCTACCGAGGGCGGTGCCTGTTCCTGACGCCCGTAGTATGGCTAGCAGCCTTCTCATGTTCTGCGACTACAATCGCATGGATATCAAAACGGTCATGAAGATGAATGAACAAGCGTTCTCCAACGGGCCGTCCAAAAATAGACGCAAAAGCCAAAACTTGGCGCCGGTGGCCAACAACACCAGGGCCATGTTGATACCAAACATTCACATGGTCAGCAAGCACAGCAACGGATCCTTAAACTTATGGCAGGCAAGTGGAGAGAGAGTTTTTGTCTGGAGACTCTTACCAACCATGGCAATGTTGTTGGCATTCTCATAGCTGCCAGCCAGTTCTTGAAAAACAAATTATGTATTTAATACGTTCTTTTGGTCTGTAAGTCTGTATTTACCTTGAAAAACATGTGTATGAGGGTTAATTGTAATTTAACAAAAAAGACACCTTAAGACAAACAGAAGCTCGGAGAAAATGGGGTGAAAATCTGAAGATACCAAATAGGCGAATTTGCCGTAAAAGCGGTAAATTCAAGTGAAATTATTATCAATGTTATGGGAGTGCCATTTTCTATGGAATAGTTTGTCCGAGTAGAGAACACTGTTGATTATGCCACCAACTTAGATGATTTTAAGGAGAGAAATTCGAAAGCATTCTGTTTTAGATCCGGAAAAGTTGGCAGCTGTGCATTCTTGACATCTTTCTTCCTGTAAACTATACTGTATAGGGAAATTAGCAGTGGTAGATGCGGGCTTGGGAGGCTTCATGCACAAATTTCTCTCCAGCTTTTTCACTGGCAAGAAAAATGAAATTGACTTTGGATTTGCACAATCTGAATTTGACTGTCATTAAGTTTTTAAATTGCATGGTGTGAATACAGATTTGGCAAGGTCACGTGGAGGAATTTCATGGAATTTCTTCATTTGGATGGGTGAGCAGGTGCATGCACGTTGAGTTGAGGAGTCATTCTGCTATTGCACTTTTCCTTATTGTGCTGGATGATGTCTGACAAACATTAGCTTTCTTGTATTCAGTCTGGCTTATGTTACATCCGGATTCACTTTTAGTGCCAATATAAAATGATATGTGAAATAGGCTTAAGTTGCTTGGTTAATAAGGACTCCTACTTGAGTGCTTGAGTTAATGGGATTCTTTTGACAACCAGATATGCAAATAGTATTTGACTCATTCATATCAGATATGTCTCATTCCTGATCATTGATGGTTTTGTTATCTTTGAAATGTCATATTTCACACTTACTTACAATGAAATACTTTCTTATTTAAATGACACCTTTTTCTGCTTTGTTTTGCTATATTTCTAGATAAGTTTCTCAGACAAAACAAAGTTTCAGAATATTGTCAGTGTCTCACATGTGTCGCGTGCATGTGGCCATCGTTTCCGCACCAACTCAGCGGCCTGTCATCCAGTTTTGCCTCTCTTACTGACTACGTCTCATCACAACATGCCAACCACGGACACACCGTCAGATGCCAATGACAATGAGGAAGCAGAGGCACAGGATTTGGGTAGATATTCCTTTAACCTCTTTTTTTTTTCTCTTTTACTGCTACGTTTAAGCCCCATCTGTAAATTGGAAACTTATGTTCAATTTTAATATTTGTCATCTAACACTGAAGAGTTTGATTATCAGTATGAAAGTAGATAAAGTCTTTCACTTGTAAATACCATTCATCACTAAGAAAATTTAAAAAAATAGTTAAATATAGAAAACATAGAAAATATATGACCTAAAGGGTAGCTTTGTAAGGAGAAAAATTATAGGCAGGTCATGAGGACCATATCATTCTTTAATATTTACAATAAAATTATCAATATGGTATGTGTGTTGGAAGTAAAAGAAGAAAAAAAGAACAAGCAAAAAAACGGGAACCATTATTCTGGGGTTGTCATTTCATATTCCTTTTCTGATTGTAGACACACCAGACGTGGAACAGGTCGGACCAACGTTTTGTAGTGAACTTATCTTGTGGCAAGTCATCCCCGTGGGACCTCTGTCTAAGACGGGCGGCATCACGGAACTCTGTCGCATCAACAACTCTAGCTTCTCTGCTTTCACCAGCGTGGCGTGGTACCCACTCTTGCCAAGGTAGGCAGTGGAAACGGCTAGCTGTGAAAGCCTTCTTTTTGTCTTCTGGTTTAGTGTCTATCCTGTGTTTCATTTCTATCTCCATCCAACTCAGCGTGAGACTCTTCAAATGGGGATATTTATGTGTGGAACATCTTGTGTGCGAGGAACTATTTCTGTACACAGAATTTTCTGTCTTAAATTGTGGGAGAGAACTCCTGAGATGAGACATATCAATTAACATTTTTTATTTGTATCTTCATTATTATTTTTTTATTTTTGTGCCCGAAAGCTGCAAATCAAATTAAGCACGCTTAATTTAGAAAGTGAAATCATCCGTGTCCTTTTATCCCCATTTTGATTAGTGCCACCTTGTACTTTTTTTACTGTTACAAGCACCATATATTGAAATCAGTATAGGGTCCAAATTCTTTTCTTTGCTTTTCTTTTACATCATGTTGCCATAATAATAATTGATTTTGCGAGTTGTTTGCATAGCATATCTGTTGAATAGTACGCTTTTTCCTACTAAATGTTGCTTTATTTTGTATTTAAGTTGTCATATCAACATTTACTGCCTTTTTTATTGCTTTCAGAAAATATTCTGTTGTTATTGTAGTTGAATTTAATTTAAAATCTCATTATTTCTTGGTTTATTACTTTATATAATATATTTATTATTAATATCATTACTATTTTTTTGTCTATTTATTTAAACTATTGTGAAATTTCAATTTGTGGCTTTCAAGTTGATTCTTTTTCCCTTCATTATCTTGCTCTCATGCCTTTGGCTTCTGTTGTTTTTTTGTTTTTTTAAGTACCACTCATGTGCAGATTAGATGGTAATTCTGGAAGAGTCCCTTCTTTTCATCTTTGTTGTAAATCTATGTAACATTGTTTTTTACCCTCAGAGTATACTAACACATTTTTCCTCTTTATTGTGAAATTTTAGCCATGAAATGTCGATCTGTTTTCTTAGTTTAAATTTTCACTGATTTCAGTAATTAAACAAAACTTTTGTTTTACTGTGACGCATAAAGAGTTTGTAGAATTGGTTAAAGAAGAAAGGAAAAAACATCCAACATGTACATTTTTACCATACACACACCCCCCCTTTTTTTTTTTCTTTCTTTTTTTCTTTTTCTTTTTTGTTTCTGGGTTATATTTAATGATAGACAAATTAAATTATTTGTGAAAAGTTTAGCTTTTTGTCATTTTCCATTGTTCTGTTGATTTTTTTTAACTAACAAATTGGGCTAAAATTAGGACTTTTTTTTGTATCTAAGTTTCATTTTAAAGTGTTTTTATTTCAACCCTGTCATTTGGATTCTTTTTAAAAAGGGAAGAATTATCAGATGACAACAGCTTTTGTTTTGAGTTGTGGTTTCGATGATGGTTGCTTTGTGTTTTAAAATATTGTTTCTCTCTCCCCAAAGAGCCATCCCGTAACAGATAGGTCTCTAAAAAAAGCCCTGAATATATTTTTATGCTTTGACATAATGACGCTGTTCCTCATTTGACAATAAATGGCAGTATCTCTTAAAACAAGGCCCACCTTTATGAGAAAGTTTTCTCCGATTGGTCAATTATTGTTTACAGTTTCGTGTCCAAAGAAAGTGCAAATCTTCTTACTTACTTTTAAGTCAGGCACATTTGGGAGGGAAACAAAAGGGTTGTGAATTACAAGTGATGGGCAGAAAAATTGCATCGTAAATGGTAAATGCAGCATTTAAATTTCTCAATTGACAAAGCCCTGTTATAACAGAATGTGGTTGAATTTTTCCTTCCTATTTTGAAAAGAACAATTTTTTTGTGACAATGTGTAACATGTCAATTTTCCGGAGGATTTTTTGTTTTTACTGCTGTTGTGAAGTTTCTAATGAGTTTTATTTGTCAGTTTTATCCCCATCCCTTTCAACCAAAGCCCTATTAACCTTTGCATGCAATACATTTGACTATTCACCCTTTACAATTCATCTCTGTGCTAACACTGTGTGTACGTATCTGTGTTGATTTTTATCGTTTCTTTTTTTGTTTAAAAAAAGAAAGGGAAACCATCGTTTTTGTATTCATACATTAAGCTGAACTTCAGTAAAGCGATTTTAGATTCTTTATGTGTTTCTGGGTGGGGATTGCATGTCATCGCTTATTGTTGGATTGAAATTGTCAGAACATATTACTAACTCATGGCCAATCTGGTATTCTGGCCTTCAACGTTTCAAATTATTTTCATGTTCTACTTACACTGCTATTTCATAGAAATTTACTTTGAACTTATTTCAGATACTTTGATTGGAGGTAAATTATTCAGTAGATTGTTATGTATAAAAAAAAGGTTTTAGTCTTGCATTGTCAAATTCTACCCTTTTATTATCTTTTTTAAAGTCCATGAAATGTTTCATATTTATATTGAATGGACAATATTTTGCTTCTTTGGAGAGATTTAACCCAAAGCCTCTAAATTTCATATTTTATCTTCTGAATGGTGAGATTTATTACCAATGGCAGTCTTACATATTGGTGATGTTTAAAATAACGTTATGTAAGCCTTGCTCATTGTCAGATTTTTTCTTCTTCACAATTGGTTAATTAAATCTTATCTTTATTTGTAGTGTACCATTGCTTTTCATCAAACAAAAATTTACCTTCCCGAAAAACTCATTCTACATGCGACATTAAACAATAATAAACGTTACAAATTTTACACAGACACATTTCACTTGCTAACCACCTATTATTTGAATTTTTCTGTTTTAAAGTCTCACAGAAGTAAATACAATTAGATAAAAGGAAAATATGGTGGGAAAATTTCTGACAGCTCACCTTTATGTCTGACTTTCAGGTAATGAATCTCAACATGTCATTTATCATGCACCAATGGATTGGGCACTGTACAATTAGTTTTTCAAAACTTTTCCTTTCATGCGAAGGAAGAAAGAAAGAGTTAAAAAAGCTTGTGTCACTTGTCTGAGAATATTATTATTTTAACCTTTGCAAGCACTGCTTGAAATCTACCATCTAATGATGGCGGTGGTCACAACTATGAAAATGAGAAGTAATCATCAGTATATTATGACTAAAACAGTTACAATCTCAGTGTTGCAAAATTGATGTCTTGATGAAGAGTGAAAAATAAAAAACTGAAAAAGGCATGAAACAAAGATAAGTTTAATCAATACACAATCTAGTGCACTTTTACACAAGCTAATTTCAAGTATTCATGTAAAGACATATTTGACAATGCTTACACTACTTGTAACTGTATATAAATGGGCAATTCCTTACAGAATGAAAAAAAAAACCTGTTCCTCATTGATTAAATTGCGTTGATGTCTGAATTTGTTAATTTTATTCTTCCATTTAAAGTTCAATATATATTCTCAAGATAACTTGTTAAAAAAATGAACAGTTTAAGCATATATTACATTGATCCCATGTGTTAAATGAAGCTACTGAACAATGTGAAATGTATCTTTGTACAAATATGTGTAATTACAGACATAATGCAGTTAGACTGGTCACAGGAAAATTGATGCTTTGTAGGAATAACAGTGGGGCCCAAATACACTCATTCACCTCTACCGTTCCTGCTAAGAACTAGAGTTCTCTTTAATTGGTTTCCCAGTCTCTCAATCAACCGTCGTAGTGTAGTTTATATCACAAATGTTTCCATAAGTTGTGATCTAATCATAGTTTGGTGCTGAGACTGTCGTTTAAATGAATTTTCAAGGTATCCCTGAAGTGTATGATGTATCACCTGGCTCATGGTCACTGCTTATTCCTAATAATTGGTCCCAACTCTTAAAAGTGATATTTCTAACCAGGAGCTAAGCAAAGTCATGTGAATATCTTGCTTCCCTCAAACTAGGAATCAAACCCCTGAACGTCTAATTTGTAAGGCAAACGGTATGCCACTGATACATAACCTCCACCCCCCCCCCCCCCCCCACCCTTTCCTCTCCTCACTGTAGTTGTAGTTAGTAGCCTCAGGCTGAAGAGGACCTCTAGTGGGGTATTCAGGATGTAGGGGATTTGAAGTGGATGGCCGTAGTGTGCTGAGATTGACAAAACTGCTTGCCAGCCTTTGCTTGTCCATCTCCTAAAGCATCTTATCGTCAACGCGTAATACTAAAGTGCAGATGACCCCTGATGACATCACTGGTCACTAGTGAAACAAGAAATTAATTCAAGATAGAAAGCAAGCAAACATTATTCTTTTGTTTCTGTTGTTTCTGTCCCCTCAACTGAACTTGAGAATTCCCCCCCCCCCCCCCCAATCCACCAAATGATAATAATGAAAGCACTCTGAAACAGATGAATAAACAAACAAACAAAATAAGAGAATGAAAGTAAGAGTACGTTAAAGTTGGCGTATCTATTGGATTACCTTTTAGACTGAATAATGCTACACAGTCACAGCCTCTTTGTTACATGCTAATCAATGGCCTTTTCTAAAGATCCAGATGACGGTTTTTGCTTGAGCATTTCCTTTTTTAACTTCTAATGCTTTTATGATTTTTCATTTTGTACCTCCATGTGTTTTTTTTCAAATTCACATCTTTGTATTATTTCAAAAAGTTTTAACTGGTAGTCATGAAATTCCTTGTTTGGCTTATGGATAAGAATGTTCCTTTCTGATGCCACTTTTTTTTTCTTCTCTTTCTACTTGTATGTTTCATTCCATCAGTTCATTTTCCTTTTTGTTTTATCTCCCTGCTCCATCTGTCTTTTAACTCATGTTCCTATCTCTCTGGTTTTGTCTCTGTCTATCTGACTATCTATGTTCCTATCAGTCTGTTTTTGTCTCTGTCTATCTAACTATTTATGTTCCTATCTGTCTTTTTTGTTTTTCATATTATATCTCCGGTTGTGTATGTGCGTTCTGTCTTTCTTTCTCTATCTCTCTTTTTCCATCCGTTGTTTGTCTGTTGTCTGTCTCTGTCTTCTTTCCTTTCATTCCTTCACATATTTTTCATCTTGTGATTTTCACTAAATTCACCGCGTATGGTGGACGGGATAAATTTATAAACTCTCTCTCTCTCTCTCTCCTCTCTCTCTTTCCTCTCCCTCTCTCTTCCACTCTCCTCTCTCTCTCTCTCTCTCTCTCTCTCTCTCTCTCTCTCTCTCTCTCTCTCTCTCTCTCTCTCTCTCTCTCTCTCTCTCTCTGTGTGTCTCTCTCTCTCTCCCTCTCTCCCTCTCTCCCTCTCTCTCCCTCTCCCTCTCCCTCTCTCTCTCTCTGTGTCTCTCTCCTCTCCCTCTCCCTCTCACTCTCTCTCTCTCTCTCTCTCTCTCTCTCTCTCTCTCTCTCTCTCTCTCTCTCTCTCTCTCTCTCTCTCTCTCTCTCTCTCTCTCTCTCTCCTCTCTCTCCCTCTCTCTCTCTCTCTCTCTCTCTCTCTCTCTCTCTCTCTCTCTCTCTCTCTCTCTCTCTCTGTCTCTCTCTCTCTCTCTCTCTGTCTCTCTCTCTCTCTCTCTCTCTCTCTCTCTCTCTCTCTCTCTCTCTCTCTCTCTCTCTCTCTCTCTCTCTCTCTCTCTCTCTCTCTCTCTCTCTCTCTCTCTCTCTCTCTCCCTCTCTCTCTCTCTCTCTCTCTCTCTCTCTCTCTCTCTCTCCTCTCTCTCTCTCTCTCTCTCTCTCTCTCTCTCTCTCTCTCTCTCTCTCTCTCTCTCTCTCTCTCTCTCTCTCTCTCTCTCTCTCTCTCTCTCTCTCTCTCTCTCTCTCTCTCTCTCTCTCTCTCTCTCTCTCTCTCTCTCTCTCTCTCTCTCTCTCTCTCTCTCTCTCTCTCTCTCTCTCTCTCTCTCTCTCTCTCTCTCTCTCTCTCTCTCTCTCTCTCTCTCTCTCTCTCTCTCTCTCTCTCTCTCTCTCTCTCTCTCTCTCTCTCTCTCTCTCTCTCTCTCTCTCTCTCTCTCTCTCTCTCTCTCTCTCTCTCTCTCTCTCTCTCTCTCTCTCTCTCTCTCTCTCTCTCTCTCTCTCTCTCTCTCTCTCTCTCTCTCTCTCTCTCTCTCTCTCTCTCTCTCTCTCTCTCTCTCTCTCTCTCTCTCTCTCTCTCTCTCTCTCTCTCTCTCTCTCTTCTCTCTCTCTCTTCTTTCCCCTCATCATTCCCCACTATTCTATTACAGACATTGCTTTTTCTCTAATTTTATACCTTTTTTTGTCTTGAAAAATTCAGTATTTTGTATTTGCATCACTCAAATACGTTTTCAGATCAAACTGGATTCTTTCGTCTCTTTTTGTCATCCTATTTATTTTAATACTTATTGGTCTTAAGCTTTTAAAAAAAATTCATTTGCATGTGAAAAGACCAAAATTGCCATTTTTAACAAGAAATTTATCAGGTTTGAAGTTTTGGGGTGTAGAGGATCTGGGAGATGGTCTATACCAGGGAATATCACCCCCCCCCCCAATTGGTTCTATTTTTCATTGCTTTTTTTAACTTTATTTATATATATATATATATATATATATATATATATATATATATATATATATATATATATATATATATATATATATATATATATCAGGCTTATGCATGTTTAACTTAATGTCAAAAGACATTTTAAATCCCAGATTTTCATATAATTCATAGTCACTGACTGAGACAAGACTGACCCCTGGGTATTTTTGTATTGGGCTTTGATTCTTTGGATTTTTTTTATTTTTCGGGTTGGGTTGTCTTGGGTATTTGGATTTTTTAAAAGAGGGGTGGGGGGGGGGGATTGTGGGAGATGGCAGACTGATTCAGCATGCATCTATGCTTCAGCTGAGATTTTTCCTGCTTAAATTCAACATTTATATATTTTTATTTTTTTTTACTGATTAACTGCTGGGTAGCGACTAAGCTGTGTATTTTTTTTTTCTTCATTTGCCTCAATGTTGATATCAATTAACTCTGGAAGATCTCTTTGACATCATGTTATACACATTAAATGATATGTACTATATGACACTGACAAATACCTTACGGGCCCATTGAGGTCTCATTCTCGTTTAGAATATGTCTTGCTTTACTCATGGTGATGTTCTGACGAAGGTCCTACTTCTTTCCTTTTACTTTTACAATAGTCTTTGCTGCTTCCTCTTTAATTCGTCCTGAGATCACAGCATATGGTAGGGGGGCGGGGGGGTGTGTGTGTGAAGTGCAACGAAAATTCAACCATCTCAGCTCAGAGAGATTGAGTTTTTTTCTTCCCTAGACATTGTTGGTGTCAAGTTGTTTAATGTCCTCGTTGTCTTTGCCTCCCCAGCACTTCCTGGGCTCTTTTAGCAACAGCCCCAGCACTCTGTTTGTGGCGTCAGACGGCCATTGTTTGCGTCTGTTCCAGGCTGTCATAGACGCTAGAAGTTTGCTAATGGAGAGGTCCTCCTATGTTGAATCCGTAAGTCAAATTTTAAAGACTGCAAGCTTTTGCTAATGCCTTTCTAACTCTATTAGTAGACATAATGATGTGTAAAGTTTGTTTTTGCGAATGCAATCCTCTGTAGGTCTGTCTCCTGTGTCAATGTGTGTTTGTGAGTTATGGTATGTGTGTGTGTGTGTGTGTGTGTGCGCCCTCCTGCTCTCTGCTTTGCTACTGGAGTGTCCAAGTGTGTGAGCAATGGCATTGTCAGACATTACTGATATTGTTGTTACAGCCAAAATAAATGTTCACCCATTGTAAAATAAGGTAGTGTCTACATGTCTACAGTCAGTTGCTCACTCTACAATGCATGGGAAGAGTAGAACAGTGTTAATTTCCCATATTTTTTTAGTAATTCTCTATTATGCTTTCCATGGTTTGTCCACAGACATCCAGCTTTTCAAGTACCAGTTTCACCAGTGTCAACAACACTGAACTGCCTTCCCATCCACAACCATCATCTAGTGAACTTTTCAACGTCATCTCCTTACAGTCGTCTACACGCCCAGGTTGTGTCATTGAACTCGAGGCTATAAGTGACGCCTTGCAGGTTGGTGCTTTTCTCTGCTTTCTGTGGTTGTGTCATAGGGGGATTTCTTCCTTAGTCTGGGAAGATGCAGGAAAAGGCTTTTTTAAGCTAGGGCTTTGTTCACTGAGAACATATTCATTAGTCTGGGAGGATACAAGAAAAAGGCTGTTTTAAGCTAGTGCTTTGTTTACTGAGAACATATTCATTAGTCTGGGAGGATGCAAAAAAAGGCTGTTTTAAGCTAGTGCTTTGTTTACTGAGAACATATTCATTAGTCTGGGAGGATGCAAGAAAAAGGCTGTTTTAAGATAGTGCTTTGTTTACTGAGAACATATTCATTAGTCTGGGAGGATGCAAGAAAAGGCTGTTTTAAGCTAGTGCTTTGTTTACTGAGAACATATTCACTAGTCCGGGAAGATGCAGGAAAATGCGTTTCAAGCCAGTTCTTTATTGACTGAGAATTTCGTCATTATTCTGGGAAGGACAAAAAGAAGGATACTTTACCAGGTAAAAGCTAGTGTCTAAAAGAAGAAAATTATATGTATTAAAAAAAGAAACAGAGATAGAAATAGATTTTTAGTCTGTATCCCTGCACAAATGTAGATACAGATTCCTTGACACTTAATCATTTAATCCCTCATCGGGCCATTTTGTTGAAAGCCTTTTCTGCTCTATGTAAGAGCTTCCAAAGGACTTAAAAAGCAATTTGAAAGTATAGAAACACTAAAAACCAAACTGAACAACAAAAACCTTTGTCTTCCTGTTTATCTTTTGTTTGTCAGGACTGGCAGAACATCCAACTCATTCATGTGTTCCAAGAACAGCTGATCACTGGAGAGTCGACCGTGGCCAGACGGGAAGCTGTGGTCGACCTGAGTGGTCAGCATACGTTTGATGAAAATTTTTACCTGGTGGTCGTTGAAAAAGTCGGCAAGAAAAGATCTCTGCTGCACATGTGGAAAATCAAGATAGATTCCAAGCCAAACTCAGATAATGCAATGAATGGTAAGATGCTATAAGTGACCTCGGAAGTGTGTGGTCTCAGAAATTTTCACATTTAAGTTCTTAATTATTGGGCATAAGTGAGTTTGTAAAAACTCTACATTGACTGCGTGGTGATCCAATTTTAAACACGATGATGTTATTATAATGTTTATGTTTTTTTAAAACAAGTAAAATGACGTCTAGAAAGTTTTAAAAAAAAAAAATTTCTTTTTGTTCTTCCTACTAGGCACAGTTGAGAATGAAGACTACAAGACCTACACAGACAGTTATAACGATGAGCTGAGTCCAAACGGCTTGGATTACAAAAGAAGCCGCACTCATTCAGGCAGTATGATTCAGGTTATGACAATGTCGGTCACAACTTCAAGGTACGGATAACATTCCAATCTGACTTCTCTCTTTGTTTCATTTAGTGGCTTTTTAAATATTTATTTTTATAGGTACTGTTTAGCTATGAAGCATTTTTAGACATGATGATTCTCCAAGGCATGGCCATTTATTGGATGCATATGATATTGGGTCATGGGGAAGGGAGGGATTTGTGTCGAAGGTCATTTGGTATTCAAAGATACGTGAGCGGTTGGCGGGCGCTGTTGGTAGGTCCCACTTCTTTTCTTTTATTCTTTCACTTATCCTTCGTGTTGCTGCTTCTTTGTAATTCATCATGAAATCATTGCATATGGTGGAAGGGATGAGTTTCGATAAAGCAGACAGACAAGTTCAAAGATGCTGAGCTTGGCAATCCTGTCCTGTACATTAATGACATTTTTATAAAAATGTTAAACTAAGTACTCTTGAAAATCTTCCTTGGATCAAAGAAAATCATCTTTTCTTTTAGAGGGTTTTACTAGAAAGAAGGGTCATTGTTTATCAGTTGTTCCTGATTTTTGTGTGCCTCTTCAGTTATTTTCCTCTGTCTCATACAAAGTCAAAGTATGCTGTAGACATAAGATTGACAGAGGCATCTGTTAAAAGCCGAAAAACCTAATAAAACCGTTATTGACTTTTCGACAAAACCCTCATGCTGTACTTTATTCTTCCAAATGTATTTTATTTTATTATTGTTTTCTTTATTTCCTCCGCATCATTGTCATTAAACTTGTCCCTTTGTTCCTTCATAGGTTCTATTTCTTTTCTTTCACTCTTTCATTTGTTTTTCACCTTGCTGTTTCCTCTCAACTCACCCTGAGACCACTGCATAATGATGATGCACGACTTAAATTTTAATGAAACACAGCTCCTTGGTATTCGATTGTTTGGCAAATGTCAGAGCAATGCCCACGGTAGTTTTCTGTGTTTACTTTTTGCCTTAATTATCAATGAAGAAAAGAAAAAGATTCATTTATACGGGAGGACTGGAATGTTATCTAGGTGTTTTGTTTTATTGCTGAAACGCTCTCCTCACAATGTTTAAGTGGGCTCTTGGCGGGCAGTCTGGTTTGCCGTACTTCTTTCCTTTTTATCTTTTTCACATATCGTTCATCTTTATGTTTCTTGTTAGTTCACCTTGAGATCATGGCATAAAAGGGCGGTGTAAATCCCGATGGAACAGACTGATACAATGTTAAAACTTAAAGTACTAAAATGTTCTGTTCTCACAATCCACTTGGTGAGCAGTTAGCGGGTGTTGCTGGCAGACCTTACTCCTTTCCCTTTATTTTTTTTACTTGCCTTTCATCTTGCCGTTTCCTCTTATTTCTCCCTGAGGTAATCACGCATAGTCGACGAGGTAAATTTCAGTGACCTCACATCCCACTGAATACTAAGCAGTTTGATATACAGTTCTCTCTATGTTCAAATTATTACCTTCTTCTCAAAGGTGTGTTGCCAAAGCCTGTTGCTACCAGATGATGTGGAGGTGATTTCGGCGTCTGTAGCGGCAGGTCATTTGAGTTCAGCTTCTATCTACCCGGCATGCTTTGCCCCTTACCTTTTGGTGACTGCTTGCTCAGACGGCGCAGTTCGGTTTTGGCGTTGTGACATGAGCAGTACTGTGAATCAGCCTCACACTTTGGGCATATGCCATGTGACCAGCTATGAGTTTGCCATGGAAGACGGAACGTCAACGATCGTCAACCTGAGGTGTGTTTTTTTTGCTTTTTAAGATAAGATAAGATAATCTTATTGATGTCATATTTTGACTTGGTCACATGATGCAATTTTACAAAGTTACAAACAAATTTCTATTAACGAAATATAACTAGAATAGATACACGGAGGTGAGGGGAATGAAAAATGGAAAAATTCACTCGATCGTAGACTGTTGTGTTGTCATGTAACAAACACATTTTTACTTGTTTATTGGAGCTTGCTTGTTCTTTTAATTGAATTTTTTTTTTTTAAATTCTTTTGTCAGATAGCTTTTGTTTTTTCGTAGTTACATTTGTTTGACATTGTGGTTGTTTTTTTTTTTTTTTTTTAATTTCTTTATTTTTATATATAAATACACTTTTCATTTGTTTATTTATCTTCCCTTTCTTAGTCTTCACCATTAAGAGGATGTTTATTTACTGTCTTAAAACCATTACATTTACTTCATGTAGGTGAATTCACGACGAGAAGAAAATGATAGAATTCAACTACCAATGGGAAGAATGGGAAAGACCAGTTTCATCCCAAAACAAATCTAGTTCCATCCGCATTCAAGGTGAGAGAGATTAGTCATGTCTTGAAGAGAATTTGAACTTAAACATTCATTTTCTTGCTTTGATCAAAAAAAAAAATTTTAAGAGTTACAATTTTAATATGTTTTAGATAAAAAATAAAGGTATTGACTTTTTTGGCTCAGTTTCTAGTTGATATGTTGTTTTGCTTGACTAAACAACACTGAGTCGTCTGTTGAATGCTAGGAATGCTTCTGGTTTTTCCTAGAATGTTTTTCTAATCTTTTATCTTATCCTAAACTTTTTCCATCACCGATTGTCAGACCTAAATTGTATCAATGGGCATTCACCATCTTCAGACTTAACGATAAAATGCAAATTTCTGACTGAATAACAGTATTTATCTCGGATATATGTCTGTATAGCCAGCCACTCCTTGTGAAATTGTTCTTTGCTCTTGAGGAAATGGACTTCCAAGCTTCCTGTGGGGTGTTACTCACCAACATTGTCTTTTTATGCCACCAGGCACCCATCAACTCTTGAGTTAGTAAATCACAAATATGTACCTTTCCATAAAGAAAGTTCAATCCTGGGACATTTACAAAAGCTTGGTTCTCACTGAGAGCCATTGGGAGTGACTCTGATTGAAAAGTTGTCGCAACCCTTTGTGTAAAAAAATATTAAAACTGACTTTGGTCAGTCGTTCCTTGGATGCATCTACACATTCTAAACTTTTCAATGTTGAGACTCCTAAATAATACTCCCTCTACTTTCATCTAGTCTGTGTGCACACATTTTTTGGTGCTGTGCAATGTTTTAACAAAAATTTCCAATTGTGGGCACTGAGCGCCTGCTAAAAGCCCACTTCAGCATTGTTGGGAGAAAATTTCAGCAATAAAACAAACACCTACATAACATTCAAGACTTAGAGGGAACATTGCTTCTAAGCGTTCTTTTTATCTGCAGGTGAAGTCATTCCAAATTGCTGCAAAATTAATCGCTGGACCTGAGTACCTAAAAAAATTCCAGACCTCTGTAGTCTTTCTGCTTTGAAAGTTGTTGTTGATATTGACGAAGAGTATTATATGTAAATGCATAAAGAATGCCATGCTTTTGTTCTTCACCTACTAGAATTTGTCATTTTGATTTTATTTTAACTTTTGCAGGCCAACCCATTGCTGTGACATGTGCATACAGTGGCAGAGTTGCTGTAGCTTACAGGTCTGGACCAATCAGAACACAGCCGGAAAACCCAGAGGACAAACTAGTGAACTTGAGAGTGGTCATCTATGAATGTGAATCAACAGGTGTGTGAACGAATAAGTGGTTTTCAGATTGGGGACTGGACATATAGAGAAAGGCCATTTAATGAATTCTTGTTTATTTGCAAGTTTTATCCCACTCAAGCATCGATGGCCGAGTGGTTAGGTTACTGGAAATGGAATCATAAGGTCCTGGGTTGGAATCTAAGCAATGCTAGGCGCAACATTGTGTTCCTTGGGAAAGACACTTAGCAAGCATATTCCCACCCGACCCAGGTGCAAATGGGTACCAGCACCAGCTGACAGACTAGCATCCTGTTCTGGAGGTGATTGTGACCACCTGTTCTGCCTCACGCTATAGAAACCGCGATAAGATCCATCTCTATTTCACTTTTTCCGTTTTGACTTCTCCTTTCTGTTTTTCTTTCTGACATCACACTGTGTGATGCCTGTATAAGTGTGTAGATAATCCTGGTTTGTTTGATGAAGGGTTTTGCCCGAAGTGTCATGTGTTTGTTGGGTCTTTTTTTAGCGGCATCACTTATTGTCATTTATCACTTTTTATTCCCCCCCCCCCCCCTCTGAAAACTGATGTGGTTGTCATTATTTTGTTTGTTCATACCCGCAATAATGTGATTGTGTTTATGGACACCCAAAATAAAAATAAGGTTCTTTGTGCACGCCTGCTAACGTTTGTTGTATATATTTCTGCAGGTGGATCAGAGTGGATACACGAGGACACCATAGAGCTGAACAACATCAAGATACCAGACCCTAAGCATGAGATTGACATGTACATGCTGCAGGGAATTGAGTCACCGACCACTCCTAGTAAGATTTTGAAACATTTATATTCAAATATTTCGAAACTTTAGAAATCTACTTTTTGTTTCTTTTCTTTTGCTTTAAACACTTTTTGTGAGTTTCCATACCAGTTCAAGTGTATAGTGAGTTGGCATTCAATAAGTTTGCTACCTAGGCAAAGCTTGAGCTGTAGATGTTAGTTGTCTTTCTTGTTTTCTTCTAATTCCTTTTCAGAAATATTGAACATAATTTAGTTGTTTTCTTTTTTTTTTTCACTTTTTTTTTTCCACTACTTTTTTTTTTTTAAGTCACAATTTTTACATTTTTGTTTTAATAAAGGAAAGTTATAAATGACTTAAATGTGTAACCATATTTTTTGTTTACTTTTTAATTTTTTTACTTGTTTCTCTGATCCTGAATCGATCAAACGGTCAAAATTTTGACGTAAATTACCCTAACACTGACTGAGAAAATGGCAGTAAAAACCTGTATGTTGGCGTTTAATCACCAAATTTGGCAGCACACGATATTTGACCTCGTTTGCCGACGCTGATCAACGCATCCCCCGTCGCTGTGTGATATAAGAGGTGTTACGCGTCAATATGTATGTAAACACACGCACAAGCATAGGATATATAGGAAAAAAACAAATAACTGGTCATTTCGACGTCTGTTTTCACAACAGTGCACATCTAAACCTAGATTTATAATCCTATTCACATAAGTAACAATGCCAGAGACTGTGGAAAGAGTAAGGGGACTGCTACAACAAGGGAAACCCATCCAAAGCGTTTGTTTTGTGTTATTTTCTTGCATTTTTCTCAAAATGTAGTTTTTCCACACTAAAATTCTATCTCCTCCGCCATTTACTGAACGATTTGTATTATATATGGCACACAGGTTCCTCTTGTCAATGTTAATAGAATAACGTCAGTTTTTTTTTATATATTGTAAACTTTTTGAGAAACAATTTTTTTGGGTAATAAAAACGCCGTTTTTGTACATTCACGATATATAGTATTTTCAAAAATTCATTGTAAAAAAAGCTATCCAAAATATTGAAAAAAACCCGACGTCACTCTTTAGATATTTAATGGAAAAGACGATATGCTCAAGTTTTGAGTGATTTTATTCATAACTAAGGGAGGAGATAGATTTTGAAAATTGAGTCAAATCCAAGATGGCGGCCGTTTCTATGGCAACCAAAGACGATACAAGCTTTTTAATGATATAGGATGACTGTATTTTGACAGTTACTCTTGTACATACTAAAAGCAAAAACCTAACTCAAAAGCAATAAAAATACTTCAGCTGCCCCTTAATGCATAACACTGTGTTGTTCTTTATCATCTGTCTATACTTATTGTGTTGCATGCACTTTAAGTCTACAGTAAGTTTTGTACCAGGGTTTCATTATTAGTGCAAAATGCAACTATTAAATCTATGTTTATGATTCCTTTTTTTTTCCTTTTTCTTTTTGCATTACCAACAGGTGCAAAAATTGGTTCACTGTTTCTCTATTTATTCTTTGATATTTAGTGTCTTTGTTGTTTTCAGTTGATGGGAGATGTCATGATAGTAAGATTATGATCTCTGAAATGGTATTCATCTGTCAAATTTTATTGAAGGTGTAGAATTAATTTTTGTGGCATTAACTCATTAGTGAGCAGATTTCCCGACCGGAGACGATGACCAACTAGATCGCTGTGGTGTGTTTACATTTTCAAAGCTTCCGTGTGCATTACAGTAGCTAAAAATACCATCAATGACGGGATTCGTGGAAAGTGACGTAGTACACTAGGATCATGACCTTAAGCGTCAGAAAGAGGCTTTAATAGACCAATCAGCTTTCTTTAAATAATGGCACTTAAAATAAGTAATCTGATTGTTGAAATAGAAGGTGTAACCCATGGCCGGGTCTGGGCGGGCTGAAGAATGGGAAACAGTTAGCGAGCGGCTGGCTATGGCCGGGCTAAACATGGCGGACTGTCTAGCGTGCAGCTGGTTTTGGTCGGGTTAAATCTTAATTAGTTAAAGAGAAACTGTAGCTACATCCACCCATTTGAAATTATGACCGTGTGATATTTGCTTCTCGTTATTTACGCTAGCTGATAGCTTTCACATTACATCACTCAATTTCACGCCACCAAATATTTCCTCGCATTACAGATTCAGAAGACTTGCTGACCAATCCAGCCGCCCAGACGGCTGCAGCGTTTATGACTCGTACACGTTCTGTGCCGAGTCTTAGCACCATTCAATCAGTCAAGAAATCCATCTCCGAGAAAGGCAATAAGAAGGGACTCCTGCAACAAAAATGCCTAGTGCAGCTGGACTGGGTTTCCTCTGAGGATGGCTCCCACCTTTTGACAGTGGCAGTAGGATCCAAAGTCTTCATCTATAGCCAGGTAAGCTCATTTTCATCAATACCCAGGTATGCTCGTCTTAAATCCAAATCCAGGTAAAATTGTCTTCATCTATAGCCAGGTAAGCTCATCTTCCTTCGTCTATACCCAGGTATGCTAGTATTAAATCTAAATCCAGGTAAGCATTTAGCCAGGTAGGCCCATCTTCATCTATAGCTAGGTAAGCTGGTCTTCATCTATAGCTAGGAAAGCTGGTCTTTATTTATAGCCAGGTAAGCTTGTCTTCATCTATAGCCCAGTGATTTTTTATAGCAATCCTGTTCCTCCAGGAGTGCATTCTTTTTCAAGCAGCTTTATTCTTGTCAGGAGATCTTGAGTAGCTGGAAAACTGTTCTCTGAGTGAGAAGAAATATTTTGTTCTCCTTAGATCACGTTTATTCTAAGTCGTAGATCATATTTATCCTAAGTCCTGTTTTTCCTGAACTATAATTCACATATGCACTCGTCGCCATTTCTTGAAACTCTTCGCGTCCAGGTATCCAATCAAATTGCAAAAGCCCTCAATGCGGCCAACAACAGAGACACAGACAACAAGGAGGACAAGAGAGCGGCCTTCGCCGCCAGCAAACGTCTGACCATGAACAAGTCCATGGTGGTGGAGGAATACCAAGAGGAGATTAAATGGATGCGACTCAAAGGCATTGATTTGACGACAGCTGATGGTTTGCCTCCCTTGCCAATGCATCTAAACTGGGTGAGAGCAGGCATTCTGGTCGTTGGAATGGACAATGAAATGCAGGTATGAGGATGTTGGAATTTATTCATTTTTCTCGATTGTATCCATTTTGATTTAATTGAGCTATTTATCTAATCTTGGTTGATGTTTGGCGATTGCTTCTAGCATGGTTTTCCAGATGTGACTTGGCTTCTATAAGTATATCACATCATGCTTTCTCTCCACATGTACCAAAGATATGGTCTGATATTTTAAAGACATTTTGTTTTTTAGATTTTAACACATGAAAGGCCAACTCAAGCCGATGAGATTTTGTGTTTTTATGTTGGGCTCAGACCCTGGCCTCCAGTGAGTGTCTGGCATGCTATTTCATTCCTGGTTAACGTATTTATTAGTTTTCAATAACATATGTGAACATGAAGAAACTTAACATAGTTTATCTGTTACCTACGTATTTCTCTGCCTTAGTGGATTTATTCTTCTTAGGTTCATGAGTCTCATGGAAGTCTTCAGCACTTGAGGGAATTATGGTGGGTGCTGCTTGTAGGCCCTACTACTTTCCTCCCACTCTTTTACTTATCTTTCATCTTGCTGTTACCTCTTAATTCACCTTAAGATCACCACTTATGATGGTCAGGGTAAATTTCAATGAAACAAACAAAAAACAGCCTAGTAAATTTAATGGAAATGCGTATCATGTTTGTTTAATTATCTGAATTATATATTTATTGTTATGGCTGTCTTTTTAATTTCAAACTAAGTTTATCCATCAGGCGGTTGGCGGGTGCTTCTGTTAGGTCCTAATTCTTTCCTTTCCTTCTTTCACTTATCGTTCACCTTGCTGTTTCCTCTTAATTCACCTTGAGATCACCGCAATGGTAGACGGGGTAAATCTCAAAGAAACAAACAGACAAATCCATCAGGTCCTCAATTATTATTTTTTTTGGGGGGGGGGGGGGGGGGGGGGGATTTTTAATTCTTAGAATTTACTTTTGATTTTTACTTTTTTAAGACCTATAAACCTGGAACTTGTATTGGCTTTTATTATTATTTGTCAGTGATGTCAGGATGGCAACAAATAGGTTACACGTTGAAGATTTTGATATTTGAGAGACAAGATTTCTTTTCTCTGTTGCAGGTTTTTACTCAGTGGAGATCAACAACTGAAGACAATGCAACTGAAATTGTTGAAGACGAGCAAACAATGGACAAAAGAACTCTGACAGAGGCCAACTTGGTGACTGTCGCTTGAGTCTAAATTTATGCACAAACTTAAAATCAAAGCCCAACTTCAAATCATCACTTTCTCTCTCAACATGAGGCATGCTGTGACGGCATCTGGCGCTATATCCAATTCTAAAAAAGATTCCTGGAAACGGTCCAATCAGAACTCTTCGGCCTCTAAAGGAAGTGGAAGCATTGGTGGCAGTGACAGCCTTTCCAACTTGCCAATTCTGTATGACAGCGGCCTGTTTGAAGCTGCCAGATTTGCCAATCCTGTGCTCCCACAATATCACCCCAAACTCCTGATGGAACTCCTCAACTTCGGTAAAACCAAGAGGGTCAAGGCTATTCTGGCGCACTTGGTCAGGTGCATCAGTGGAGCCAACGGAAACACCCAAACCATGTACATGGAGGAAAACGTGGACAGCGGGCTTCTGACTGTGAAAATGGCTAGACAACGAAGCGTGTCGATGAGGAGTGACGAAAACAGTGTGGAAGTCGGAGGTGTGAACGCCATGGAAATCAAGTCGATTCCCCCGCTCCCTCTCTACGCTCTCATCACAGCAGACAAAGACATTACACCATTCCATTCGGAAATCACCAACAAAACGTCACAGGTTCCTCAGCCCAGGGAAAACGACTACAGTGACTTGTTGGACATAAACCTGGCGTTGAACAATGACGACGACGATTTGGACGCCCAGCTTCTCTCCTCATCCCCGGACAACAGCGGCTCCCGCCGTGGTCGCCTGTCCTCTGGAGGGAAAAAACACGCCCGCCGATCCATACAACTTCACGACGTCACAGACTGACATTTTGAGAGAGTATCTGTTCAAACTGAACTTGCCAGGTTTATCTGGGAATGATCAGTTCTACCTAGCAGCCCTTGCAGAAGTGGTCGCCTCATTCTCTCAAGACTTCAGTGAATCCAGAGCAGGTACCTTTAGATTTTATGGTATTATAAGATTTCTAGATGTTTTGTTGTATTTTTGTCAAGGAAAAAAATGTTAAGTTTGTATGTGTTTGCTTTTGTAAATCTTTTGGCGGGTTTTTTAATGGATTTTTTTTTATTTTTGCCTTCTCTGTTACATTATGGATATTAAGTCATTTGGTGGTCACAGTTTTGATTAATGCTGTGTTTTGCAGAAATTTAACAGACATAACTTTATTGATACCTTAAAAATGAAATCAAGGTTATACCTTACTATTGCAATCAACGTTATAATATAAGATTGAAATATAATGGTGTAAATGACTAATACATACCTATTCTCATTGTATTTACTTTCATTGTTTATTATTATCCTTTATTCTCATGTTTTGTTTTCTCGTTGTCTTCATTCCCCAGATTCCCCATCAAAAGAGCAAGGTAAAAATCTTTTTCAGTCCCATCCACTGATATGTATTTTATTGAGCAGGTTGTAGTATATGTGTTAAACTATCTGTTGTAGTACAGTGGTATTGGCCTAAGAACCGGCCGCCTGAGAACCTGGTCTGCCTAAGTACCTGCTATTTCCATGCAACAGAATTTAAAAAATATAAAACTACCCCCTTAATACCCGGCTAGTACAGCCCGATTTGCCTCAGATCGTGAGCTGAGAATCATATAATAAAAATTACACTGGTGACAGGCAGGGTAAGGACAGCCCTCTTAATATTGTGAGTTTTCTCAAGCCGTCTTGCATTTGTGATCAACTTTCCTCTTTTTTGATTGGCTGAAAAAGGAATGACCAATCACATAGTTTTTTTTAAACATTTATTGAAGTGATTGCACTAATCGCTGCATTGTTTTCTCATAGTCATAAAGTTGAATTCATTTGCTCAGCTCGCTGAAGGCTAGATCTATCTACTGGCACAAAAACTGCATATATTTTTCAAAACATCATTTCATGCACATCTTCAGACCATCATAATGCCTTCACGAGAAAATTCTCTTAATGACAAACATAAACTGTTTGTCTATTGGGGTCTGGTCTAAATTTTAGCGTCAAGGAGAATAACCAATAAAAAAAAAATATGAATAATGAAGCAAAAATACAAGGCATATCAGAGGTCACCTTAGAACCCGGTCTGCTTAAGAACTTTCTGTATCTTTTTCCCTGAGGACCGGGTTCTTAGGTGGACACGACTGTAGTAGTGGTAGCTGCAGTAATAGTAGTACAGTGTAGTAGCTGATTTTATTGATATTTTCTTTTTTCTTCAGTATTGTTAAATGCGACAAAGAAATTCCTTTTTTTTTCTCTCCCTGCAAAATTCTTCTTGTTTATCCATCTGATAGACACTTTTGACTTCCTGCTTGTGATGAGTCTTTCATGTCTAAATGTTTCCTACCTGAATGATTCATGTCTGGATGCCTCGTAGCCACTTCATTATATCTAAAGTATGTCATGCCTAGACTTGTCTCATGTCTAAAATGTCTTATGTTTTTAAAATGTCTCACTTCTAAAAATGTCTCACATCTAAATATCTCATGTCTAAATGTCTCATGTTTAAATGTCACACGTCTAAATGTCTCACACCTACATGTGGGCAGTTGGCAGGCAGTTGGCAGGCAGTTGGCAAGCACTGCTGGTAGGTTCTACTTCTTTTCTTTCACTCTTTCACTGTCAATTCTCTCTGAAAACCTCATATTCTCAATGTTTGATGTCTATCTGTCCCACATCTAAATGTTCCTTGTCTAAAAGTGTCAGGTTTGAAATGTCTTGTGTGCCAATGTCGCATGTCTAAACATGTCTACGTGTCTCTTGTCTTTTCTAAATGTCATGAAATTTTACAGGCAGCATAGATGATTGCGGTTTAAGATTTATACTTGCCATGAGACAATACCAGTGTCTGGTCAAAACTCTGCCCCCTGTCCAGCGTCTACCACTTCTGAAAGAAGGAATAAGAACATTCTACCTGGTCTGGGCATTTCACTCAGAGTCTACTCAGGTTAGTAATCAGTGATGTGTGTGTGTGTGTGTGTGTGTGTGTGTGTGTGGACGTTTCAGTGAGTGTGTGTGTGTGGACGTTTCAGTAATGTATGTTGGTGTACATTTCAGTGTGATGTGTGTGTGGACATTTTAGTGATGTTGTTGTTACTGATCCATCAGCGCTTGGACGTAATTTGTCCTTCGGCCCAATGCCATGTAATGGTATCTGCAGGTGTTTTCCATCTGTTGTAGGCTTCCATAAATAGTGTTCCAAGTATCAGGTTTCTCAGGAAGTAGTTTGTCACGTAGGTCTTTTAAATTGTGGTATTCAAATAGGTGATGGGTTACAGTTTCATGGGGGTGGTCACAAAGCAGGCACACTGGGGCATGTTCAGCATGTTTAGCTGTATGTAATGTGTTCGGAGCCTGAAGATGGTGGCTTGGTCTTTTCGTTTAAGTTGGTTGATGTTGTCATTTGTTTGTGGGTTGGCCATATGTCGGTACAAATCTCTTCCAGTCTTTCCCAAAGCCCATCTGTTTATCGAATCCTCTTTGTTATTAACTTTGATGATTTGTTTCACGGTCTGCATTGTAGTTTTTGTGTTTGGTTGTTCTTGTCTAAATCCCCTTTTGACAAGGGTGTCTGCTTTGTCATTTCCTGGTGTGTTTACATGTCCAGGGATCCACTGGATTACTATCTCGACGCCATAGGTTTTGATTAGTTGGTCAGCTTCTAATCGTGTTTGTCTGAGATCAGATCTCTGGCAGTTGTTGAGAGCTTGTAAGACAGACATTGCATCTGTAAAAATGACGATATCTGATATTTTAGCTGGGAATGTATTGAAAACAGTGTTGAGGTGGTAGAGTGCTGTTTCTATGGATGCTGCCTCTGCTTCAAAGTTGGTACATTTTTCTCCATAAAGCCCCAAAGAATTCATCAGAGGTATTTGATGTAGATACCATACCCTGCATTTGATGTTGCTTTGAGAACTGACCCATCTGTGTATACATTAATCCAGCTGTCAGGGTAGTCATCAATGGTTTTTTGTGATGACATCATCAGAGTTAGCGAATCTGATTTCTTTCTTTGATTGTCAATCAGCTCCATCTTGATTTGATGCCATTTGAATAGGCTATTTGGTGAACGTTTCTGTGATGAGTATGTATGAAGACATTTCAGTGATGTATGTGTGTGTGTGGACATTTCAGTGATGTGTGTTTACGTGGACATTTTAGTGATGTGTGTTTATGTGGACGTTTTAGTGATGTGTGTTTATGTGGATGTTTCAGTGATTGTGTGTGTGTGTGGACGTTTCAGTGATGTGTGTGTATGTAGAAATTTCAGTGATGTGTGTGTGTTTGGACGTTTCAGTGATGTGTATGTATGTAGACATTTCAGTGATGTGTATGTATGTAGAAATTTCAGTGATGTGAGTATGTAGATGTTTCAGTGATGTATATGTGTGTGTGGATTTTTCTTATTGATATGTGTGTATGTGGACATTTCATTGATGGATATCTCATTGATGTGTGTGTTTGGGGACGTTTCATTGACGTGTGTGTGTGGGGACGTTTTATTGATATGTGTGTGGACGTTTCATTGATATGTGTGTGGACGTTTCATTGATATGTGTGTGGACGTTTCATTGATATGTGAGTGGACGTTTCATTTATGTGTGTTTGGTGATTTCATTGATGGGTGTCTCATTGATGCATGTGGGAACATTTCATTGATATATATGTGGACATTTCATTGATATGTGAGTGGACATTTCCTTTTATATGTGTGGGACGTTTCATTGATGTGTGTTTGGACGTTTCATTGGTGGGTGTCTCATTGATGCATGTGGGAACATTTCATTGATATACGTGTGTGGATATTTCAGCAATGTGTATGTGTTTGTGGACACAAGGACACTTGTTTCTCACAGGACTTACTTCCTAACTGATGTTGGGACCCAATTTCATCTGGGTTGGGGGGGTGAGACGTGTCAGGGTGTTTCCCAAGGATGACAGCATTGGACCTAGTACTACCTGAAGCAATGCCATCAGACACAGAATAGAAATATGAAAAAAACCTCCATATTTTTCTCTTCCTTGTTTAAAAAATAAATAAAATGTAAGCTTTTAAATTTATTTTTTGTTGAATTCTCAGGAGCTGTTGTCCAACATTCCATGCATCAAGAGTGATGAGCCCAGTTGGGATGAACTGAAGTTGTACGGTGTTGGCTGGTGGATGACTAACATGACCATGCTAAAAACCCTGATGATCAAAGTGGCCAACACAGCTTTCAAGAAGAGCAAGAAGCCAATGGACGCCGCCTTATACTATCTGGCCATGAAGAAGAAGACCATCGTTAAGGGATTGTTCAAGTAAGTACATGTACGACTGATGACATCATTCACTGATCACGGAATTCGCTGATGATACCCGTCACAAATCAAGCTTTTTGCTGCTTTAAGAAGACCGGGAGATGGAGGTTTTTCTGTTTGGTAAAATTGGATTTGTTTTTACATATAAAAATTCTCAGTTTTCTTTCTTCTTTTTTTTTATGTCAATTTTTTTATCTCTTGCGACTTCATTGATATAAAAGTATCATCCATGTTTTTTAATTTACACAAAAAGACGTTGTTCTCAGAGGACTCAAGGTATGCGTGGACTTAAGTAACTAGTGAAAATATTTTTCTCTTTTGCAGAACTATCTATGATTCAAAGATGCAGAAATTCTTTTCAAACGATTTTACTGAACCCAACAACCGGAGAATCGCCATGAAGAATGCCTACCATCTTCTGAGCAAAAGTGAATACCAACACGCAGCTGCTCTTTTTTGCTAGCTGGAGAATTAGAAAAGGGAGTCAATGTGAGTAAATGTCAAACATGCTTGTGTCCTGTCATTCTAGTTTATGTTAAAATTCACATTCTTGCTTTTCAATTCCTATTCCAAGTTTCGCTTGTTCATGTCTCACAAATTTCTCAGCTGAATCCCCTTACATCGAATCTCAGACGTTTTCACAGAAATAGAATCATTTTGGCATATTTTCCTGGGAATTTTTGTAGTCATTCTTAATACTTGTGCAGGTTTAGCACTCAAGTTAATGATTTGCTGATGATATCTTACTTGCGGTTGCCATGACTATGAAAAATTTGAGAGTTTTCAACCATTAATGTAGAAGAGTTTGTGACTATTGAGGCAGTTTGGTTGTTGGTGAAGATGAGAATTGACACAGCCCCTCTCTGTTCTGATGAGATTTTCAGGAGCAGTGAGACAATTTCTTACATAATCATACAAGTCGTGTTATTATGTGTTTGTACAGAATTTGATACACTATCACTAGGCTTTTCTTTTAATAACAGTTTTGGTGGACAAGAAATATTAATTTAAGAAATAAATGAACTTTGTTTTTCAACAGATAGCATTGTATACACAGAGACATTTTATAACATGGGGGTCTGTGTCCAAAATAATGTGAATTTCTAGCCAATGGTATTTACTTTTTTACTTTTTCCCGTCCCAGCTGCACTATGGCATGTCTGTATCTTGTGGTACAAATTAAACAAATCTTTTAGTGGCTTAAACTACCCCTTTTTAAAAAAAAAAAAAATTTCTGAAACAGATCATTTTGGACAAGCTAGACGATCTCCAACTAGCCATCGTGTTGTGTCGACTTTATGCTGATGAGCCGACTGTTCCAGAATCAGTGAGGAAGTTGTTCTACAGCAGGATTTTGGGACTTGATGAAAGTGGACAGAACTACAATGCCCGTTCTGCCAGTCCTGACCCGTTTCTGCGGTCCATGGCCTTGTGGCAACTCAATGACTATGAATCATCTTTGCAAACTTTGTTGGAAGTAAGTCTTATAGAATCATCTTTGAAGTAAGTCTTATAGAATCATCTTTGCAAACTTTGTTGGAAGTAAGTCTTATAGAATCATCTTTGTAAACTTTATTGGAAGTAAGTCTTATAGAATCATTGTAACTTTGTAAAAGTCTTTATTGGAAGTAAGTCTTATAGAATCACCTTTGCAAACTTTGTTGGAAATAAGTCTAAAAAATCATCATTGCAAACTTTGTTTGAAGTAAATCTTATAGAATCATCATTGCAAACTTTGTTGAAATTATATCTTATAGAATCATCAATGCAAACTTTATTGAAAGTAAGTCTTATAGAATCATCATTGCAAACTTATGTTGGAAGTAAGTCTTATACAATCAGAATTGGGAACTTTGTTGGGAGTAAGTCTTTTACAATCAGAATTGCTAACTTTGTTGGAAGTCTTATAGAATCACCATTGCAAACTTATGTTGGAAGTAAATCTTATAGAATCATCATTGCAAACTTATGTTGGAAGTAAATCTTAAAATCATCATTGCAAACTTATGTTGGAAGTAAGTCTTATACAATCATCATTGCAAACTTATGTTGGTTGGAAGTAAGTCTTATACAATCATCAAACATTGCAAACTAATGTTGGAAGTAAGTCTTATACAATCATCATTGCAAACTTATGTTGGAAGTAAATCTTATAGGATCATCATTGCAAACATATGTTGGAAGTGAGTCTTATACAATTATCATTGCAAACTTAATTTGGAAGTAAGTCTTATAAGAACCATCATTGCAGACTTTGTTGGAAGTTAGCCTCTCTTTATGCTTGGTGATATTGATTTCTTACTGTAAGTAACGCTTAACTGATTCACTCCAGAGAGCCAATGTATCGGCTCACTGATTTTAGATCTAGGACGGAAAGCCGATGTATCGGCTTTCAGCAGTTACCCCATTAAAGGCAAAATTATCATCCAAACCTCCTTTTATGTGAACAAATCCAAGTTTACACTGGAAGAAGAAGGTTCTGTCTTCTCCATTCGATTTTGGTGGTAATTTCAAGGTGTTTTCTATTGATCTTGCAAGCTTTCTTTCTTTTGTTTACATTTTGTCAATTCCTTGACTGTGTATGTTCTGATGGATAATAGTGGTGATCCAGGGCCATCAAGGCCTCATAGAATTAGTGCTGCTAGAGCACGAGAACTTTTAGAATCTCTAATAGTTGATGAAGATGAATCTAGCTCAGATGATAGATCTAGTGATGAGTCTGATGATAATGTTCAATCTGACGAAAGTGAACTAGATCTAGATCGAGATGAAGATGAAACTGATGAGGGGGCATTTCAAACTGAAAATTGGTGAAAATTCATATTATTTTTCCTGCATCATGGATTATTCAATTCTGTCACAAAGACAAACTTATTGGACTTATAAACTGGATGGATGTGATATATGTCTGCATTTTGGATACCCTTGTATATTTATGACACTTTTGATGGATTTAGCTGATTATCAAGTGACTTTTGGCCTGTTGTACGTAATTATTTTTTCTAAAAAATATTTTTGTAACCTTTTTTCATCATTATCTCTGTATCCCATGACATATAGTGAGCAAATAGAGCATTGCAAATAACATGATCTGATTCCTTATTCATTTCCTTTCAATTTGATGTATAATGTTATAGTGTTCACATGTATTTTAGAGTGTTAAAATGTGTATAGAGTGACATGCCTCCGTTCAATTTTCGCAAACCTCAAAATAATTCCGTCCGTACAGCAAAAAAATTCGGAATGAATCAGTTAAGTTAAAAATCTTGCATGTGTTTTGAACCTGTTTTCGATAGGACGTTATAACTGGTATCATTTGTTTTTTTCGTCTGTAACAGAAGAATGTTGGGCCCAAGTTACCAGGAGAGCTTGAAAAGTACCAGCTGACTCCACCTGTGTTTAACTTTTATAACTTCTTGAGGATGCATCCGCTCATCATCCGACAGCGTCTCGCATCTGCTTCCCAGAAGCACCGGTCTGAGCTAGTGTCTGGTTTCACGCACAAGGACACTCTTGTATCCAACGGAGCGACAGCCACTCTAGACCAGGTCACGCCATCGGAGAGGCAGCTCTTCTTTGCCGCCGCCCATGCCCATTTCCAGAACGGATGCCCCGTGGTGGCCATAGAGGTCATGAGAAAGCTCCCAGAAGAGCCCATCTTGGTTGAAGAAGACTATGAGAAAATGGGCTACTTTGCTAGTCGCAAAAGAAAATCGCTGTCTGAAATAAACAGCTCGTCGCACACCCTCCAGGATGCCAAACTGATGACAATACACGAATCGTGGAGCGTAGAAAGGGACTAGGCAGCACCAACGGGCCTGTCTCCACAGTCACTTCAAACAAAGCGGCTGATTTGTTTAGCTCTGCAACGCCAGCATCGGGCAGCACAGGCAACCAGTCATCAGTAGCGTTTGATTGGAGCACGCCAGTCAACACTGTACGCTTCCAGGACGACGATCTGGACTTGGATCTTGGTTTAGATGACAGCGACGACGGTGACAACGATGTGATTGATGAGGAGTCAGATCTAACAAACGAACCAAAATCCAACGAACCAGCTGAAGTTGAAAAGGGAGAAATGAATGTCAAAGCCATACAGAAAAAGCGCTATGTTGATGTCATGGCACAGCAATACAAATTCATCGCTTGTCTCAAGGTAGAGATTTATTGATTTGATTTATGGAAAATTAGTGGTATCTTCTTTTGATTTTAAAGGTTGTGGATTTGAGCTCCGTCAGGTTAAAAAATGTTCTCTAATTTTTTGGTTAAAATCCACCCCCTGATGGAAGTTGGTGTCTTGACACCTAGTCCCATCGGAGACGGACGATAAAAAAAGAGGTTCCATGTGCAGATCACAACACTCTGTGGGCATGTAAGATCTTTCAGCTGTTTACAGGGCAGTCCGGCGAGACCACCTTAGTTGTGGATGTGGGTAAAATCAAATCAAACTTCTAACCCTTAACTTACCACCAGATATTGCAGATTGAGTTCACCTCAGATGTCAGTCAATAAGTCAGTCAATAAGTTGGTCTTGTTTGTTTGAATGCTTAAAGTAGCACCACTGAAACTTCAGGGATGTTTTTTTGTTTGTTTTGGGTGAAGTTTTTGGGGGGCTATTTCATTGAGTTAATTTATCACAAAGGGGTTTTCTAAGGAACAAAATCCCAAACTTTCATAGAAGAATCTTATTTGATAAATTCTGTGTGTGCCGCAGGTTTTGATGGAGGAGCTTGGCAATCTGGCCACTGGCTTTGAAGTGGACGGAGGTCAGTTGAGACACCAGCTGTACGTGTGGTTGGAAAAAGAGGTAGAAGTTCTCAAGCTGCTATGCAACTATAACACCACGGATGATCACGATGTTACTATAGGTAAAGTTAAGACAGGCTTTGCTCTTTTCTTTTCTTTTTTTTGCTTGCAACATTGTCGAGGGTGGATGTGGAATCTAATATCTAATATCAATGAAATCGTATATTATGAAGAATTACAGATACATTGAAAGTAATTCTGATTTTGGAAAAGGTAGACATAGGAAGAGAAAAGTGAATAATATTGAATTGATTATTTAATGTACATGTATTTTACTAGATAAATAAATAATAACGTAAACAACCTGATAAGAGTGACCAGCGATCGAGGAGTGTGGAAAAACATGATCATCAACGCTACACAGCAAGACACTTGATGATGATGATAGATAGATAGTTACACAGATCAATAGACTGACAAATGGATAGATGTTACACCTGAAGAGAGTTAAGTACTTTTTCGAAGGATGGAAAGTGCTTTAAACCAGGGTTGTGTCACACTTGGTGTTATCATCACAAAGTCAATGGTTCAAATAGGCATGAGGGTGTAGTTTCTTTTTGATTTTGTTTGTTTGAGGGAGGTATAGTTTTAATCTTTGTTCCCTTAGGAAAGATACTCAGCTCTGCTTTTCTGATTTGACTTAGGAATAATGATGTACCTTTCCATAGGAATGGACGGATGTTTGTAGGATGTTATGCAAAGCAGCTCAACTTCCTACTTCCTATGGAAGGGAGTAGTTTGAATGCCATGCAATGGCTCGTAGTGGATAAAAAAAGAAGGAAGGGTCACTTTAGTGAGCCTGCATTTAAACAGAAGGAAGGATTGTAAATTCTATTTTATTATCTTCTTTTTTTTTTTTTGCCCCATATTTGAGAAACATGCTCTGATCAAATCTCTACCTAAGAGCTTCGTACTCCAAGTCCCTGACAGTCTGAAACTTGTTTGTTCTTTTTATCAAAGGTCAAAGCCAAGAGATGTCAGCAGAGGACAGCAACAACACTCCAGACTTTTTAAGGCGGTCGCGGACTGGGTCGACTCGATCCGATGTGTCCGTGGGGAAGGCCTCCCTCCACGAGGCGTTTATCGCAGACAAGCAAGACCTTCAAAGCAAAGTGGAACGAATGGCGAGACGCAAGGCCTGGCTGAAGAGCCACCAGCACCTTCTTCGCACCCTGGCCTCCTACTGCATCCTTCAGGGATCTGGTGGCGGTGGGCTAGCGTCTGTCCGCATGGAGCTGCTGCTTCTCTTACAGGTAAATGTCATTTTCACACTAATTTATTTTTAGTCATGGCGTGAAACGCTAAGCTTGATGTGACAGATCAGTTTTTATGCATGGCCGGTCAGAAGCCAGAAAGTTATCTTATCATGGTTGTGCCATAAACCTGAGTTATTGTAAAGTCGTTATCAGAAGAACAAATGCCATCAGGAGGTGAATCCTATCGCAGTCATGTTTTTTAATCCCCTTTCCCCCTCATAACTATCCATTATCATAGAATGCATATATGTTCGTTTGAAAGGGTAATGATAATAATATTCCTTAGTTTCAATATCATAATTTTTTAGTGTCATGATAAATGTTCTATTAATTGACATGATATCGATACTAATAGTGAGTGATAATAGTAATAACAAATATAACAACGTAAAGAAAGAGAAAACAATTTTTTGAAAAAGAGCAATTTTGATAATGATCGTTTGTATACCACTGTCGCAAAGAACAGTTAACCGCACTTCACAATTACATGACTTACAAGCTTTCCTTGCTTGAGCAAGCGAATGAGCAATCTATGTTATTAAGTCAGAACCTGAACACGTAACCCAAGAATGACTTCCCAAGTTAAATGATTCCATAACATTCGCTGACTGTGATATGCCATTGTCATTGCAGGAACTTCAGCAAGAGAGGCCCACCCAACAGCTATTGTCACCCTTGCCATTCCCCACAACTCTTCCACTTCTTTCTGCCAGTATCACCAGTTCTCGCAGCGTTGTCGCAGATCCCATCCAGTACTTGCAGTGTAGTGTCGAGGTAACTTATCTTCCATTCATCTGCTCTATCCCACTACCTTTTGTAATGAATGTTATAAACTTGATATTGATGTACGAGTTCCTTAAAGATGAAGATGAATCAAAGGCGAGAGGGAATAAATGGAATAAGTCTTCAGCAACAGACAGACCTGAATTATTAACTTCCATACCTGCCAATTATACTCCTTAGAAATATGGGAGTTTCATCGCTATGGTCCTTCAGTGATATCTAATCATGATTAGCAGTCACTTTTATACATTTTGTTCATCACTGTTGAATGTTTGTGTGGGTTCTAAAACTAGACAAGGGTTTAAGCTAAGAATAGTGTGAACGTTGGACATGGATGTGAAAGACTATTTACGAACAGCCCCTGTATTTGTCTCGTTTTCATCTATATAGGGCCCCTGAGATCACCGCCATGGTGGACAGGGTTCACTTCAAAGAAACAATCCATAAAGGGCTCTGCCATCTGTATCATGTCTTCATTTAGTATTTCCTTCTTGGGCCTCTTTCTCACAAGTTGTCTTATTATTTGAATGTCTAAAAGTGAATCTTTTTTAATGGTATTGTTTCCTTATTTATAAAAAAAAAATCTCTATGCTTTTTTTTTCCAGTTCATACTTTGATGATCATTTCTTTCATTTCGTGTCTTTTCTGTTTTGACTAAAAATGACTTCCTTCCTACAGGATCTGCTTCACACTGTCATAGAGCTACCCCTGCCACCAGGCGTTTCAACAGACTTTGGCCTTGTCAATTTGATACGTGACCTCTCTGTAGCCTTGTCATCGTGTATATATCAAAGCTTATGTGACAGTGATTCCTTCAGCGTTGCTGTCAATGATACAACAGATGCTGGTATTGACGGTTTCATCAAGTAAGTCGATAGGCTCAGATATTCATTATAAATCGTTCATTTTGTTTCCATTCACTTTGCTTTCAATTGCATTCTTTCTTTCTCTATTAAATGATGCTGATCATGTCTGGGAAAGAAAATAGTTAAGGGATACTGTGAAAAAAAGGGGGGGGGGGGTAGTATGCTCCTATCAGTTCTTGAATGACAACAGAATGAGAGAAAAAAGGCAAACGACTGAATTTTTCATTTTATTTCTTTTGTGATGAGACAGATTCATTTTCAAGGTTTATCCTTCATAGCTGGGAATAGAGTAACCCTTTGTCTTCATATCTATAAACATCTAAAATTTACCACTCTAGATCAGCTGCAGTCTGTCAAACATATCGCAGGCGTGATGGAGCAGGGGCATATCATAAAATAGCAGCTTTTCAGGAGGGAGGAAAAACTGTTTTATTTCACTATAATTAGTCATAGAACTATGATTTTTTTCTAGAATATCTATTTCGCCGTTGTCGAATCTACACTCACATAAAAAAAATTAAAATTCTCCCTTTAGTTATTACATCTCTCTCTCCCCTCCCTTCCTCTTTCTCTCTCTCTCTCTCTCTCTCTCTCTCTCTCTCTCTCTCTCTCTCTCTCTCTCCTCCCTCCCTCCCTCCCTCCCTCCCTCCTCCCTCCCTCCCTCCCTCCCTCCCTCTCCCTCCCTCTCTCTCTCTCTCTCTCTCTCTCTCTCTCTCTCTCTCTCTCTCTCTCTCTCTCTCTCTCTCTCTCTCTCTCTCTCTCTCTCTCTCTCTCTCATTCAATAAGCTTAGACTAAAAATTGATTGAATTAAATAAATAGAACATATTATAATCATATTAAATTGATTTGGTAATAAGATGAATCCATGTCAAATAAGAAATATGGGTGGGAAGTATTAACGTTGCCTCGTGTGGAAGAATGAACGAAGGACTAGATGCACACTTTGGGATGCAAAACTGCAGGGTTGAATCTCACGAAGAAAGCCAATAAAACTTCTGTGCTGAATGCTTGACCAAAGATTAGCGGGTTGCATCCTCATTCCGTTATCAGTCCCTTGTGATTGTCAAAGGGCTGCAAGCATTTGTTGCTATAGTACGGCCGCTATCAATGCTCGCCTTATCGTATCAGACAAAGTCCAACCTGATGCTGCATTATGTGAACGTGAACGACCTCCTGGTTAGTTATCGGGGTTTCTTGCGTACTTTTGGCTATGTAAATTATTATATAAATATCAAAATTAGTGTTAATCATTTCAACCTCAGCGACTTTAGGCGTATCATATGACAGATCCCTACAAACAAAGTAATGCAAGACAGAGAGCATCATGGAACAAAGCCGTATCAAATTAGAAGCCTCTTGTCTCCGACTCAAGGGACGTAACATATGATACGCCTGTATTCTATTATGAAATTTCTTTAAATTCATGATACGCTCAAATTCTAAATTCAAATTTCAACTCTAATTTTCAAGATATCAATTGGATATTTTGACATCACATACATGTGGTCAGTACACGTCTCTGGTTCACAGGAGTGACAAAGGCGTATCATATCATACACCCCTGTTCCATCATGGTCACGTCATCAAACTAAAGATCACAGACACTAATTTTACCTTGGTATAAAAAGACTGATCAAACTACTGGTATGAATCAAACTAAACAGTAGCTCAAAAGAAATTGAATACAGCACATTAAAATCAAAATTTGAACGACTGAATTTGTTATTATGAAGAAAATTTGTCTTTGCATCATATTACTTTACATGAGTAATATATTGTATTGGATTATACCATATTGTTTTGTGTCCAGCATTAATAAAGAAAGTCATGTTTTATTAAAATGAATACGATTTCTGACATTCTCTCACATCATTTTGCTTTACACAATGTGCTAGAATAATGTGAATTATTTTATTTTTATCATTTTAAGTCAGTCACAGTTTCATTTTATTTCGTTTGATTTATTTGAGTTTTTTGTTTTCTTCTTTTTTTTTTTCCAGTCCAGAATTTTCATATCCTTCAAGTCACCTCATGGCAGGAGTCAAGAGAAACAAAGCCAAAAATGCCACGACAATGGATGAGATGGTCAACACTCAGCCAGCGAAATGGCCAGGTGAGACTCAAGTCAAAAGTTCTAGCCAGCCATCTATCTATACAACCTTATTACCTAACATTTTAGACAATGCAAAGTTCACATCACACGCTTGTAAATATCATTTTCACAAATATCTCATTAAAATAAACACTAATTTACTGAAACTTGCTCATTGCTTTTGAATGGCAAGTCCTTTTTATGAAACTTTATCAGATTTGTCTTACATTTTTATATTTAACAGGAGTTTCATCTCTGAAGATTCTCCTGGCAAGAGAGAAAGATGAAGACGCACCAAAGATCCACATTTTGCTAACAGAATCCCTTGTGGCCGTCTACGTCAGTCTTCTCATTTGTGCACTTAGCATGTATGACGCGCAAATGCTTTATCGCCTTGTTGCCAACAAACTGGACAGTCGGACATGGGCGGCTTTGTTCGGAGGTGGCCTAAAGACCAGCATCAGGAGTGATAAGGATTCCCTGAATATCGCCTGTAAGTACTGATCAGTTACTTGTGTCAATATGAGCACATTATTAAGGGCAAGACACTCTGGTAAGAATGAGTCTTTCCAAGCTAAATATTTACATTGTAATGATGATAATGATAATAAAGTTGATTTATATAGCACCTTATACTGAAGTCTCAAGGTGCTTAAGAAACGGAAAAGTTCTTAAAATTTTACCACCCAAAATTAATGTTCATGCGTTTTGCTGTTCAAAGGCTAATTTACATATCTTTCTCTTTAAAACTAGTAATTCGCCTCTGGTTGTTTCAATATTGTTAGTGAAGGTTTAGTTGTCATTATTGAGGTAATTTTCCCCCCTTTTTGTTTTTTATTTCGCTTAAAATTATACAAATTCAGTTCTGACATAGTTTTATTTTACTTTAATCTGACGCTAAATGATAAATTTTTAAAAATTTGTTTTTGTTGTAAATGGTTTATGAGACCTTTTACATTTTTAACTATCTCTGAACATTGCCTTAGTTGAATTTTTAGTGTTTGTTGTGTTAAATCTTGTAAGCTTTGATTCTTTAAGGTTTCTCTCTATTGAAACTTGTTCCATATTTCTTTTCGTTCAAAGCTGTGGCTAGAAATTCTCAGGACACCTTCAGCAAGCACCGTATGGCGTTTAACCTGAAGGCCATCGCTGGTGCCAACAAGCCTGTCAAAGAACCCAAAGAGACGTTCCAGGAGAAATTTCTACCGCCAGAAATCAGCATGGTCAATTACTTCATGTCGAAGGTAAGCGTTGTTGTAATCTAGGTAGCTTTTATGGGCCGCTGCCTGCATGTGGATTTGGTGTCTTGTTTCTTGTTCATTGAAAAGTTAACTCTCTTAACCCTGCCGCTGATATTATCCTTATATGTGACTTTCCACTCCACTTCAGGCGTAACTCGTATACCACAGGAATAACATTTCTTTTCTCTCTGGGGATAATCCGTTGAATGAAAAAAGATGATAGCAGTATACAGACAGAAAGTAGTGTGAATCTTTTTTAAATGGTGATAAAAACCCCAGGCCAAGACAAGATGGAATCATAGATCTAGGCTTGAGTGAGTTACGGTTTTGTTTTATGGGCGGTTCTTAAGGGGGCATTTTGTGTGGGTTTTATTGAGTTTTTATTTTTTTATTTTTTTAAATTTTTTTTTAGTGTCTTGTTTGTTTGCTTGCAAGGTTTATAACAAGATGGGGATTTTTGAAGTTGGGGGAGGGGGGTGTAGGTGGGGACAGTTTGGTTTGGTTTCTTTTGGGTTTTTCTGGGGTTTTTTGCTTTTACACTTCTTTGCTACTGAATTTGGTAGGTTTATTTTTACACGGGTAAAGTTTTGTATTTCCATGTAATTCTACAGATTAATTATCATAGACAGGTTGTGAATATGTGAATGCCCTTGAGACAAACTATGTAAGAGGTGGATATTTATAGTCTCGCTCATGATTTGAGCATCTAAAAATTCTTTACATTCCTTTTATGTTGCATTCTTTTTCTGTCATTTCTTTTCAGCCGTTTGTGTCGGAAGTTATCGTAGATTACGATTCAGATGATTCTGTAGTGAGTGATGATGAGATTGATGACGACGACCTTTACGATGACGATGATGACGACCATGCAACCTCCAGACCTACCTCATTGTAAGTTTGCTGTTGCTGTTTCTTGCTCTAAGTACAATGATAAGCTAAAGGCATGAGTGTGTGCAATCAATCATCATCATCATGCCCTGTTACCCCTTGTGGGGCAAAGACCATCAACGAGAGCAGTCAAGCGATCCCTGTCTATGCAGTCTTTTACAACTCCCTCTCAAGTCCTCCCCCTCTTTCAGTTCTCTCTCCAGTCGTCTCTACCATGTTGTGTTCTTTGGTCTTTCGCTCTTTCTGTGGCCCTGGGGTTCCATGTTAGTGCTTCACGCGTGATATTTGTTGGTGGCCTCAAGGTATCACTCATACAGCAACAATAGAATTCATGGGAACCGCTGAGATTCAAATGCCTTATCAGCCCTTTCAACCTGTGGTTGGCAGATGCTGCTGGTAGGTCCAAGTCTTTTTTTCACTCTTTCCTTTAAAATATGTTTCAATTGGCTGTATTTCTTCTTGATTCAGCCCCAAGATTGCTGCAATCGATGGGCGGGGTAAATGTCAATTAACAAAGAAACAGATGGTCCAAACCTATTGATCGCCCTGGCCAAAATGGACCGTTAAAACCTTAATGGCTTTTAAAACTGTTAGTACATTGTTTGATCGCATTGATTGTTTCAGTCATGTGAGTTAGTGTTCATCTTCTTTCTTTTTAAAAATTAATGTCTGTAGGCTTGTGAGGTCCTGATTTTTTGATTCATGGGAACGCTGGGTCCGATATCGTTTTTCTTTTTGGGAAAGAGGGTTTCCCACCACTCGAACCCAGGTGCAAATGAGTACCAGCATTAGCTGGGAGTAAAACCTGCGACAGAATATTATATCCTGTTCGACAGCACACACTGTAGAAACCAGGATAAACTCCAACTCTATGGGCTGCAACGGCTCTCTAGTAACTTTACTTGCCATTTTTTGTTCTTGCTAATATTGTATCGTGGAAACACATTATGTGAGTTATTATTTCTATCTTTGAAGAGTTGATATTTATGTTTGGACAGGAAAAAATATTTTTGTTCAACCCACCACCTTGTGTTTGTTTTTCTTCTTTAGTGCTGCTGAAGGCAGCCGCCAACACAGAACACAAGGACCCCAATTCCTACAGCTGGTGTTTGATCCGCTACGCCATCATGAAGTCTGCCATTGAAAACCTGAACTCTTTCCTTCCCAAAATTGGAATTGAATTGTCAGGTAATCCATCATGAACAACATTGGAAATTTTGTGTATTTGCTTTGGGTTTTTAAAATATCTTTTGAATATGTCTTCATTATTTTCAAGTAAATTGCTCTGCATTACCGGATGGAGTTCATAGACAACAGTAAATCAAACTCAGATTTCTCATTATGCCTCTTTCTTATGCTCATAACATTCATGCTCTGTTGAGGACTTTCATTATTGCGCCTTTCTTCTTCTTATCTTTCATGATAACTGACTTACTCAGGCTGGTTGAATTGTTAATATTATTATCTGATTTTAGCCTAGTCTTTATTTGTTTTTTGTGGGTTTTTTTTTTTGTTTTTTTTTCTTTGGGGGGTGGGGGGGAGGTTTAAAAAAACTTCTATGTAGATTTGTTGTTTGTCACAGGTAATTAGGCCACACTCTGGCATAGCCATGGCCAGCTGAGGCCTAATTCAGTACGATGATTGCCGTTTCAAGGGTTCCCCCTGACCTCAAATGACCGATGCCCATATTTTGTCAAGTCAAGTATGCAAGTGATACTGTTGGCAGCTTTCTAATGCATCATTGCACATCAATGCCACTGACTTTCTGTTAAGAATTCAAGAAGATTTTAGCGTTCCCTGAACATTTACGCTTTTATGACGATCTGTATATCTTAGAATAAGGAATAATGCCTCAATTTTTCTCAGGCGCCGGTAGCTCAGTTGGTTGAGCATCTGACTACCACCCAGAAGGCCGTAGTTTGATTGCCATTGGAGGCAAATTACCACACTAGCCTTATGCCTAGAAAAATCAAGTCTTTACTCCTGATTTCCCCATGCTCAACTCTTGAGTATAATGGGACTTACTTACTTACCTACCTCACCTCAAAACATAATGATGTTACCTTGAATGTTTTCACTTCAAAGCTCCCCACTCTCTTTTTCCCTAAGCTTGGCTTTTGAGATTCAAAAGGCTGTACATGGTTCTGCCGTAAAAATACCCTTTTATTTTGGCTACTTTGATCATCACAATTGAACGGCCATTTTAGACTATTAGATGGATGCTTCTATTTATATCTTCTATGCAACATCTTCTCCCCAATATCTCTCAGCTCCTGATTGCTATTAAATGACTTTTCAAGAACTGGATTTTGAAATTCAAAAACATGTGTTGGGGATCTTATCATCACATATGGATTACAATGAATTTTTTTTCTCCCTATCATCTCCCACTCAGAGCTCCCCAATGTGTCTCCGCCCCTCAATGCTATCATGAAGACATTGGAACAATGGGAAGAAATTCTGGCTTCCAGGATGGATTTATTCTCCAGCCCCCTGACAATTACATTCCGGTCTGATCCTTGACGTCACCCACGGACAACCTCACTCCAAGCTTCAGGCACTTTTCTCTCTGAAAATTCACCCTTCGTGTAAGCATCCTCTCCACTATTATTTTCATTATTATCATCATTATTATTGTTAATGTTATTATTATTATTATTATTATTATTATTATTATTATTATTATTATTATTATTATTATTATTATTATTATTATTATTGTTATTGTTATTGAAATTGTTATTGTTATTATTATTGTTACCATTAATGTTATTTGTCTTGATATAGAGATTGGCTAATCCACAAGTGCTTGTAAGTAGATTCTTTGCTTACTATCTTTCTTTTTTTATTTCTTTATCAGTTCCCATTCTACCTTCTGGTATATGGGTTTATATGCTCGAAATGATCTTTTTCCAGACTGCCTTGTCCTGGCATTTTCTATTTCTTTCCGTAAAGTTAAATTTCTTTGCTGTAGTACCTCTTTTATATCTTCTACCCACTTTCTCCGAGGTTTGTTTTTTGGTCTTTTACCTTGGGTTTTAGCACTGTATACTGATTTAGCTATTCTATTGTCATTCATTCTGTTTACATGCCCAAACCATCTCAGTTGATTTATTTCTATCTGAGTGTTTATGCCATCTGCTTTGGTTTGATCTCTTATTCTATGCTTACGATTTATCCAAAATTTCTTATCATCACTTTAAAGTTCTCATGAAATGTAACAATCAGGGACTCAGTGCTCAGTTGCAGTGTTGAATTTTCTCAAAGTTCACGGTAACTAACCAACAATACTTAACATCATTAGATCAATCTTAAGCAAGGACTTTCATCACATCAAAATAGCAATTTCCCTAGTCGATCTTCGGTAGTCTCTAGCTGATCTTGCTAGATTTAGTTCTGACTGAACTTGCTAGGTGTATTTATAACTAAATTCCCTGTGCCTGGCTCTCAATTGTCTCTCTCGTCCAGATTTTTTTCTCTCCCTTTCATGCTTATTGTTGGGGAAGAATCCAGAAAAAGAATTGTGCATTAGATAAGAAGTCTATTGCATGCTTATTGTTGGGGAAGAATCCAGAAAAAGCATTGTGCATTAGATAAGAAGTCTATTGGAGTTAAAAGGATCTAGTACAGTCTCTTCAGTGCTACACATTTGAGAAAATCACTTTTTTAAATTCTCCTTTGGAGTTTGGGTTCTGTTTTCATTAAAACAGTTGTGATATACAGCTTAAGATCTGCATCTAGACATCTAGACCTGGTCTAGTCCTGGATAGAGTTAGCGGTTATAGAATTCAGATGCTATTCACAACATTAATTGATACTATTGTATTAGTGTCGTTTGTATTTTTGTTCATATTTTTATTATTATATCTATAATTGTTCTTGTTGATGTTGTTGTGACATTCAACATCTGATGGCTTTACAATTCTTCTTATCATCATTATTTCTCACAGCTCTTCTCAAGCCACCCTTCCCATCAAAAGGCTGTGGTTCTATTTGGTCAAACAGGATAACCAGCGAGACATTTTCTTAAGATACGTTTATAAGCGGAGGAAAGATCCAGAAGACAGCGAGGTTAGTGGATTTTTATGTCACTAATTATTTTTTCCTTTTCTTTATTAATAAGGTGTGCGGTTTGAAGAAATTGTTTTTAACTAAAAAAATTTAAAACGAGTGAAAGCTGAAAGATATCATAATGTAACAGTACTGTTTGGATGAAAAGAATCTATACATGCAAGTTTTTTTTTAAGTTTTTTTTTTATTTTGTCCTCTTTTTTCTTTATGCACATATTGATAGACAGGATTTTCTATCAATGTTGCACACACACAAAAATAATACAAGTGATCAAAATATCACAGTTGACAAAAATATGTAGATCTACTACCTTACCTCTCAATCAAAATTTTGTGGCTTCAAGCCCTGACAGTTGAAAGACAGATTTTCTCAAGTTTTTTTTGAGAAGACAGGCCCCCCCCCCCGTCCAGGTAGGTGGGTCAACACCTAATCCCATTGGAGACGGACAATAAAAAGGAGGTCCTGTGTGCAGATCAGAGTACTCTGTGCATGTTAAAGATCCCTTGGTTGTTTACAGGGTTTACAGGGAAGAGTACAGGCAAAATAAAAAATCCTACTAAAACCCACGAAATCGCCATAGTTGTGGATGTGGGGTGGGTAAATCAAAATCGACATCAAAATCAAATTCAATTTTCCGTAAAAATGTGATCCCTATTGTATGCGTGTTTTCATCTGAACGGCAGCGATAATATGAACGCGATTACTCACCCGTTGTTTGTTTAAAGTTTCTCTGCTCTGTTTTTTCCCAATTGGTTTTTTTGGTTTTTTTGCTTACCACCTACCCATAATTTTCTCTTCAGATTGCATCAATGAGAACTTGCAGCAGTGACAATGAGCAACAAATTCGCGACCCAATGAAAATCATCCACAAAGAACAAGACATCATCACCTCGTTCAGTGTCAACCGGGTACGTCTTCATGCCTTCGTATTACCGGGATCTTGTATTATTCCAGAATCTTGTCATTCTAAATGTTTATCACATTGTGTGGTTTGAAAGGTGTTACAGTATTATTTACCAAAGACAAACAGTGAGGAGGCAAGGGGCACGTCGAAAGTGGTGAATAAGAAATTGAAATAATATTAAAGACCCAAACGAACTGAGACAAGACAAACATAAAAGGAATAGACTGAGAGAAAATATCTTAGGACATCAATAGAAATGAATCATGGACCTCGACGTCAGCACCCATCCCTAAGAAAAGAGTGTGCACTTTTCATGGCGGGGCGATGGGTGTCGACGCGGAGGTTACTATTCCTTTGTATTTGTGTTATTTTTGTTCCTACAGGGCTTTAATTTTGCTTCACTTTCTTGTCCACCACTATAGTGTTATTTACTTTTTTTTTCTTTTTTTCTTTTTTGTTGTTGCTTTGCTGCTGTGTTCAAAGCAAAGAGTGGTTGGTTTGATGATACTGCTGGTAGGTCCTGCTCCTTTCCTTTCGTTCTTTTACGTCTGTCTCTCATCAAGCTATTTTCTTTCCATTCACTCTGAGATTATAACATATTATGGTGATTAGATTAAATTTCAGCCAACTGATGATGGCAATTATCAGTAACACTAATGAAAATGAATCTAAGATGCGCTTTGTATATAATGAATTATAAATGAAATGTGGACAGCTAGATGCAGAATACATTTGGATTGAAGGCTTTTAGATGTAGATGTAGATTAGATTCATGCAGTGATTGTTTATATATACTGATTGTCAGTAACACTAAAGAAACCATGCATACTTAAGTCTAGATCTACATGCACGTTATACGTGAATTGTATAAATGGTGATAATAACAGTGTTTTTGTCTAGAAAAGAGCAATCGTTCTGCCAGGTAATATCAATTTATTAAAAAGGAGATTTGATCTTGTTGATGATCCTCATAATAAGCTTAAAGCCAAGGAGACACAGTGGTCCAGAGGTAATGTGTCTATCTCTCAGCTTAAAGGTCAATTGTTCGGACCTCGAAAGGTTGAAAATCTTTCTTTAAATTTTCGGTTAAAACTCACCCCCCCTGGTCCTGATAGGTGGATCAACACCTAGTTCCATCGGAGAGAGACGATGAAAAGGAGGTCCTGTGTGCAGATCACAAGACTCTGTGCATGGTAAAGAACCCTTTGCTGTTTACAGGGTAGTCTGTGCAAAATTGAAAAAATCCTACCAAAAACCCAGAGATGATCTTACTTGTGGAAGTGAGTAAAATCGAATCAAATGAAATGACTTTTAGCCAGTAGTCTTTACATGTGTGAGTTCTAATGTTTTGTCTCGGCAGGCCAACAACAACTTACTGGCCCTGTCCACCCAGAAGGAGATCATCGAGCTGGACATCACCCACCTGTTGAAGCCTCCCATCTGGTTGGAAGACGAGAACGAATACGACATTGAAGTACTTAAAAAGTAAGTAGACGCCATCACCTTTTGTGCTTCTCCTAAACGATGCATGTATAGGTTGGGGCTTGCATTCATTTTGTACCTTTTACACGTTGTCTTGTTTTGATTCTTGATTGCACCCTATAGACATTGTGTATCGCTTTATAATGTAGGCATGTTACCTTTGAGGATTTCAATGTTTGTGTAATCTTAAACAAGAGTTAGATTTACACAAGATGACCACCCCTAGACTCAGTGTAAAGGGGTTTTCAGTGTTCCCACCCAGGTGTGGTTGTCTGTGGTTGCTGCTGGTAGGTCCTACTCCTTTCCTTGTACCCTTTCATGGTCTGTTATCTTGCTGTTTCCTCTTAATTCATCCTGAGATCACCGCCAATGGTAGATGGGGAAATTCCAATGAGACCAACAAACAAATACCACCTTTGTAAGTTTGATTAATATCAATGACCATTATTTCAAGAGTGAAATAAAGAGAAAAGATTTCAAGTTTTGAATTTTTAAAAATAATAATTGAGCTAAACAGAATGTAACATTTTAAAGAATTGGTTTGAATCAAAGGTTTCAATGCAAAACTGTTTCTAATATCATGGTTGTAAAGGGACCTTTGGCTTTTTCATTTTTTTTGTTATTAGATATTGCTACTTTTTTATTTTCTTTCCTGTAGGCTGAATCATTGATGTTATTTTGTACATTTGTCTTGCTTTTACATGAAATGCATTCACATCTCAATGACAAAACAGACCTCTTGTTATTCTTTTGTCTTTTAAGTTGAAATTTTATGACAGGCATTTACCTGGTATAGTGTCTTTTTTGCAGGTGTTTTTAAAGTTATTTTGTGATATTGTCTTTCCTTCACGTCATGTTGTAAATGCTCAGATCTTGTTTTCTTCTTGCTTCATGGGTAGCAAAATGAAATTGTTTATTTCAGGGCAAATCATAGGGCCCTCATACTAGCACAGGAGTACGATAAGTGGATTTTCAGATGGACAGGCGATGAATGGAGACTTACGTATGATCTCTGCTGTTGCCTCCTTTTCATCTTTCGCTTTGCTTTTTCTTATGCTGCAGGCCTTTTTTTTCTCCTCTTACACTGCAGACCTTTTTTCCACCCTCTCATGATTGATTGGCTTATAGAGCCGCTGATCAGAAGCTTCATACTAACATTTCAACATTTTCAAGAATCAGGCAGGCTCTCGTTTTCAAATGTAGCGTCATGCACCAATTAAAGTACACCGACGAAATGAAACAGCCTAGATCATTCTTCTTTTTCTTCTTCATACAGACATTTGACTTTCCTCATCACGTTTAAGGGAGATTAAAATAACTCCTTTTTTTTCAAATGTTGTCTGCTGTCATTTGCTTCACTTTTGTGAAAATAATACAAAAATGTTGGAAAGGGGGTGACAAACCAAAGTACAAAATAAGCTAGTCATGTTAACTTTGCATTTCATAACCTGATATCTGCTGCTATCTTGTTTTCTAAATGCATCTTTTTAATACAACTGCCGTAGTATTGTTTTAATAATAATGAGAAGAAGAAGAATCAAAACTATGATGAAGCAAAATCTCATAACAGAGATTATTAATGATTAACTTGCTTTACTCTTATTTGCAAATATAAATACTTTAATAAGACTTATTTTTGTTTTTTCTTTTTGTTTTCTTTCAATTGACAATGCCGTCTCAAAAGATCTCTTTAACAAACAAAAGAACAAAGAATAGAGACAAGCGATGAGTCATTTTTTCTATGACAGTATCAGCTGGGCGGCATATTAATGTAAGACAGCAGGAAACATAATCCGACCAACTTTGTTCACTATAGTCTCAAAGCTAAATAGGATTTGTGTGTTACTGTAAGTGCCTGTGATATTGATGTGGGATATTTTGTGTGAGTGTGGGTGGGGGAGGGGGGATGTTTGTCACTCAGTGTTTCTGGTATATCTGGCAGATCCTACTTCTTTCGTTTCGCTCTTTTACAGGACTTCCATCTTGCTGTTTCCTCTGTATTTACCCTCAGATTACTGCATATGGTGGATTAGGGATATTCCAATGAAATAAACAAACAGACATACCTGTCTTTTATCTTGCTGTTTTCTGAGATGACGGCACATTGTGGATGGGGCTAATTTCAATAAAAGAAATCTCTCAACTATGTTAATGAAACATATCAAAATCTGCCAACTATTCCAGGGAATCCCTCAATTATTCTGAGATTGATTATTTTTGTGCTTTCAATATAGTCTTTTGGAGTCTGTTAGTCTTTAAATTTATCATTTAGGAATATTACATTTAGACATAAAGAGGCTTAACAGCAAGCGAGCAACAGACATGTAAAAGAATAGAAATGAACAAAATTGTTTGTAAATATGCAAATTTTCATTCTCACGGTTTTGAAAATTCCAAATTATAAATACTCCGAAGAAGTCAAGATTAAATCCAAATGATAGCAACTTATTTGATATGTGTAACTATGCAGATTTCATGAATTCATTCTGTCTGCACCTATTATCTTTGCTATGGCATACTGGAAAATGGCAAGAGTGATTCTATATCACAAAATTGACTCCATTTTTGTTTGCAACAAGGAAAATCTATTTCTTTTCCTTAAGCCATGTCGCTTTTTGCATGCATGAACAATTTTGCAAATATTGATGAATTTTTTTCCAATTTTTGCGCTCCCTTTTCACTTTCCCTGAAAGGAGAATATTAGTGAAAAACTATATCCATAAAATGAAAATATCGTTTAAAAAACTGGTACCTCTGAAATGAGAATATTGGTGAAAGACTGTTTGACATGAGACATGAGAATTATTTTAATTTTTTTATGATTCCCCTCAAATGAGAGTATTGGTGAAAATACATTTCATTCAGAAGTGAGAAATTAATGGGGGGAAAAAAGATTCCCAGAAATGAAAATGCTAGTGAAAATTTTTGCCTAGATTTGAAAATGTTGGTGAAAAACTGTATCCCTGGAAATGTGTAGATTGGTGAAAACATGTTTCCTTGGAAATGACTATATTGCTGGGGGGGGGTGGTTTACCGTATAATGAAAATATTGGTGAAAAACTGCTTCTCCTGAATTGAGACATTGGGGAAAAAAACTATTATCCCTAACATGGTGAAATATTGTTTTCTCAGAAATAAGAATATAGATAAAAAAAACAACAACAAACGAATACCCTGAAATTAGAAAAAATGATGAAAAAACTATTCCCTGCGATACAAGGATTTTGATGAAAGTATGTTCCCTGAAGTGAGAATATTAGTGAAAAACTATTTCCCTTGAAATTGGAATATTGTAAAAGACTTTCCTCTGAAATGGGAATCTTGTAAAAGACTTGTTTCCCCTGAAATGAGAATATTGGTGACAAACTGCTTCCACTGAAATTAGAATATTAGTGAAGAAATACTTTTTCCTGCAATAAGAGTATTGATGAAAGACTTTTCTCCAGAAATGGAAAATAATGTGCACGAAAAAAAGTATTTCATCTCAGAAATCAGAATATTGCAGAGGGGGAATTTTTCATTGATTTGAGAATTAAACTATTTTGAAAAATGTAATAGGTTTTATGTAATCATCTCCCTATATTCCTGATTTGTCTTCAGTCCTCAACTACAAATCTGTTGTACATCTAAACAAATTGATTTTCATTTTTTATCCAAATTCTGATTTAACTTCATATAGTATTTCTTCTTTTGTAACTTTTCCCCTGTCAAGCATTTTGTATTTCAACCTATTTTCCCCACCTTATTTTCAAGGAGTTAATTAAGATAAATTTCTAGGGAGTTCTTTATTCTTTTAAATAGTACAGAGGCTGTTTGGAAGGTAATGCTTCATATACGGTGATTTCATGACTAGTTATGTTCTCATCATGAATTCTGTGTGTGCAAATGTTATGATGTTTAATATAGGATTATGTCATGACTATTTCATGCAAGTTTGGTTGATAGCATGTTTTCTTTTCATAGCTAGGCAATGGATCGCGGGTTCAATCTCCACGGTGGCCAAGATTGTTTATGTCTGTTCCTTATATTTGTCTCATCTTTGTTCCTATAGGGCTTTTATAATATTTAATGTCATTACCCTTCACTTATTTCATGTGAATGCTACCCATGTCAAAATTTACACATTCTGTCCTCAAAAAAATCCCGACATAAACATGATATTCGGGGACATGGTGATCCAGAGGTAACGTCTCAACCCAAGAACCCAAGAGGTCGTGGGTTAATTTCCCGACAGGTTGAAAAATGTTTTTAACTTTTCGGGTAAAACCTGGTTGGTAGCTTGCCTCACTGCACTGTCTGTCTTTAATAATAACGATGAGGTGAAAGCTGCTATTCTGGAAAAAGAATCAGATTCCTTTGCCAATAGGATGCCAAAAAGAGTTCAACTCATCATGACGTAGACATCATGTAGCAGATTCTAAGCTTTCTGTAGATATACAAGATAGATCAGTGTCTAATATACATACTCGTACAGTTATGGTTTAAGAGGCATTATTTTCTGAGCACCACATATATTTGGAATTAAGTAGATGTATGTATTGCGTTAATAAATCCATAGAGACTCCTGTTTAATCAAGGGAAAGGGATAAAATGGGTGTCATGATTCTAATTGAATTCATTTCAATGATAGACACGTTATATACTGAACATAGTAAAGGCTCAGTTTGAATTTTTTATGTTTTTAACTTGAACATGTGAAATATCCTGATGAGACAAATAGTCATAAATCTACAATGTTCTGCCTATCGTGCAAATATGAATTTTTAAACTGTATCCTTCAAAACCATTTTCCCACATTAATTTCTATCTCTCGTTTCAATCCATACTGCCATTCTCTAACATCTTGATCATATTCTATTTTGTCTTTCTATTACGAATAATTCTTTTCTTTTTGTGTCAATATTACCATCAGTAGAGATGAAATTAATTTTATGTAACATAGCAACCTGAGATTGATGATACGGCTAGACATACTTTTGAGAAAACTCAGGCCACAGATCTCTGTGTGTTCTCTCATTAAATCATCAAGAGCCTCATATTTTTACATGATATTGATTCAATTTTTTAAAAGCTTTTGTGAGTGAAAACAAATGAGTTGAGAATCGTATAAGAATTGTGGGGTCATGACATGTATTTTGCTTGACTACAATCTGACTTGCATTTTCAATTTGCCACTGACTTTTCGCTGTTTCAATTGACACTTTTCATTTCCTCCAATATCATCTGTCTTAACAATTCACAAACTCATTGCTGTCGTAGCAGTTGTTCATAGTCCAGTTTTGCTCTTTTTATAGACACTGTTACGCTGTATAACGGGTGTTATACATCTCTATTTTAATGACATATATATATATATATTGATAGTGAACCTTGGATTTACAGTATTGGGAAGGCATTTCGCTCAATGTCCGTACGTTTGCAAAGAAGTCAAACACGTATGAGCTCCTTTCTCAACTCTTGAAAAATGGAGACAGGACCAGATAGCAATGAGCTTGTGAATTATCAGCATGTAAATGTAACATTTTAGTTGTTTGCATATTATGTACAATATCGTATTTAGAAGGTTTTCTTGGCTTTGAGTCGGTAAGTCTTTTACCTTGAATAGTTTGTATATGAGGATTAACTATAACATTTGTTTTAAAAAAAACATATTCAGTCACTGGCAGAAACTGAGAAAGATTGGGGTGAAAGTCCGGAGACACCATTCTGAGTTCGCAGAACTACCATCGCACTCGTCCAGAAAGGCTAGCGACCGAAGGACTTTAATATTTACCTGAAACGGGGTTAATTCAAGTTAAAATGCCAATGTTTTTCGGAAATATTACAGAGCGCTGTGTAAGTTAGTATTAGTTCACGGGGTCAGAGTCTGGGTTTTTATATTTGAAATGGTTGGCAGCTATGTGATTGTATCAGCAGGTCAGAGAGACAAAACTGTGATGAGGCGCAAACGCATTGGAACACAAATTACAATAAAGCGAATATTATAAAACAGGGAACAAATGGTGAAACTCAAACATCAGTATATTTTTTTAAAATGTGCTCTAAAATAACATTGAAAGGTCTCTTTTGTTTCATAATTGTATGGGGGGTTTTTTTGTGTGTGTATGTAGTAAGAACAAATTCTCAAAGCGTTTTCTCATGGGCTCATCATCTGGTTTTTTTAGTCCCATCCCTGGACCTGAAGTTCCAGAGTTCCTGGTGGTGCAAGTTCCCCAAGACACGCCCCAACCCATGAGCGGATCCCAGACGCCCAGTACCTCCTACATGCCTTCCCCGAGTCACAGCCAGGCCAGCATGCAGACAGGTCGAGGCACTAACGTGGTAAGGAAACTCACACACCGATGTTCCCTCTAAGCTGTGCGAGTGTGTGCACACGCATGCCAGGGTAGAAAAGGTGCGCACACTTGAGAAATGTCTGTGCACACCAATGAAGAAAATAGAAAAAAAGTCTATCATTTTGTGGGAAAACCAAACACCAAAGCTGTGCACACACAGCCTAGAAAAAAATAAGAGGGAACATTGTCACACACACAGTATTTCAACATGTCAAAGCGGAATGTTCCACTCATGTTTTCTTGATACCTTCCTCCTCTTACAGTTTTTTTTGTGTGTAGAATCCCATATAATTGGCTCCCATCAACCTGTGAAAGAGGAATCTTGAAATTTCCTGTGCTAGTAAAATGTTAAAAAACTTAATGGTTTCCAGGTGTTCCTATTTCTCACATCCAATTTTACGTAAAAGTGAGGCCTCTTGTAAAACAATCAACCTGGTAATGAATCTTAATCCATGTCTGTCCATTGAACACACCCAATTTTTTGCCCTGTCCAATCACAGTGCATTTAGGCGGTAACTACTGCTTTGATATATGACAGTGTTTATACAACATTGAACATATATCCAACATTAACTAATGCTCTATGCCTTGTAAAATTTTACTTTAAAATATTGTTTGATATATTTATATATATATATATATATATATATATATATATATATTCATAAAAATACATTTATACGTAGATCAGGGGTTCTTAAATGATCCCCTTGGATACCCCTTTTGGGGGTACGGGAACAAAATGCTGGGGGTATGGGACTTAGATCTCTGGGTACTGATATCTTTTTTATTTATTTGAACAGCCAAGTGAAGGGGTTGGGGGACCAGATTCCACTATCCATTGGGGGTCTGGAATCATCAAAAGGTTAAGAACCCCTGCCCTAGACAATATTTTTGCTACCAAATTTGCTTATCAGTTGATTTTGGCCGTGGATGTTCAGAAAGAATCAAGTAACACGCTTGTCAATAAACTGTTGAATGAATTTTACTATTACTTTTTTGGGTGGGTTTTAACTCTCTGTTTTTCTTTGTCAACTCTTTTGGTATCCTTTGAATACAAAATGTATGTTAAAAGTTGCGTTGTTTTTTTTTTTTTAAAGAAGAAGAAGAAACGAAATAAAAGAGGCTTTTCATCACATTTGCTCAGGCAGTGATAATGCAACTCAGAAGCGGATATTATTATTTGTTTATAATTAGCTGTCCGCATGATTCATGCAGCCAAACAGCTGTTGTCGGTCTCTTTCATCTTATCATATGAGTTTTGGATATAATCATCTCAAATGTTTTTATTCAAATACAATGAATCCTCACATCCACACAAATCTTCATCTCCTTTGTGATTAGAATGAAACAGAAGAAGAGGTAACAGTCTATAATTTGTTCCACACAAGGGCTACATGCATGCCAGCATACCAAAGGAGTTGGTTATGGCCAAAGATGAAAAGGCATTGCATGTTTTGAATATTTGCAAGGATCTGCTCTGGGTTGTGTTTTTTTACGGGATTTTTAAATATTGTTTCAAGGTTTTCCCCTTTTTTTTTTTTTTTCTCTTTGTATGGAATATTATTGATGGATTTGGAAACGGGTAAAGAGTCAGAAAGTTTGGAAAACCGAAAAGATTTGTGACGCTAGCTCCTTAAATATGATATGGAAATAGAGACATACGCTTTAAGCATGGTGCTGACCAAATATTTTGGTATATTGAAGCGTGCATTGTATCTTATACATATCTTAACATGATTCATATGAACAGACCTGAAAGTATTTACGGCAGTGACAATAATAGATAAATAATGTTACTTTTAAAAAAACTTTTAATAACATTTTTAATAAAAAATGAAGGGGTTGTTCTTACCTAATATATATCTGAATTGGTTTTTGCATTTTCAGCGTAATCCACATGTAAAAGCGGTGAGATGCCAGGCTTTTAAATATTTCTGTCTTGGTTTAACCAGTGAAGATGTGTTTTATCTAAGATTTTAACATTCTTCGTCTTTCTGCATTACTTTTTTCCATCATTTTGGTGCAGACGGTTAATGTTTTCTTTACCTGTCATTTTTTCTTTTCTTTTTTCCCCCATTTCTTTGGTCATATTCAAGGCAATCAAGCAGATTTGGAGACTTTGAATGAAAAATTATTTATTTAAGATGAGGTGATGGGAAATTAAAAGAGAAAATTAAATGTGTCTATAGATAAAAGAAATGAGATTTAATCTGAGGACTCGTCTCTCAACCCATAATGCTATCATGCTGTATTAATTTTAAAATGTAGGTCTTATTCTTATTTAATTTTATATGACATTAATTGATCATTCTAAGAATAACAGAACAAGAAAACAGTTGTGTCAATTGAAAAACGTGATTAATTCCACGCTTTTCCCTCACTTGTCCTATTTGCCCAAGCTTTCCTCAACAAATTGTCTACTAGCAACTATTTCAATGTGCTTTACCAAAGTTTCAAAACAGCAAAAGCTGATTATAATCTTTTAAATTGTTTTAAGTACTGATAATCGTTACACCATTTCCCCCGCCCATTCCCTCTCCATGAGAAAGTCTCAGCATTTTGTCTTTTTTTACGATTTATGAATAAACACTCGATGCCAATGCATGGTCCATATTTACCAGTTCCCTGCATATCTGTCTTTGTTGTTGTAACTGCCAACTTACAAACATTCACCAATGATTGATCATCGCAATGCTCCTTTCAACCAACATGTTAACCCCTGTTTTTCCTTATATGTGAAGCTCTTCAATGCTATTTTCAGGCCTTGATTGACAAATATCTCCATTATTGTTGACAATGATCTGGAAATAAGTTAGAGCTTTTTTGCTTTTCATTCAAATTTTACATCAACAGTCGCTCAGGTTTTTTTGCTAACCATAATTTGAGTGAGTAGACAACAACAAAAAAAAAGAGAGAAAAAACGAATCCAAACGAACCCCCCTCCCCTCAAAAAAACCCAACATAGTCAAAAAGCTTGCTCTGGAATTTCCTATTGTATTGTCATGTCATCTAACCATCTGCTAACCACAAATCAAGTATTGACATATATGTGTCTTCTGTTCTCTTCCTCTCATGCGATACTCGGGTCTGCAGGTGAAGAGTTTAAGTAGTCTAGGTGTGAACAATCCTTTGTATTCTTATGTTATTCTTGACCGAAGTCGCAGGCTTATCGGGCCGGTAAGTGGCTGTGTTTTAGATCTTGCTGACTAGAGTTGTTTTTGTATTTTTTTGGTATCTATAGTCCGTGTCATGAAGCAAATTCACACTGAGTTAGTCTGTCTTGTCACGGTTATCTTGTATCTTGTTTAGTCTGTTAGTTTTTCAGTTTGGTTGTTTTTTTTTTTTTTGGGGGGGGAAGGGACGTTGGTCATGTTGGGGGGGGGGGGGGGGGGTTAGTCACTGTGTATTAACAAGTCACAATCATAGATATTGTTTGATTTGATTTCTTGTCTCATAGCCACGTCTAGCTTCATTCCAGTAGAAAATTAGACAGAAAAACAGTCAATTTTGTTTAATGTCACAAACATCCCTTCGTCCTAGGTTATTCAGTAGACCTTTGTCGTTTTTTGCATCGGATCAGAATATGTATATTGCTATTTTGAAGTAAATAAGAAGTTTCTTCATGAGAATAAATGTATTCTGATATTATTTGTCTCACACATTTTTCTTTTACACTCTCATTATTTGTAGCTTAGACTTGGATGTGAACATGACGTTTGAATATTTTATTTTATTTTATTTTACCCACATCCACAACTAAGGTGATCACAGGGTTTTAGGTAGGATTTTTAATTTTACCCGCAAAAACTCCAAAACATATTCAACCGTTGGCAGGGTTCGAACCCACTACCTTTTGGTTGAGAGGCCAACACTTTGCCTCCGGACTACCAAGTCCCTGAACAATGGTTTTCCAGCATCAGCTGCTGCTTCGTGTAGCGTGCGTTCGCATGTCTGTCTAGATCTACTCATCCAGTGGCTTTGTTATGTTCGCTACCATTAAGATATCTGATAAAGATCCAACTATTTTATCAGCTCAGTTGGACCCTTGTAATGTTGATATCAGTATTTGTTGATTACCGAAAATCTGACTTGCCCCCAGGACATCACCTCATACATGAATGACATATTTAAATGGTTTGTGTTAGCTTGACGAACGTAGTTTGAGCATCTGGGGATTGTTGCTTCTTCTCTTTCTCTTTAAAACTTTTTTTTTTATTGCGTGCGTGTATGTGTGCGTGTATGTGTGCATATTATCTTTCAGTGGTAGTGACAGACTCTTGGTCTTATCCATTTCATCATTGTCCACTGCCCTCCAATCTGTGTGTGTTTTCAGAAATGTTTGTGGCCTTTCTTATATTGCATGACCAATGCTTTTGATTTATTTGTTCACGGGTAAGCTACACGTCAGTGGAAAGTGTGAAGTGCTGTGGAAAGATACTTACACTTAATTTGATTTATTTATGCGAGCAGGTCACAGCGTTTTAGTGTCTTTTATTTATCTTTGTAATCACCAAACTCCATTATTTGATATGAAAATTTCACCTTGAATATCAAATATTTCTTTCTAGTCACCACATTTTTTTCAACCGGTTTTCATATCTTGTTTTTACATTTCATTCAAGTGTCTTTTAATGATGAGATTTCTTTCCACACACGCAATGTCTTCTTATCCGTTATGGAGAGGTCTGAACGTTTGAAATGTATATAAGAATTAATTTGTATAATGTTGTTGACTGCTGCTTAAAATTGTGTGTAGTTCTAAAGCATGGTAACAAGATGTGAATTTAAACCAATTTTCACACTGCGAGCTCAGGTCTACCTTATTCTATCTCTGACTTTGATCTTTTTTTTTGCGGATTTATGTCCTCGTGTCTCCATTTTAATGACAACTATATCTTGATGGTGTCCCTTGATTTACAGTACTGGAATTGTATTTTATCCGCCCATATGTATTCATAGCTGCCAACAATTACGTAAAAAACACATTTAGTTTTTTTTTAATTGGCGTTTGAGCCTGTAAGTCTGTATTTACCTTGAAAAGTATGATTATGAGTTTTAACTTTTTTTTTTTTTTTTTAAAGAAACCTTAAGTTAACGATTGAAAGTCGAAGACGCCATTCTTAGCAAAACTACTTTCATACTTCGCCGAAAGCCCAGCGATCAGCAGACTTTTTGTTATTTTAAGGGGCGTTAATTCAAGTCAAATGATCTCTGTTTTCGGGATTAGTTTGTAAGACAAAATCTTTTTTTTGCATATAAAAAGGTTGGCAGCTATGCATATTGTGAAGAAGTCAATGATATATGATGTCATTCCTCCAAACCAAGGAAGTGGAGAAAGGACAATATAGCACTGAGCTTAGTCCAGTCAGATATTGTACATATTATATGTAGGATTTTTTCTCCTTTTCTGTGTGCTAAATGTTGAATATATATTCAATTAGTTAATCAACATCAGTAGTAGCAAAATGCCATACTGATATTTTAATTTTTTTTAAGTTAACGTTAATCTGCCAAATCAGTGTAAGAACTCTTCATAGCATTATATACATTAAAATTAAAATTTGATTATTTAGCCTTGAGCTCAATGGTTAAAGGCCGGCAGCATAAGATAAATTCCAAGTTTCTACACAAAAATTTCCATTAAGACGCTAAGTCTTGGGGAAGAAGATGAGAGAAAAAATGAAGAGATTTCATGCTTCGTGTTTCTTCTTCCCAATCACCTTTTCCCCCCTACCCCACATCTACTTGTAGATTCTTCGACGTCCAGTGCTGGGTGTACGGCGTATTGGATCTCATCCAGTCCTTCCACACTGTAAGTGAGGCACAGCAGTTGTATCTTTGTGTTTGTTCGTAACTGTTGTCATGGAATGCTGCTGGATCAAGAGTTTCATGTTGAGTCAGATAACAAACACAGAAATAAAACTCACAAGTTTTAAGCCAATTAGAAGAGAGAGAGAGAGAGAGAGAGAGAGAGAGAGAGAGAGAGAGAGAGAGAGAGAGAGAGAGAGAGAGAGAGAGAGAGAGAGGAGGAGAGAGGAGGGAGGAGAGGAGAGAGAGAGAGAGAGAGAGAGAGAGGGAGAGAGAGGAGAGAGAGAGAGAGAGAGGGAGGGAGGGAGGGAGGGAGGGAGGGGAGAGAGAGAGAGGGAGGGAGGTAGGGAGGGAGGGGGGATTGGAAGAGAAGAAAAATTAGGTTAGTCAGACAGACAAATGAAGTGAAAAAGAAACAAAGAAATGAAGAGAGGTCCAGACAGATGTAGGGAAAGAGGAAGAAAGAAAGAGAGAGACAAACACACACACACAGATTGCAACTGACCTTGTTTACGATTATATCAAGAATAAATTTATTTAACATTTTTGTCATAGACTATCACTAAGATGGACTGTTCATGAGTAGTTCTTTATGGTAACATTCTTTGTAAAAATAAGGAGAAAGTGGAGATAATATGTAAAATCTGTCTTCAGTTCATTTATCTGTCTACAGCATAGAAATGTTTTTTTCTACTTCATAAAAATAACTGACCAATTCAATTCTTGAGTGCTACTATCAGCACTCCTTTGTATTATTAGCGCTCATGTTTTGGGTTTTTTGTCAACCTAATTTTGGTTTTAAAGAGATGTGCTTAATTGTGTTTTTAAAGTCTTCAGTGCTATTGCTGGGTTCAATAATTTCTGTTTGCAGTTTGTTCTACAGCCTTACTTTACTAGGGTAAAATGAGTTCAGCTTGTCCATATTAGTACATTTTGTTCACGCAAAGTGCCTCTGGCGCTACTGTAAGCATATAAGCGTTTGATCAATTTTTACAGATCTGACTGGCGGTGCTGATGGGGCCGTCAAGTTATGGGAGTGGGGTCACAATCAGCCAATCACAACTTTGCGACAGCCGGGCTCATTCCCCAAAGTCACCAAAGTACTTTTCAATGCCCAAGGGAACAAGGTGAGATCTTTTTCTTACATCTTCTTCTTCTTTTGTCAGTTTGGAAAGACCTTAAAGATGTCAAAACAAAGAGTAAGACAGGGGTATGTCGAAAGGGATGAATAATGATATTAGATAACATGGAAATTGAAGCCCCGTAGGAATGAGGATGAGACTAATGCAAAGGAAACGATTTTTGTGGGCAACAAAGGAGCCTAGTTGGCTCTTATACACAGTTAGACACATATACACCAATATTAGTAACACACCCCTCCTACCTCACACACACACACACACACATACTTGCATACATACATACATACATACATACATACAGACACATGTTCTCCCCTGTATCTGCACTATTCAGCTAAATCTTTAATGTCTCATGACCAATTTTCCTTCTAATCTGTGCGCGTGTGTGCGCACACACTAATGAGAAAAGGTGCGCAGTTGAAAAATGTCTGCGCACACCAATAAAAAAGCTTCTCTTGTCTAGCATTCATTCTCATGAACACCACGCACACAATTGGGATTTTGTTTGTCAAACTTTACACAACATCAAAAATGGCTACAACACAGGCTACAAAAAATTAGAGGGAACATTGCTCTTGATGACACCTATCTATTACCTTACTTTTTAACTGATTACCATTTGCAATACTCCTTTCTTTCACCCAGTGCTGTGTGAGTGACACAGAGGGAAGCATTTGCCTGTGGCAGGTTGGACTTGGAAGCACCTACAGCAAACCCATAATGGTACCGTACTGCTAGCTTTTTCCCTGTGGTTTGATGTTTGTGTGCGGCGTGTGTTTTTTTAACATAGTTGTTACTTGGGGGGGGGGGGGGGGGTCATGTTTTGTTGTTTTGCTTTTGCTTTTTATTTGGAGGGGATGAGGGTTCTTTCGGGAGGTTTTGTATTTGATGGGGTTGTTTTGTTGGGTTTTGTTGGATTTTTTTTGAGTGGTGGTATCCTGTTTTGTTGTTTTTGTTTGTTTTTCCTTTTCTTTTCGTATTGGAGGAGAGTTCAGTTTTGGGGGTATTCTTTTTTCTTTCTTTATTTAAATAACCTTACATGTTTCTCCTGTTGCCAGCAGCCATTTTATATTTTGTGTTGAGTTCTTCTTGTACTGCATCTTCCTCATACATCTGACTTTTTTGCCAACAGAGCTTGCAGTGCCATAACAAAACAACCAGTGACTTCCAGTTTGTCGGCTCCTCCAGCCTCATCGCCACTGCAGGCCAGTCGTCCGAACACAAGAACGTCTGTCTGTGGGACACTCTCCTGCCTCCCGAAGCTCTCTCATTCATGGTAAATGTGAACCTTGTGAACCCGTTATTTGAAGTGCTTATATATAACAATATAATAAGAGTCATAGACTTATACGGATGAAATGAGCTGATAGCAGGCGGTTGGCGGGTTCTACCGGTAGATTGAACTTCTTTTCTTAGGAATGTGGAAATCCCAGGGTATACCTGAAGTGGCGTCGGTGGCCAAGTGGTCAGGTTGCAAAACTTGGGATCATGAGGTCCTGGATTCAAATCCTAGCAATACTAGGTCCAACGTTGTGCTCCTTGGGAAAGATGCTTAAAACACATTTTTTCCCACTTGATCAAGGTGAAAATGGGTACCAACAACAGCTTTGGAATGAAAGCCTGTGACAGACTAGCATCCTGTCCAGTGAGGTGACTATTATCACCTGTTCTGCTTCACGTATAGAAACCGAAATAGGCTTTTATTTCATGTGCTGTAAGTGCCTTGAAAGAACTTTACTGTATATTACTGGGCTTTCATGATGGCGAGCCATGAATTTGACAGAACTGAACTACTTGCCTGAGGCTTTTTTGTAAAATGTCTTAAAATTGAAAGAAAGGGGAGAATAATGTGCTTTTTCTCAAAATCTTCTTCTATTGCATTAAAGAAAATGTATTTCACAGAAAGGGCTATAGAAATTAATATGAAGCTTTGTTCAAGCATGAAGACCAACCACATCATTTTTTTTTATTTCAGAAGAAATTTTGAAAATGTCAAAATGAAAAAAGTTATACATTTGCTTTCCTTGAAAAAAAGCTCCCAATGGTTATGACATTCCTTGCAGGATTTTTTTATTTAAAAAAAAAAACAAAAACGAAAAAGTGTTCAACCACTTACAATTTCCATGTGACAAAATTTTTAAAAAGGATTTTAAAAGGACCTAAACAATCCAATATGTTAGCTGTTTTATTGAGAGGTTATTGGTTACCACGGCAACCACCAGCCTCACCATCATGGAAGCCCATGTAACATGTACTTTGTCATGGTCTAAGAGTAGATCTTCAGTTATAAAATCAGTAACATTTTTGTAAAGCTAAAAAAAATAGCTGGTTTTCTACCTAAATGTGGCCTTGAAATAATATCCTTAATTAACATAGACTGATCAATTGATTGATTGAATGATTGCTGTCTCCATAATTTTTGCAACGTGAAAGCACAATAATTTCTATGATTGATCTACGTTTCTATGCTGGAATTCTCTAACCGTAACAAAATTACACGACTAGATAAATGTCCGCCATTTTCTCCAGTTGAAACTAAAATAAGAGAATAACGCTGTACAACTGTTTGTCTTTGTGTTCTTCTTCCAGCCTTTGCATGTCATGAACAAGGCAGCCCTGCTGTTGTGTACGCAGCCAGGCAACATCTGCTCATCAGCGGCGGCAGGAAAGGAGAAATTTGTATCCTTTTACACTGTGTCTTTCTGTGAAATGGAAACGCTTTCTTTGTAGTGTAGTAACAAGGATTGCCACGTACCATGATTTTTATTTTTTATTAATCAATCTCATGGAAGACATCCTACAATTGATATCTGAAAATATGTTCGTATATCGTCGGCTCAGAATTATGCACTACACATAAATTCGTTTTGATAAATAAAAAAATATAAGGCACATATAAGTTCTCAGCGGGATATAGAATCTGATTCTGAAGTAAGGACAAATTCTTGGGGAAATTTGTGACAAGCATAGGCGAGTTAGTTTGGTTACCATTTATTTGTGAGACAGGACAATTGATGAGTGTGAATTTGATCATGATTACGACTCGAAATCGTCAAATGTGTAGTAAGGACAATATCATAGGTGAAACTGTCTAAGCACATAAGTCCATGATACATGGGATATGAGATTTGTCCTTCAAATGATCAAAAGCACACTTTTGTCGTGTCTTTATAAATATTGGAGGCCGTGAACCGTTAGAAAGGCCTCCAGTTATGCACATGATCTAAACGAAGATTTCTGTTCTTCTTCCCGCCTTGAAAGTCTAACGTTGTAAGTCAAGGAGCAGACTTACTTGTTTAGATCTTTCAAAAAGTTTAACTCTCAACCATGTATGTCCATTTTGTGCACAACTGATTTTTTTTTTTTCTCTTTCCATTTACCACTTTCTAAAGACTAGAGTAAAAGGTTACTGAATTATAATAAAATAAGCATAACTTAGTGTTTGCAGCCCTACTCTATGATTTAGTTGTTTTTTTTTGCTTCTTGGGAAAATTCTGAGCCGGTGACATGTCGATGTGGTTTTGCTGTTCACTACCTATATATAACTCATATTCGTAGATTACCGTCCTGTACAGAAGCCAAGAAAACTTTTGATGTTATATGTAAATCAAATAGTGACCATCACGCTCACTGCGCTCACTCTGGCCTCAGCTTGCTGTTGCTGGCCACGAAATAACATTAAATCCGCGAAAGAACAAATACAAGACAAATACGAAGGCACAGATAGTAAAAAAACATTCATCGAACCCGCAATCTTCGCATCAGCACCCAACGCCTAACCACGAAAGAGTGCACTGCCAACTGAGCTAGCTACACTCCTTAACCCTTTGGTTGCTATCCTATTTGTCCCTATTTACATCTCAAATGCTAAGGCTTTTTGAAAACTCCTATAAAAAACTACTTTTAGAGAGAAAAAATCTAGCTCTCAAACGACACATCACAAGGTAATGAAATTTTCAGGCTAGTTAGGAATATGGACAAGCTAAATATTCGATTGATATATTAATCGTTTAGCATCCTTCAAACCCACTCTTGGTCATACCTCTCTCTCTGTCACGCCCACTTCCCCCTCTCTGTCCCTTTTCGTCACCATGATCCGTAGGCCTAGGACTAACATTACGATCGTCTAAATCTAAATCTAGTTCAGGCCTATCAGCTTCAGAAGTCGAGCTAGAATCATCACTCCCGGGCATCAACTCATCACCAGAGTCACTATCATGTCTATATGTATCAGCCTCATCATCAGATTCCATCGCTAATGCAAACAAACCAATAAAACAAGAAAAATCGTCAAAAATCGTTCAAAACAACCAAAAAAAATCACCTTAGTCGAAGAAAGCGTCGTAAGCAAAGGGGAGCTACTCCCGAATTACTACAGGCACTAAAAATAAAGAATTCGTCTTTTAAATGGTCCTTATTAGGAATTTGCCTTTTGGCGAACGTCACATTTGAAACCCATACCGAAAATTCGCCTTTCGGCGAATATAGCAACCAAAGGGTTAAAAAGGATTTTCATCAATGCATGTCTTTCATGCAAATCCATTCATGACTAGCAGTTGTATTCATTGATAGTTTTTTCTACTGACCATGGCATCCTGCACTTTATTGATCTTCTACTTTTTTATGTTTGAACAGCTTTTTCGAGGCTCTGTAAGCCTGATGTAAGCCTGATGTCCACCTTTCCAAAGGATTCTACATCCCAAACAACCGTAGCTCTCTTTACAAAAAAGAAGTAGAAAAAAGAATTGAAACAGTCTATTATAAAATAAGAAAGTTTGTACTTTTTACCACCATAATGGTGCTTAGAGGTGCTTGTACTTTTTTTACCTCTTGATATGTTAATAATAAATAATAATAATAATAACAATTTGTATAGCACCGATATCCACCGTAATGGTGCTTAGAGGCACTTGAGTACATTCCAACATACATAATGCAACAATACGAAACTAAAATAGGATTCAGTTGAGCGCTGGCTTAAAATATTTGAAGAAGTCAAACAAAGACAGGAGGAAGTTTGTGTGTTTTCCCTAACCAGAACTCTTACACAGGCATCTTCGATCTCCGTCAGCGAGTGAGAAAACAGACATTCCAGGCTCATGACGCTCCGATCAAATGCTTGGCGTTAGACCCTGATGAAGACTACTTTATCACTGGATCAGCTGAAGGAGACATCAAGGTTGCACTATGTTTTATCTTTGGTGTCCATTTTATTTTTTCTTTGTCAATTTTTGTTTGTTTGCTTTGCTCTCTCTCTCTCTCTCTCTCTCTCTCTCTCTCTCTGTCTCTGTCTGTCTGTCTGTCTCTCTCTCTCTCTCTCTCTCTCTCTCTCTCTCTCTCTCTCTCTCTCTCTCTCCCTCCCTCCTCCTCCCTCCCTCCCTCTCTCTCTCTCTCCTTTCTACATACTTGCACTTATGACACTTAGAAATATAGTTATTCTCATCTGGATTATATAGTTTTTCTTCTTTTTCTTCTTTTTTTGCTTTGAGTTTCCAAAAGAAAAATTTCAATTATTATGAAATCCCATGATATATGGTTTAAAACTTATCTCTTGTCATTTCAGGTCTGGGGACTGAAGATCCATCAGCTGATTTTTCTCGTTCCCCAACGAGCATAGCAAGAACACATTTTCAAAAACGTTGGCTCAACATCTGGAGTCACCCAGCTGTCGGTGGGCCCATTGAATCACCTTTATTCCTGTGGTGTCGACGGCTCCATGAAGTTCAGGCAATTACCGGAACGGGGAGTTGGTCGTACATCATTGGGCGTAGCAAGTTGGATCCATGAAGGCTCCTGTGTGTGTGTGTGTGTGTGTGTGTATGTGTTTACATTTTGTTGGACTTTGTTTTATCAGATCTTTTAATGTCTATACAACTTGTTAGTCCAACAAAAAAATTGACCACTTTTTTTTTTGATGGGAGATTGTAATACTTGACATAAGGTTCCGTTTTAAGGTAGTAGTGTTCATTTTGTCAACATCACATTTTATTTTTTATTTTATTTTTTTAATTGGGTATTAAAAACTACTTAAAAGTTTTGTCATCAAGACAAAAAGATAATTTATATAAGAAATTGAAATATGATTCAGCTGTATTTATGGGTTTGGTTTTTTTCCTGTTTTTTAAGCGAGATGAGTCAGAAATGTTGAGCTGGCGTAGCATCTGAAGTTTTGCCCCCATAAGAAAATGACAACTTGACAAATTTAAACAATGTTTAAAATGTAAGATAGAACAATTGTCTTATTCAGGACAGGGAACAGGAAGTGCTGAATACTATCAAACCAAGTGTGGTCATACATTTTGTGTCATTTTTGTTTATTTTGAAAACTTTAAATTATTTGGGGGTAAAAATATTTTCCAAGTATGTGAAAATTTAATTTAAATTTATCAGTTAATGTTAAGTTGTACATATTTTACACAATATGCTTTTTGTGTAAACATTTTGCTGTTGTTTTAAGCATACATGCAGAAGAGGCCAAGAACTTAATATCTGTAGAATGATAAAGCTTTAATTGATATAATATTCTGGGAACTTTTCCGTGATAGTAATCACAGCTCAAGGTCGACGATGTCCAAACGTTAAAATTGATACGACTAGGAAAAGATGTTGTTTCTTTTGTATACATAGAGTAAATAGCATGAGTATTTTTGCTTTTAATGATGTGCATGACATTGTATATTTTATATTATCTTATGCCTTTGATTGGAAGCATATATATCTCTCCTTCAGGTTTTTGACAACACATCCATCTACCATTTGTAACTATGCCATTTGTAACTAGAACATTTTTTGTGTGAAATTGTGCAATACTTTCATAGTATGCTAACACTTTCTATATAATATATATAATGTGTATATGTAAGAATCAGCATGTGAAATAGTAATTTAAAAATAATAGCTGTCACAGAGTAAGACATCCCTAAATGGGAATTAAATGACAAGTCAACCGAGAATAAAATCAAATTTATAGTGCTGGGATTACAATAATCAACAGTCCCTGTTCACTTTCCTTTCGACACTGATGTAAAGATATTTTCTTGCATTCAATTTTTCTGATGTGATTGCTCGTCTGATGTGCCCTGTGCCTGTTGTGAATGACATTTTATATAATTCAAAGAATCAAAAGTCTTTTCATTTTCTTTGTAGCGAGGCTTTGTTCTTTTTTCCTTTTTCTTTTTTTTTAAATGTGCCCCTATATACATTTATGGATTTTATTTTGTTTTATTTTTTTTTCTTTCTTCTTTTTTTTTTTGACAGATCTTTTTTTAGATGTTAATACTGGTGCTGGTTTTGATTTCCAAATATTTTTGTTCAATGCAAATATCATACATTTTAGTGTGCTTTGTGCAAGTATATATGTAAGTTTATCTGTATGTGCATGTATATGCATCTAGGTTTGTGTAGATTTCTATTTAGTGTATTATGTAAAGAAACTGGCAAATATATTTGATCTTTACGTTTGTTCATGAAACTGAATCTTTGAAGAATGCCCATTTCAGGAACATTTTTATTTAAAAGTCTTCCTTTTTTTTCTATTTCCTTGGATGTTGAATGCGGCAGAAAATTTATTAAGTTTTGCTTTTTTTGCCTCTTGAACTTTAACAATGAATTAAATTATTTTTTCCTTCAGTCTTTTCAAAATAGTTTTAGCTTTCTGCTAATAATTCATCTGTCATGGAAATATCTTCACCCAATATCGTTTTGGTTTTTTTTTTTCTTCATTTTTTCCATGCAGTGCTAGTACAAAATCAGATGAATGATAAATTCAACTCACAGTTGAAGCTTTCATGCCTCTCCCACCTCTCTCCTCCCCACCCCCAACCCCAAGGGATTTTTTTGTTTCATTCATCAATTTACAATAACAAAAGATATGGGTTGTAATGTAAGACCCAAGTCCAAGCATTTGGAAGACTACGCTTTTTGTCACTGATTCTGTAAACATTTTTTATGACATTTTTTGTAAAATGATTTCTTGTTTAATTTGGATTTCTTGTGTAACTCACTCCGTCTCTTATGCCCTTGGGGGTTTGGATGGGTTTTTCCCTGAAAATGATTTTGCTAGTCATACACTGTTTTCCTGTTTTTTTTATTGTTTATTTTGTAAATACACAAATTCTTTCAAAAACCAAATTATTTTAAAGGTATCTTATTCTCGTATCTGTAGAACTTGCCTGAAAGGTTGGGAGGACTTTCGGCGGTTTTTGAAGTATCCAGTGAATGACAAAGCACTCACGTATTTCCGTTTATAGTGATCACTTGAATTGGTGAGGGTGTTTTGTTTTGTCGGGGTTAGGGATTTTTATCAGATCTTCACTTTACATTTTTATCTGACTCTGCAGTGATTTATTCTTCATGTCTTTCAATAAAAAAGGGGAAAATACACTTCCTTTTTTCCATTCAAAACATTTCATGCTTACTGTGATAAATCCCTCACCCTGTCAATGAAAATGAAATTTTATAACACAAAGACTCAGTTTCTGGTTTTTTCAAAAATATTTTGTGAAGACTGTTCTTTCAAGAATGCTTGAACTATATTCTAGTAATGATTCATAAACCTCAGAAATATAAACAGTGGTGAAAAGTGCATAATGCCTCAGTACTTATCATTACACATTTGCTTATATAGTGGTCAGGTTGAAAGTCATATGATGCATAACTTTTTTAATGCATGTTTGCTTTAGTGTGAAGTTAGGCAACCAGCTGATTTTAAAATAATTGTCATTGACCTCTGGGAATGAAATCAGAGATGGCGACAAACGTATCTTGATGAGCCTGTTTTTGTGTTGGTAGATCTTGTGACACAAGGTTTAGAGACGCCTCAGTCACTCAGTCAGTAGAGCGTCTGACTACCATGCAGGAGGTTTGAGTTTGATTCTCAGTCCAGGCAAATTTTTCTGGTCCTCCTGTCGATTCAGCAGCGAAATTGGTAGTAAGACCTATTTAGACTGTGAAAGTAAAAGACGGCATGGGATAGTCATGGCAAATTATCACGTTATGTCGTATGTCAAGAAAAATCAACACTCTACTCCTGATTTTCCTATGCTCAACTCTGGGTATAGAACTTACTTCACTTTAAGTTTTGTGGAAATTTGTGGCCAACAGTTGCGTGAAAAAGTGAGTTACCGCCAAAGATGTTGGTTCTCAGAAACTTGTCGTTACCGGTACTCTTGGCCCGTAAATTCCACTTTTCCTGCTTCCCAAACCCCAAGATCAATAGCAAAGAGTTTGACTAATCAAACTGTATTGTTCTGTGAGTGTGAGTTGATTTTTTTTTACATTGATGAAGAAAAATCTTACCAGTCACTATTGACATTTATTCTTTGTCATAAATTGTTCACATTTGATTTTAGATTTACTGGTACCCCACCCATCTTCTGTCTTTCCTCTTTTATAGTATGATTGCATCTGTGAAATGTCATATCTTACTGTGATATGAAGGGTACAAAAATAGAATGTTTAATTAAACAGTATATATTTACCTACAATAACAAAGACTGTGAAGGGGAATCCTAGTGTACAAACTACTTTCTCAAGTTGATAACTGTAATGTACTGTTTTTTACTATCTTGTCTGTCTTGTCGACGTACAATGGAGAAAATCGATGCGACTTTTCCATAGGCGTTCATATCAGTTGTTACCAAACGAACTATAATCAATCATGCTGGGTTGGTTACTGTTATAATTACAAGGCTTTATTCTGTGCAGTTTCATCTGAGTTTCTGGCTTTGTCTTTTTAGCTGCTTTGTTTTTTGCTTCTTCTTTTTCACGTTTGGTTATTTGTTAGTTTTCTATGCCTTGTGTTCCAATATGGTCACTGTCTACTGCTGGTCACATTCCATTGGTTTCGTAAGCTGTAGGCTAACAAAGAGAATATGTTATGTACCTTCTTAGCCTTTAAGTAAGTTTATTCAAAAAATATTATTATTATTATCTCCACTCACCTCTTTTTTTTTTCTTCTTCGTTTTTTGCCTTCCAGCCCCTTAACCTATATGGGACAGAGGCCCTTTTCTCCTTCAGCAATCCATACGCCAATATCAATATCTATGTTAAGTATAAGTATTAATTTAATGAGGAGTTAATCGTGCCAGTTTTAAGTACCCTTGTAATACTTTAACTAAAGCGTCATATTCGTTGGTCTGAATTTTAATTCCTTTACTGTCTTTCGGTTTTTATCCTCATTTTTTTTTTCTTCTTACTGCTGGCTTTGTTGGGTTTTTTATCAATTTTTGTATACCAGTAAAGTAGTATGCACGTTTGTAGGGTGGTTTTTTGCGAATGTGGGTGACTTTACTTTAATGTCATGAGTGTTTATTTGAATTTAGATTAGCTGGATGTCTATGTTTATCTATGTTTCTTGTTTTTTTCTTTACAGCCACAAATTTGCATATGAAGACAAACGTGGCACTGTTTTATATTGTAATATAATTGAACTGCCTCTAGAATATAACCAGACAATGCTGTTGATTTTTTCCCCAATGGTTATTTGAATGTCTTTATCTGTTTATGTCTAGTCTAGTCAGATAATTGACAAAGCGAATTTTCTTCAGGTTGTGTATGTAAATTTTATGCTAATCATAGATGTATTTCCATTCAATTTGACTTGTGAGAAAGTATTCTTGATTTCTTTTTCTTTCGATTTTTTCCTCCCAAAAGATCAGGATAACAAACAGAGAAATGGAAACATGCCTGTAAAGGAAAGAAAACCAGGACTTAAATGGCTTCTATGTAATATGTGTATGAGTAAATGTATTTTATTTAATAATCTGATATTGTGCATTACGCAAGATGTTTTCTGTGTTTCTTTAATGGTTTCAAATTTTGAACAGAAAAAAAACATTCACATTCTTTTTACATATATATATATATATATATATATATATATATATATATATATATATAAATATTCACTGTAGTTAACTGTGTACATTTGTCAGGAGGTGAAGTGATGACAGCGCTATAGTCCACAATGTGATCCTTTCAGTCTTTCTCTTGCATTGCAAAGTCAACTTCATCTTCCTCCAATCTATCTATCTGTACACGTGTAGGACTACAAGACGTATATTTACATTTTCTTGTCTTTTTCTTTCAATGTTTTGCCGTGATTTAGACTTTTTCCTATCACTATCAGTACTATCACTATCAATTTATCTCTTTAAATCTTTAGCAAACTGTATTGATTTCTCATATCGACTAGAAATGATCGTGTAATGGAAATAAAGATTTTTTTGTTGTCTCATTGATATAATAATTTCTTTTTAATTTTCATTACGTGTACTTTTAACTTTCTATATATAGATCTTGGTTATGCTATTTTTTTCCTTTACAGCATTTAAATTAAAAGTGCGAGTGGTAACTTAAGTGTCTAACAAGCGGATCGCTTTGGATTGGGCCCTTTTAATTTTTCTCATTTCTCTTTGTTCATTGCAATTTAATGTCTTTCATTTATTATTATTATTATTATGAATATTATTATTATTATTATTATTAATAATATTATGCCATTGTCTCACACTAAGATTTAGTGCGAGTCCACAGACAGTTAACAAAATTTGTGTTCTTCATAGATTTACCATGTGTAGGCAAGATTACATGTATCTTTATTTGCCTCAAAATATTTAATAAAGGTTTTAAAAAAAATATGTAAAAAGTTGTTTCTGATTTATTCGAGGCATAAATACTTGTTGTCTTTTTTGTCTTTGTTCGGTGTAGGTTGTTTTTCTTGTAGGTTTTCTTTTTTACAGTACATCACTTTTTCTTCTTTGTCTCACTTAGTTTCTTTTTTTCTTTTTTTTTCTTCACTTTTGAAGCAACAATAACTTTAGTGATACATGTACTAGAAATGCATAGTAACAATCCAATACTGTGTTATCATTGTTATTAAGAATAAGATGGAGCTAGAATTCATATTATCAGTTGGATATCATTAAACAACCTTTCTCAGACCGACCTTTCCCGGACAGGTGTTTTTTTTTGGCATTGTTTTTGTTATTATGAATTGAAAGGCCTTCAGCTGTGTTTACTCCTGGCACACAGCTACACATACACAAGAGCAACAGTTTGGCTCAGGATTTTGGAAATCGTCGGCCATTTAGTCTGAAATTCAATCGAGTGGACTTAAATTGGTCGGTAAATTGATTCCGTCTGTGGTTCTCAATTTGCTTCAGCTGCAAATCGTTGCCACCAGTCAGCAAGCGAGCTTATTTTAATTTTACGCCAACCCGCTTCGCCCAACTTGAGTCAGTGCCACGTCACGTGTCCACCCACTCTCACTTTTTTGACAGTCCCATCCCCAGCGCATCTTTTAGTTCTAAAAAACACTGTTTACGTCGACATTGAGTTAAGTAACATGCCTTTCAAGTCGATGATTATTCTTTTTTCTTTCTTTATCAGTTCCCATCCTACCTTTTGGTGTATGGGTTCAATTTCCGAGATGATCTTTCTCCAGGATGCCCTGTCCTGGCATTTTCTGTTTCCTTCAAAAAAAGTTAAGTTTCTATGCTTTAATGCCTCTTTTATATCTTCTTCCCACTTTCTCTGAGGTCTGCCTTTTGGTCTTTTACCTTGGGCTTTAGCACAATATGCTGATTTAGCTATTCTATTGTCATACATTCTGTTTATATGCCCAGATGATTTTTCACAGCCCGTAATTGGTAAAAGGACTGAAAATATGGTCGCATAAGTCGATGTTCAATGGCATCCACGGCCGTCACCCCCAAATTAGAACACAATCAATACAGATGTGCCTGTATTGATGATTATTAAACGCTCAACCACTTGACTTCACCCTGCATCACAATCACAAAGATCTAATAGGTGCAAGTTAAAATCCGCCCAAGTGTGCGTATGGGGTCAGCCATATGGCCTCTTGTCTGTCTCATCTTTCTCCAAGTCAATCGTACCCAGTTGCAACTGTACCGGTCAGAGTGAGTCAAGACTGAAAGCGAGTGGGCGGGGAAGGTGGGTGGTGGCCACCAATAACTAAAATAATATTATATGTAGGTCTCCATCGTATTGTCAGCATTGAGATGTGACGGTGACATTTGCGACTGAGGAGAGAGTGAAATTGTTTTCCCTTGAAGTTGTGGGAACCCTGTTGGCTGCACACATGCAAGAACAGCACATAGAGCCAGGAATAACGTAAACGTTTACTTTTAGAGCTATATAAATGGCCACATGTTTATCCCATCAGATCAACTTAATACTTAATTCTGGAACAACTGACATTGTAGAAAAGGGCTGTCACTGTCAAATATACATGATTCCATACCAACTGCACTCATTTTACCCTAGTGTAGTAAGGTTATATCACATTAACCTGGACACAAGATGGAAGAAGAAGAGGACGACCGAGAACCAACATGAAGAAGAACAGCGGAGAAGGAAAGAACAAGGGCATGATGGAAGACCTGAAATGAAACAAGGACTGCAGCAAGTAACAAAGAGGAGTGAAGACATTCTGTCAAGGCCACATGGCACGAAGCAGATAGATGAGATAGTAAGTTAAGTAAGGCTGAAAAACAAACTGCCAACAGAAATTAAAATCAGCAATATTGCACTAAAGACTTTGAAAACATGATCACATAAACATTGTGACAGTCTCCATGCTGATATTGACATTAAATATTGCAATAATCTCCCAATTTAACGTTTATGATTTTATTTTTCCTTATCTCTTCTGGTCTCACTATCTTCTCTAACCAACAGCTAAGAAAAATTGTACCAAAATTCGATAAGATGTATCAACTCTCTGTGTATCTACTCCAACCATCAAGCCTCCACATCATCACTTTAAATTCAAAATTGGACAGTCTGTGGCTAAATTCAGCAAAGGTATGTGTGCTGACATTAATACAAGAATTGGGTTAGTAAGTTACAATGATGGAGAAAACGACATGCATTTTTTTTTGATGGCTTTTGTGTCACAAGTAGTCATGCAACACAGGAAATGACGACATGATTTGTATTTCATTCCTTTCTACTTAGTGTTGTGACTGAGTGACACAACTCCAAAGATTGGATTAAGCAGGTTTCTTATCAAATACTCTCCATCGTCTGCAAAAGAACTCTGTGTTTTATGACTAAAGTTCTATTTACACACACACCTACACACACATATACATGCAGGTGGACTGCCAATCATTATAAATATAGGCATTTAGGGAGTGTTTGCTGGGTTAAGTTACAACCTAGTCACACACACACAAAACAAAAAAGATCCGATAACATGATAAGGGAAAATCAACTGCTCATAACTGTTGCACAATAGATCTATATGTTTTGAACAACACAATAAAACCCTGTCTTTTGATTCAAAGGAATGTTAAATAAAACAACATCCTCATATATCAGCAAATGGCCTATATATATATATATATATATATATATATATATATATATATATATAATGTACTACATGTATATACATAACTGAGAAAATAATGTTAGACTATATCTATCTGTCCACCTATCTATCTATCTACCTGTCTATCTATCTATCGATATATCTATATATCCATCTATCTATCTATCTATCTATCTATCTATCTATGGTTTGTATCTATGTATTTATTTGTCTGCCTGTCTATCTATTTATATATCTATCTATCCATCTATCTGTCTGTCTATCTATCTATCTATCTTTCTATCTATCGATCTATCTATGGTTTCTATCTATGTATTTATCTGTCTGCCTGTCTATCTATCTATATATCTATTTGTTCATCTATCTATATTGTATCTATCTACCTATCTATCTATCTATCTTTCCTATCTATCCTGCATCCAGTGCATCTATCTATCTATCTAATCATATATATATATATACTATATATCCCTAATGTAATATTATATACGTATATATATATATATATATATATATATATATATATATATATATATATATATATATATATATATATATATAATATATATTATATTATATATATATATATATATCTAAATACATAAAATTATATTCAAATAGACACATGTATAAGAATAGTGTGTAGTATACCGATAATATACACTGTGTTGTTGCTTCCGTGGTCGGGGACCATGATAATACTTATTGATTTATGTGAAAAAACGGAAACGAGTTAGGTCTTTGCACAAATTGTCTGACTCATGTCATCTTTGACAGAAAAAAACTAAAAGGAAACATAAATAGAGTTGGACAGTTGACTCAGGGAAAAGCCAAAAAGCAAATTTCAACCCATCACGAATTACACCGCTGGCATGGCCAATAAAGGGGACAAAATGGGGATGGGAGTGGGAGTGATGAAGGATACGTAGGAAGTGGTACGAAGGGTTCTCCCCCCTTTTTTCTTCTTTCTCCTTTCTTTCTCCATTTTCCTAAGTACAACCCATTCCTGAATTATACCGTACATCCAAGCTTAAAAGGGGGGGGGGTTCTGGGAATGCATTTTTGGCGAAAATGGGACAAATTTAGTCTATCATAGGCCTCCTAGTGGATAGGGCAGTTCATTCCCGTCATAATGATATCATAAAAGAAGCTTAGTATCGATTTTCACTCTAGGACCCCACCCCCCTCAACATGTGGAAAAAAGACGGGAAAGATAAGAGTGATTCAATTTCAATTTCAATCATCTTTATACTGACACAGGTTGAAATTATATTACTTTTGTAGGATCCATGTGAAGAGGATAGCAGCAGCTGAAAGAATATCATTTGTGTCAGCATCCGGTTAATCTAATGCTTTAATTGCACGTATACAGCTGTGGTGTATGTAAATTGTAGCACCTGATCAAATTGCACCGGTTAGCCATAATGCTATAAGTTAGTATCAGGTTAGAGAAGATGATGTTGCTTAATGAAGAAAATTCATTTGTACGAGGAAGGAAGATCATCTATATGTATTAGTAGTGGAACGGAAACGACTTTAATAATAGAAATAAAATGTTGTAGGCCTATTTTTATTTTTTGAAAGAGTTAATTTAAATGTGCGCCCTGTTCAGTTCTTGGTGACCTCTAGCTTACGCAATCGATTCCTTACACATTTTTGTTCTTGATATCCTCGATACCGCTGTGTCACTATGAACTTCTTCAAAGGATTGTCCCGTCTTGGCACCATAGCAAAACACTGCAAGTCGGGTAAGTTAGCTTTTTTTTCTGTCCATAGATAATATCGTCCCGACTTACTCTGTCATCGTTGTTATTTACTGCGTTTGTTGGTCAAGATCAACACTCAAAGTAAAAGCATACATATATTTTGCAATACAGCACATGAGAAACGAAGTTGTATGCTAACAGGAAAGCATGTGATTTTGAGCGATTCTGACTCGAAGTGAGGGATGTCAACAATCCCTGCTCAGCTTTTACCTTAGGTTAGAGTAACCCTCAGTGCAATGTTGAAACCTGTTAGGCTTAGTACCGATATCCTTTTGATAAATGTTTTGATATTAGACAAGAATGTCTAGCTGACTTTAGAACTAGAGCTAGATTATAGTTTATATAGATCAAGAGCTTATAACAAAAATAATACGAAGGAGCCACAGTGGAGTGAAAGGCGAAATATGACAATAAGTGACAACTCCACTAAATAAGACAGAACAAACACATGAGGTTTCGGGTATAACCCTTCGTCAGACAACAAACAATGATGTCAGAAGAAAAACATCCTGATAGTAGTATGACAAAGAAGTGGTTTGGTGAATCAATATAAACAAAAGAAGAGTCAGTTATCATAACATCAGTTTATTTTAATTCCAAAATACATCGTACTTCATGCAGATTAGTGTCTTAAAATAGCAAGAAAAAAGGAAAGACATGAAGAGGAAAGTAAGCTAACAAGTTAAGTTAAAAGCTATACTTAGTCAAAGACAATGTGTCATGACAAGAGTGCTGAATTCAGTCAAACCTGCATGAATGTAAACCTATAAATGATATTATAAATGTTGTACATAGTACATGTATATGTAGTTTCCACTGTCTAAATTGGAACCTGTCTAAAACCTGAAAAATGTGGCTGATCCTTTCTGATTCCGTTTGAGATAGGTTTAACTGTATTATCATTTACGTTAGTAGATTTCAAGAGAAAGTTGAGTATGTGGCTTGTGCTAGAAGCAGAGATGCAAAGAAGAGGACAGTTAATGAAGAGGAATTTTTCGAGGGTTTAAATAATACAGGTAACCTTGTTACAAGACTGATGTATGATTTTCAATTTATTTTATTACAATTTATAATTAGGTGTACTGTTTGATATTGATTTGTGTGTTTTTTGTTAAGAAAATATTAATTTATTTTCACAGTAAATTTCTGTCAAGTCCGATTGTGTCACTCGTCTCAGCTTCTCACCCAACACACAGACATGCGTGTGCGACTTTTACCAGCCTTGGAGGACAACTACATGTATCTTCTAATTGATGAACAGACAAAGCAATGTGCTGTTGTTGATCCAGTAGAACCCGAAAAGGTGACTATGGAATAATATCTATTTCAGATTATTTCAAAGTTCAGTGGACTACGCTTGTAGGGTGTCCCTGGGGTGCAGAAAAAAGATCACCACATCCATAGTTCAATACAACCGTTTGAGTACAAATTATTTATCCCATCCCCTCTCACTATGTCACCTGGGTAATAGAAGCTCACATGGTGTAGAATGTAATATTGATAATTAAGCTACAGTACTTCCACATTATTTCAATAGATCGTCAGGATTAATTGTTGTGTTATGTTAAAAACCAATCGTCAGGTCACACTTCATCATGGAAAAAATCAATACATCTGTTGACGTTTTATCATAGACTGTAGAGGACATAACCATCATGACAGATGTATTGTATAGTTTTTGAATAACTTGCGATTCCATTACTGAAATCACAGAGACTAGCTATTGCATAATATTCCTGACGCTTTATAAAAATCTGTCTTCTTCTTCTTTCTAATGGGACATGGGTTGTTCAAGCTCTGAGAGAGCCCTTGGAATGGCAACAAAATCATTTCCAGCCTCAGCTGGTTTTGGGATGAGAAGAGCCCCCTTAGTTACATTGGGTAAGAGAGGGGCTAGCTCTCTCTTGAGAGAGTAGGTTTGCTGTTGGTCATTGAGGTTTTATCAGGTAACCCAGCCATTGTTGGGCTGGATGGCTGGGCTCCCAGGAAAACGACCTTGGTTTGGTGGGCGTGGGAAGCACGTCGACCAGGATTGGAACCTCCATCTTATAAAAATCTGTCCAATTATGTAAGTGCAACCTAACAAAAACAACATGCTATCTGTGACACACGGAGGAGCTCATCCTTTCAGCAAAAAGTCTCAATGTGATCTTACCTCTACTAATAATGATATACCATAACATTTCACTTCTAACAAAATACTGCTGTACTTAACACATCATCTCGAAAATGAATTACATCATATGACTGTTTCTGAAATTATTACAGATATAGAGTTAAATAATTGCATATCCATGCCATGTTCTCATGATGCTCAGAGCAAAGAAAATCGAAGGAAACAAAAAGGTTAAGAGTTACAGCCAGTGGGAGATGTTAAGTATGTACAAACGATTTGGTTAATGTCTGCGTGGTGTTGGCCACCATTTCAAATTTTCATATGATAACATTAATGTAAATGTAAAGAAAGACATTTTGTAACCTTACACTACTTGCAGGTCCAAGCAGCTGTGCAGGAAGAAGGTGTGACCTTGACCTCCGTACTTACAACACACCACCATTGGTGAGTCATTTGGGTTTTTTCTCATTGAATAGAAACAAACACAAAGTCCAATATAGAGCCATTTTCTTAGCAAACAGGATTTAACTCTTGAACTGGCCTTTATAAACTTATGTGGCGGCCATGACCATGTTCATTGTGGCAATCAGGGGATGGGATGAATAAGTGCGGGGGAATCTGCATAATTTGATGTCAAAGGTATAGATTAGTATACATTTTCTGAAACCTTATAAGTCGGAATAATTTTTCAATGGTGACGAGATGATAAGGATGAATTATGAAGACTATGACCTTGAATTTTTACTGTCAGACTGAAAAAGCTTTTATTTTTGTCATTTCAAATGTCCATAAAAATCTTTGGGCATTTTTTATAAACTTCATTTTCTTTTATCAAAATGTACAGGCAATTGGCTTTCAGAAATATGTAGTTATAAGTATTTATGGCATCAACTGCCATTTTTATACCTATATTTATAATGCATGCATAGCACGTCCAGCAAAAAAATTGTGTGATTTTCACTTTCTGAAGAGTGGAAACTTGCATGAATTTTGATCACAGAAACAAAAATAAACTGACTTTTTCAAGGTATTCTTGTGTTTATGTCACTGGAAAAACTGATATTAGATGAATACAGGATCTGAAAGTTGTCTACCAGGCTCAAGATCTACTTGCCTCTATGTAGTATTGTCATTGTTCCTTGATTTCACCTAATCTTCATCACTTGAGCTGCTACTGTCATCACTGACATGAGAAATTCCATCAAAATCCTTGTTACTATCACTCTAATCATGCTTAAAGATATCAAACAGATTTCTTCTAGTGCTAAAAGGCCTAGAAATAGCACAATCTGATGGTCTTTCACCTGGATCTGCCATCGTAAAGTTAACAAAAGGTGAAAATCTAAACTGAGAATTCTCCGTCTTGTTTCAGTTATTTCGATTCGCATGAAAGAAGCATGAATTTAGTGTGATATCAGTCTAAGAAGTTGCAGTATCTTCAGGCATTTTTTTCGTATTCACGCTTTAAGTAGGGCTTCAGAGATATGCGATTCGATAAATTAACAGCCAATGATTGGTCACGGGTGCCACAGATTGGGTCATAACGGCTGATGATCAGCCGTTTGGCCGGTTCAAGGCTTTAAAAAGTTCATTTATGTATCTCTTTTTTTTAGATATTTCCTAGCCTTTTACCTTTTTGTCTGGTAGGGATCATGCTGGTGGAAATGAGCAACTGATCAAAGATGTCGGCTCCAAGGATGTTTACGGAGGAGATGACAGAATCGGAGCTCTTACCCACAAGGTCGCACATGGGGACAAATTTCAAGTGAGACAATGTCCCATTATTCTCTAGGGCAAAAATATGTGTGGTTTCCATAAGGTAACGGTTAGGCTGTCTGACTTTGGAATCTGAGGTTGTGGGTTAAAATCTTGCCAATGCTAAGTCAGATGTTCTTTTAACAGGCATTTCCCCACGCAACTCAGGTGCAAATGGGCACCACCATTAGCTGGGCAGTAATGCTTGTGATAGATAAGAGTCCTGTCTAGGAGGGCTATGTTGTTTTGCTTCACAATGGATAAGCTCTGGCCTTTGAAAAACTTGAGTAAAAGAGAATGTTTTTATTCATTGCTAAGTGTGCAATTTTACAGTGATTATCAAAACGATGGGCAGAGAATTTTAACACTACACAAATAAGTGATAAGTGAGAAAGATAATGTGTGCTGTTATCAATAAGACTGTGGAACCAAGTAGAGCAGGTTGGAAAATCATTTGTCATTTTGGCACAATGTTCTGTGGTAGTAGGTCTAGGTCTCAGAATTTGTTAATTCAGTTTGTTTATATTCAAATTTCTCATTCAAAAGACGTTTTAAAATGTTTGCTCAGATTATTATTAGCATCCATCATTTATGTTACCAGATTGGCTCCCTCAATGTCGAGTGCCTCTTTACTCCCTGCCACACCAGTGGCCACATTTGCTATTTTGTAACTGGCCCATCTGGCTCTAACCCTGCAGTCTTCACAGGTTTGTTTCATGTTTTAGTTTTAAAATTCTTGTTTTGAACTTTCAGAAAGTAATGTGGAGAAAAATGTGATTCTTCATTACCCATCTTAGAATTTCTGGACGTTGGGAAAATCATTCATCACGAAGATAAAGTTATAATTTGAGACAAGCAACCATTCATTTTTTAAACTTTACTGTCAATGAACTTTTGTTTTGATAATCGCCGCAGACAAATCACAGATAGCTTTGTGACAATGTAAGGGAGAATTTCCGTTATCCTTTTCCTACCTTTCCTTATTTGATAGTTTAATGGCTTGGCTATTACCATACTCAAATAAATAAATATAAAGAATGGAAAGAGAAATTAATGTGTAAATGAAAGAGCAGGCAAGTTAAGTGAAAGTGATTGTAAAGATATTCTAAAATTGTACTTGAATATAATTTGAATTTCAAATTTTGTAATCTTCATCTCTATATCTTTCAGATACTTTGCATGCAGTAAACAGACACTTGACAGTGCATTAGATTATTGTATTCATGTTAGTGATTTGCGGATATTTTGTGTCAAGTCTGAAAAGCTTTTAGAGATGTTATGGTGGACCATATAAGTTGAGATCATACATGTATTTTGAGAATTGTTTATATGATATATTATTGAAAGAACCTTTTTTCCACCAAAGGTGACACTCTGTTCCTTGCTGGCTGTGGAAAATTTTTTGAAGGAACTGCTGATCAAATGCACAAAGCCTTGATTGAAATTCTTAGCAAGTTGCCTTCTGAAACTGTGAGTCTCCATGATCATTGAATGTCGTCAGCTCTAACTGCAATGAATTAATGAAGTTAGTTACATATCTCATTTCTATGACTATGAGACAATTTTTTTTAAAGTATGTTTTGGTGGGTACTCTATCCAGTGTGTTTCAAAATAATTTGGCATTAAATTGTTTTTGTTTCTCCTGTCTTGAGCTTCTCTGTATTCTTCTGAGATGTTTGTCAAAAATCTGAACTAAAATCATACTGAGCTGTTGTCAATGTCATTGCGTCTCTATTCATAAATCTCTGTAAGGAATCTAGAAACTGCTACATCAAACACATTTTCATACTTGTCTAATTACCAGAATGCTTATGCTTCTGTTTGTAAATATTAACTTTCCTGTTAGTGCTGCGGGCAGCGTTGCTTGAAAGGTCCTACTTCTTCCTTTTACTTCTTTCACTTCAGGAATTCGGTAGTCCAGAGGCAAGACGTCGGCCTGTCAACTGAAAGGGAATGGGTTCGTTCCCTGTGAACGGTTGAAAAAATTTCTCGAGTTTTTTTTCAATAAAAATCTACCTTTTTGGTTCAGGTAGGTTGATTGGCACCTAGTCCCATCAGAGATGGACAATAGAAAGGAGGTCCCGTGTGCAGATCACAACACTTTGGGCACGTTCAAGATCCCTTGGTTGTTTACAGGGCAGTCCAGGCAAAATTAAAAATCCTACCAAAACCCCTGAGATCACCTTAGTTGTGAATGTGGATAAAATTAAAGCAAATCTTTCACTTATCTTTCATCTTGCTGTTTCCTCTTAATTCACCTTGAGATCACCACAAAGGTGGACGGAGTAAATTTCAATGAAATAAACAAACAAAAACTATTGTGCTGTGTTGCCCCTTCCTCCCTTTACCAGTATGGTTAAGCTGGTCTGAGGCATATTCCTAGAGACTGGGTAGCAATGATTTAACATAAAACAAATTATTGTAATTAACGCATGAGCTTTGTGTACAATAACATGATATCAGGGATGCAGGAATATCTGTAGAACAATGCTTGAAGCTAGAGTTTTGCTCATTTCATCATAACTTTTCCTTTTATAATATATAATGTATTTGTTCCACTCCTCAAGTGGGTGATTGAATCCTTTGACAGGTGTATTTGTTAATCTCATTACAGAAAGTCTATTGTGGTCATGAGTATACAGTCAGTAACTTGAAATTTGCCAGCCATGTTGAACCCGACAATGCAAATACTGCTGCAAGATTAGCCTTGGCAAAGGTAAGTTATTTAAGATATTATTTCCAAGCAGAGCATTTTCTGGTTTATTGATTACGCCTCCCTGATTTGTGGTTCATTTTGTTATATAATTTTGCTATTGGATATGAAAAGTTGACACGTATGATGAAACTTAGCTCCTGTTTCTATGATTTGGGACAACTTTTGTCAAGCATTCTACTGTCATTGCTTTATGATGATGAATATGAAGAAATGGTGTTGTAAGAAAGCTTAGTATATCAATGTCAAAACATATAAGAGAAAATTCAAAACCTTTTTTTTTCTGTCTAGAGAAGACAATATATGTGCAGTGGAAAAAGATGATTTCAAATCTTTTTTCTCAAACATTTCACATTTGATACTATAAACTATTATAAACTACATGTATTTTAAAGTGAGATGAGATCCAAAGGTTCCATAATCTTACAGTAGCGGACAGAAGTTTTTGTTATATAAAAATGATTTGTTGCATTTTGAACGAGGCCATTACCATAAACAATGGCAGTTCCATTCATTCATCTATTTCCATCATTCTTTTTTTAAAAATGTTATCCTTTTATTGTTTGTTGTTATTAAATGTTTTTTTCACTTTTACAGACATTTAAGGCTGCTGTTTCATTCTTTTATAGTCACAATTCATGTTTATTGATCTTGATCTTCCTAGAAACAAAGAGACAAAAAGGAGCCAACAATTCCATCGACAATTGCAGAAGAGTTACAAATTAATCCATTCATGCGAGTCAAGTAAGTAGTATTCAAATATACGGGCAATAGTAATAAAAGGCTACATATATAGTGGAATAATTTCCTGAACCACATCCTATATATGTGATCTGAGACCAAAGAAACAATTTCCACCCCCCCGATCCATCTAAATATAGTTTGACATATTTTTCACATCTTTTTCAATTTCCACCTCCTGATCCCTTACAAGGAACAAAAACAAACATATTTAGATTAAAACCAAAATTGTCTATAAAAAGGAGAGTGCATTTGTTTTGGAGTTCTCTCTCTCTCCCTCCCTCCCTCTCCTCTCTCTCTCTCTCTCTCTCTCTCTCTCTCCCTCCCTCCCTCTCTCTCTCTCTCTCTCTCTCTCTATATATATATATATATATGTATATATATGTGGGAGCAGGGTTCGGATGTCGCACAAGCCTTACTTATTGAGATATAGCATTCTGAAAAGGCGAAAAAATCTTTAATTCATTACATAAACCCTTTATTTTTCTTGTATGTGTCAAAAGTTTTTCCGTGATTCTATCTCTAAATATAGTTTCACATTTTTTAAAGTATTTAATTTATAAATACAGTGGAACCTCTTTTACCGGAATCCTGAGAATTAAGAATCGGGAGGAAATCTTTAAACAGAATTACTTCTATATATATATTTTACCTCTCTAAACGGGAAAGGTCCCCGGCTAAACAGGACAATTTTTCCATGATTCTTGCATTGGTTATCATCACATTTCCCCCATATTTATTTATTTTAACACTTATTTTTATCCAAATTTTGTTTCAAGAATGACAAAATCTCGGGAAACAGAATTACTTCTATATATATATTTTACCTCTCTAAACGGGAAAGGTCCCGGCTAAACAGGACAATTTTTCGTGTACTTGCATTGGTTATCATCACATTTCCCCCATATTTATTTATTTTAACACTTATTTTTATCAAATTTTGTTTCCGTGACACCTGCATCAGTTCTACACTCACATATACATTACTACACTCACATAAACATAACTACATACTATGTACACGATATCGCAAGTGCCAGTTGAAGACGACCATAAGCCAGATGCACCAGATATCCATTACAAGGGTGTTAAAGCAGGCATTGAGCTAGTCCTTGCTCGTGCACCTAACAATACAGTAGGACCTACTAGTACTAGCAGGGATAGGTGAAAGAAGGAAGGATAGAAGTTGACATGGGGCGGCGCTTAGAAAGTAGACTTGTACACTGTCAGTCTTTTATTGCGCACCTAACCCGCCAATCATAAGAGTAGACACGCGAGGAGATTTAACGATTCACCATGCCTTCTTGATTACGTGTCTTATCCATCTACCGTCCAAGGAAGATTGACTGTGAGCGTGAGAGACATCTCTGATAATTGCCATATTTGTTTTGATCAACTGGTGTTGTGGCTATTTGTTAGTTTTATTCTGCATTTTACCACGCACAGAAGGGCTTAGGTGCCTGAAACTGCTGAGGTAAAACCAAAATCCCGAGATCCCCGGGAAATAGGGACGATTTTACAATTCTCTGAGAATTCTCGTATAAGTTGTAAGTAATGAAAGGGTAAGGTGAATTTTTCCCCCATGTTTTAAGTCTCAATGTTTATCTTTCATGGAATTGATGATGTTTTGTTTCAGTGCACCCTCTGTACAAAAACATTCTGGCGTGACAGATCCAATCAAAGTCATGGGCGCCTTAAGACAAGAGAAAGACAACTTCAAGCCATCCTAAATTTCGTTTTCATGGAAATTAGGCGAAAGCTTTATGTTTACGGCAGCAAGTCGGGATTAATATTAAATATTGTTTAATTGATACATTTATGACTGCAATTAATTTCATGTGTTAGTTTGATGGCGGTAAAGGGTGAATAAAAATGATTCTGAAGAAATCTTCTCAAAATTGCAGAATTATATTTCATTTTCTGAAGTGAATTAAAAAAAAATTTAAAATCTTCTTTACAAGAAAAAGAAATGTTGGCCTTTTATTATTCATGTGATTAATAGATATTTATTTTTAGCTGTTGATTAAATTGTTGCTCCGATTCATGTAAATTGTTGCTCATTGCTTTCTACTATATATGTTCTTGTTCTAGTAAAATAAATTTATGCAGAAAATTGACTTGCACTTGCTGGTGATTAAATTTGATTTATACTTGTGTTTATATTACTTGTACTTATATAGTGTCATGGTGTTTCTATAAGCATCTGATTATTCTGATTTGGTGCGTTGGTAATTTTACGTCCGGTGTAAAAATTCTCGGGGGGGTGTTGAACGGAAAAAATCAGAAACAATTCTCCAAGTGAAAAACTCAAAATCCGACAAAAACCGGAAAAGTTTCATCCCCAACATTTCTTTTACTTACCTTTAAATAAAAGGGATTAGTTAAAAGAGATTATATAATATAAAGTATAATGGGTCTTACCTAGTCTCATGAAATGTAAAGCATCACAGTTTATGCTTTGTCGTATGACCTTATTGTTCAGCCACTGGAAAGTAAAGTTTGGATTTTCAGTCTCCAAAATGTTAGATGGCTAACTCAGCCTGGTGCTGATACTAGTACTGATAAGATGATGAGTAGGTGACATTGACTTGGTGGTCTATTGGTAACCAGCTGGTTGTGGAGTCAAAGGTTCAAACTCTTAATTACACCTGAGATTTCTCCACACTGCAGTGGGTGGTCAGTAGAGCTCCTGGTAGGTCCTACTTCTTTTCCTACACTTATCTTTTATCTTGCTGGTTGCTCTCCATGATTCATTCACCCTGAGATTCCCACATATGGTGGATGGGGTACATTTCAACGAAACAAACAAATCCTCCTCCAGCTTTATCAGTCTCAAAGTGAAGCCTTGAAGAAGCTTTTTAATTCTATCAATCTAGCAAACTGATGCACCTTGAGACTAGCAACATTGCACAAGACGGATTTTTCCTGAAACCATAAGTTTTTTTATTTGATTTGATTTAACTCACATCGACATAACTAAGGTATCTGGGTTTTTGGTAGGATTAAAATTGTTTTTGCTTGGACTGCCCTGTATTTAGCCATCGGATTTTTAACATGCACAGATTGTTATGAACTGTCATCAGTCTCTGATGGGACTAGATGTCAAATCAACTTACCTGGACCTAGTGATGAGGCAGACTCCTTAATTTAAAAAAAAATCCAGAGATCACCTTAGTTGTCGAAGTAGGTTAAATCAGAACAAGTGTTTTCTGCTTCATTCTATTCCTACCTTTTAAGTCCCCAAAAGTTGTATCAAGTCATGTAATAAGACAACCTGTGCGAATTAAAATGTTATAATAAAAAAAAGTAATCCAAGTCCCATAATCCTGTAGGATATCTAAAATAGAGTCCAGATCTTTCTAGGCATATGGCATTATGTGGTATTTTGCCATTGCTTTCCATGCCAACAGGCCTAGGTATCTATCTACTGCAGGGAATCCCCAGGAGGCCCATAAAAAAATCTGCCCTTACTGAGAATCAAACTTGGATTTCAGCCAGTGTTTATGTGAAACACACTATGTCAAATGTACATCATACTTCAAGACTCGCACTCACAACATAACAAACATAAAGAAGACGCCCATAAAGTTCAGTTAAAGTTTTTTTTTTTAAAAGATTTTTAATTTCACTTAATTTCTCTAACATCGTTCAAATACTTTATATAAATCAGGAAGATTTGCTAACTGGATAAGAGTCCGATCATTTTCCATAGAAGAAGGTGGCATTAACGTCTGACGAAGAGCAGGGTAGATGACATGCTCTATGGTCCATTTCCAGCTCACATTTGTCTCTTGTTCTTCATCCACTTCCTGAAGTGAAAGGGAACATATAATAACACAACCAATATCAAAACTTGCAACTAAATAACTACATTTTTCATACATTTACCACTATTACTGTAATTTGATTTAGGCAGCAATGATTATTTAACTTAAAGGATGTTTCTTTAAGTAGAATCACCAATGTTTTCTGGAATATTATAGGTTGTCAGGCAAGTTACAATCAGGTAGGGCAGTCAGAGCCTATTTTTCGATTTGAAAAGTTTGCAACGGGCAACAGTACTTTAGAGAACTCAGTACAGTAGTCGCTGGATAAAAGCACACTCTGCATAAACACATGCCTACATCTGCTGATCAAATCTTTACTATATATAATAAAAGTGTTCATAAACACACGGTATGCATAATAAAAGCACGCTAGACATTCATCCCAATATCTCTGAGTCTAAGTCTCTGCCGTTGACTTAGGGTTTCTTTAAAGAAAAATTACACTTACCTTCATATACATATTTTTTAAGCTAAATATAGACTCATGGACTCAAAAGCCCCCAAAAAAACATACTAAATACATGTTTTACGTACTGGTTGGCAACTAGATCTATGCTTTTTTCAATACAAACTGTAGGCGGAATAATGTAATCCATTTGGTGCCAATTGATTCTACCTAGAAGATGTGCTCCAATCTCAACAAACATGGGAACTGATTAAAATGTAATATTTCATACTTTCTGTCTATGTCTATTGTCAATGCCTCATTTTTTTAAAAGGATTTTTATTTCCCACATCTACATTTCCTAGTTCTCATAATAGTCAGATTGAACGTTATCCCAGTTCTTGTAGCTCTATGCGTACTTTACATCTACATTGACTATTTCCGTATAATACTGGCTAAAGGCGTTTTTATTATAACGCCATTCCCTTCTAACTTCCACATTACCATTTACACAAAGGTTGGCAGTATAACAAGGTTTGAATGTACATTCAAATTCTCATGTAGAGTTCCCTTAACTTTCTTTCTCTTTCTTTATCAGTTTCCATTCTACCTTTCGGTGTATGGGTTCAGATGCCAGAGATGATCTTTCTCCAGGATGCCATGTCCTGGCATTTTCTGTTTCCTTTCAAAAAAGTTAAATTTCTATGCTTCAATGCCTCTTTTATATCTTCTTCTCACTTTCTCTGAGTCTGCCTTTTGGTCTTTTACCTTGAACTTAAGCACTGTATACTAATTAAGCTATTCTATTGTCATTCATTCTGTTTACATGCCCAAACCATCTCAATTGATTTGTTTCTATCTTAGTTCTTATGCCATCTGGTTTAGTTTGATCTCTTATTTTTGTGTTTCTGCTTTTGACTCTGTATTCTCTACTAAGGTCCAGGTTTCGCTGCCATAGAGGAGAGTAGGACAATAAACTGTATTGTATACTGCCATTTTGGCTTTTGTTGACAATTCTTGCTTACCTACAAATGCCTTTCCTAGATGGTTATATATTGCACTTGCCTTTTGGATTCTCTGGCTGATTTCTTCTCTTAGTTTTCCCTCTGAGTTAATCATTACTCCTAGGTAATTGTAGCTTTGAACAAGTGTTGCTTTTTTTTTATTTCATTGAAATTTACCCCATCCACCATTGCAGGGATCTCAGATTGAATTAAGAAGAGACAGCAAGATGATAGATAAGTGAAAGAAGGAAAGGAAAGAAATAGGACCTACCAGCAGCTCCCGCCAACCGCCTACTTAACAAGCGTAAATGACTTAATGGAAACTGAATAAATATATTTATGATTAATACCATATTAGACAAGAGCTATATATCAAGCCAAAAGAGATGAGAAAGGAACCCCAAACCAAAATTGACATAAAAAAAAAATCCACTCAGAATATTTCATACCATTTGTTCTTGAAGTTCGGATACACTTTTTCCTCACACCATAAAATTCACTAGTTTCTTTGCATAAAGTTTTAAAGCATTCTTCTTCAGACTCCCAATCAACCTGAAGAGACAAGAGTTTTGTTCATGTTTTACTAGTGAAGCAATTTTTTAAATCATACCTTGAATCTTAATCAAAATTAAAGGGCACAATTTACTTGTAAAAATAAAGTCTTATATAACATATGCAAATGGGGCCAAAATAAATAAATCTTCACACAACTTAAACCTTTCACACTGCAAAGGCTTTTTGCCCGTTATCCCTATGCCTTGTCCTAAATTCTCCAAACTAACATCTAGCCCTGTATCTTACTGTAAATTACAACTTTTAAGTCTCCCCACATCCAGAAAATAAAAATAAAAACAAGCAAACAAAAAAGCCCCAAAAAGAACAAAGAAACAAAGCTAATACCACTGAGATTCAAAACAAATACAAATTAATTTATACATTGTTTGAATCAAAGATTAATGCCAAAACAGTATGACTATGACACTCACTTCAGTTGCCAATTTGAGAATATACAACGGCAATTCATCTAGACATGGCACATACTGATCTAGCAACATTGGCAGCGTTAAAAGGTTTCAGTCTGGTCATTGCAGAAAATGAAACAACGAAAGTAAAATTAAGTCTTACAATGAAAACATGACAAAAATCAACCATAACAAATATTGACTAATCTATGTAAATATACATAAAGAGCAATACAAGGAAGACGTGTGAATGAATTCCAAGGATTGCTGTGGGTTTGAGACAACTGATTCACACACACAAACTTGCATTGCCAACTATGAGTGTGATGATCTAGAGAAATTATCATCATCAACTGTAAAATTGTCATCACTATTCTCAATCATTATCAATATCACTAACTCCTCTAGTGTGCTGAGACATAGAAGTTAGATGCAACCTTCTTACCTTCTTTCAGGTATTGAATGCATTTAATTTTGCCATAACACTTATCTATATGTTATGGTTTACTGATGTTGGTAGATAAAAGATTCTTTTCAACACAAAGGTGTTTTTCTCATTTTTAAAGCTGCTCTAAAGTTGTAATATCTTAAGGGACATTTACAAATTAACCAAACAAACGACATTGTATTCAATACTTTAAACTTGAATCAGAATTAAACATTATCTTTAATTCAAAACCTAATTCTGTGAGAAAATTCCAAATAGGGCTCAACCGTTTGACTTAATTCAACATAGACAACAAAAGTATAAATTACAATCCCCAAAAACTCATTTTTGTGTCCAATAGAGGTAAAATAAGATAACTTATCTACAGCAAAACAAAAATGACTAAAAAAAACCTGTATATAAATAAATAAACAAATCAGAAGGAAATTTTTAACTTTTTAATCTTTTTTTTCATTAAAAAGAAACACCCCCCCCCCCCGAAAAAAAAGAAAGAAAAGAACAACAACACATTACCAACCTCATCAACTTCTATACTGAAGTAATCTTGCAGCATTTCAGATTTATTCACTAGAAACTGTGAGACGTAATCTGCCATATCTTCTTTTGGCCCATCCGCTGGGGTCCACCCACTCTCCTCACTGGCAAGGGCTAACATCACCAAGTCACGAATCCGAAGAGGTTCCTGGTCAAATAAGAAAATATGAAGAAAAAAAAACCCCGTGATTCATTCTAGCCTATAAACAAAGTTTCTTAAAACAGATTTTGAAATTGTCATCTCTTTTATCGTTTTAAAGAATGTGCGCATGACATTTTTAAGAAACACATGAAAAAATGGGACAGAGTAACCTATTTTTACTTAATCAGAGCTTTTGCAATTCACCATTCAGCCTTTCAACAAATGGCATGTGCATATTAAATCCTCAAGAATGAAGTGATTAAGGTGGTTATTAAGACTTTTCATTATTAAAATGCACAAATGTATTTTTCCCCATTTCACTCAGTTTTGTTTATTTTTTCTTGCATCTTTTGTTTGTCGTTTATTTAAGGTGAGGACCCTATATTATTTTGAATGGGGAAGGACACACTCTGTTATTCCCAAAAAAAAATTTCTTCTGATGTCCACTCACCTGCAACCTCAAGATTCCAAAATTTCCAAAATCGTTCAACATGATTTGATAAAATAAGTCTTTACTGAAAAGGAGATAAGAAAAAAAGACACCTTGACATTAAAAAACAATCCAGCAAAATCACAAAACTGAAAGAAAAAAATCCACTCAGAACAACCCAAACCTCACTCATATTACTCACAATAACAAGACAAATGCAACCAGAATTTTTTTTTCTGAGTTGATACATAAAGCTTTTAAGAGTTATTTTCTACCCATTTCAAGAAAAGCATTCCATAAATGTGACTTGATCTTTTATCAACAAGGCCATCTTAGATCAGAGAGGTACCATGAACATTTAATCTACAATTACATAATTCCAATACTTACCTTAACGTGGATGTGTTTGCCAGATACAACCGAGTTTGGTGTTGAATCAATGCGTGTCTTTCCTTACACATCCAACAAATGTGTGATTCTTGATGATGTCTTTGATTCCTATTGTTTATAAAGAAAAGAAAAAATTCCACAGAAACCCAAATTTGATCGATAATTCATGATGGTAGATTAACAGACAAAGTTTCAAGAAGTCATTGCTCCGTTCAAAAACTGAGAAACTAAATAGAGACAAAAACAAATAACAGCATGACTTATAAAACCATCCCTCACATTACAGTGTCAACCAATTTAAAAACAAGAATTTCTATAAATATCAATACAATGAGAAAAACTAACTGAAATCAAAATAAAAACAATGACTAACCCCAAACACAGTTTATCAGTAAAAAAGTAAATTAAGTTCCATACTCAAGACTTGAGTGTAGGCTAATCACAAATAAGAGTCCTGATTTGTTCTAAGCTTATGCATAACGTGGTAGTGGTAGGTTGCCATTGCTTTCCACACCACCGCCACTTCATAAGTAGGACATCAACAAATAATAACAAGAAAAAAAGACAAAGAAAATCTGGAGACATTATAGGTTACAAAATCAAAAGAGATAGCATGCATTGAATTCAACAGATTTGCCATTCAGATTAATCAAAATTTAAATCATTTGGTAAATATTTTACCTCCATATGTTTCCATGACCTAAAAATCTAGATCTAGTTCCCAAATCTAACATCAGCCTCAGAAGAGGTGTATATTCCATTATATTGGACTCCTGTCACCTTTTGTCATTAACTTTATGTCCCAAATAAAAGACATACAAAGGTTTATAGATACAAATATCCTGGCAACACTAGCAACGCTTACCGTCGCTCAAATTGCTGTCAACTTCTTCCCTCAGTTGCAAGACGCTATTGAGCTTTTATGTCTCTCTTAGCTTTGGAACCTGGGTGGTGTCTCTCTTGGTTTTGTCTTTGCTAAAAATTCAATGTGAAAAATGCATGAATGAAACAAATGTTCTTGAAATCAAAATAAAAACAACGACTAACCCCAAACATCCCACAGTTTATAAGTAAAAAGTTAAGCAGGTCCCATATTCAGACTTGATTGTAGGGTAACCACAAGTTCCATTCACATAGCTGCCAAGTTTCAAAAATCAAAATAAGGAACACCCCTTACGACACCTCGATATTTCATAATATCTCCCCCTTCCACCGTGTGAAATGTTAATGTCTTTCCTACAAACCTTACAGAATGCACAAATTGAGGATGTCTTAGAAGCGTTTATAAATGTGAATTCCTCAGCATATTTTTGAGAGAAATGCTGTTCCCGCTTTTTCTTTTTGAAGGTGGGGGAGGGAAAGCCATTCTTTTAAATCTAGTTCTAGATCTAGTCTAGATAGATAATATTAATAATAATATCAATAAATATTAATAATAGAGATCACAGTCAGTTCGGAGTTCTCAATGCAGTCTTAAAAATCACCACATCTAAACCAAATCTCAAATCTAGATTAGATCCTCGATGAACGTAAGGCCCTAGATCTAGAATAGATCTCTAATAAATCCGTAACAATAATATCCAGCCAGTTCAGAGTTCTCAATGCCGTCTTTAAATTTACCCTTAAATTTAATATCTTAAAAATCAACCAACAACTAGATCTAGATCTATCTAGATTCTAAATCTAGATCTAGATATCTAATCCGTATTGTCTAAGTCGAAGAGCGTAATGTCGATCAAGATCTCACACGGCACAAAGTCACTAGAATTAGAATAGATCTATATCCAAGACGAATGAACAACAAAGGCAGCTAATAATCTGTATTGTCGAAGAGGGCACTAAACTGAATACACATGTGAAGACCCGGAAATTGTTACTATTATTACATTATATACATCCGGTTCACAGACTGCTTGGACGCCATTAAAAATTCGCAAAAATATACTCGAATGGGGCTCCAGACCTTGCAGAAACGGTTCCATCAGCCATGGTGGATACGGAAAATTACGAAATACGGACTCAGTGCAGTAAAATCGGATTTACGGACGGATAGACGAAATAACGGAACAAATCCAGATATAATGGAACGCTTGGCAGCTATGCATTCATATTAAGACAAAAAATTTCCAAGACTTTTCCCATGTAAAAATTAAACTTTCCAAGACTATAAAATGCCTGCTGAGTGGAGATTTCAAGAAACAGTTCTTAACTCAACTGTCTGTCACCACCAAGACCACAGCTACAAGTACAAGATTGTTTTAGACACATCTGCCTCTGCAGTGGCATTAGAAACTGGAACTGACTGATGGAAGCATTTCTTATTAGTAATCTTGTGATGATGTCTGACAAACTGAAACGCCCAGTCGTTCATGAGACCATTTAAGAATGAGAGAATCAAGACAGATAACAGCATCACTAAATGGCCACATCAGTTGTGCCCTATGTGTGAAATCATGTCGTGTTCGAGATGAAAAAAATATGATCGTGATATTTCATTAAAAACTCCTAGGCTTAAGCGAATTAAAAAAAAATTTAAAAGACTTTTTCAAGTCTTAATTTCTTTCAACCAGATTTCAACAACTTTCCAGTTTTCCAAGATGCGTATGAACCTTGTTTATTACTTTAATTGCTATCCAGATGCATACTTAAAAAATAATAGTTAAAATGAAAACTACGACATAAGTTTTGTTGAAGCAATGTATACAAGTTTTGAAATTTGAAGGACAGGACGCCCCTCAATATTTCCTACCTCTTTTCGTCAGTGGGGGTTGTCAGTGAAGTTTGGTCATTCCGACTTTGACCAACAAATGCATCCAGCTTCTGATTCTTACTGTCGGTGCGGACCATTTCATGGGGTTTGTAAGTTTCACTTGATCCTGTTCATTAGAGTCATACAAGAAAACTGTGTAAACAAAACATATTTTCAGAGATGCTCACATTTCTAGAAACACAAAATATTACAAGTTAAAACAAAAACTACAATGACAGATATTTCATTGCCTCATACCTTACACAATAAAATAGCATTTAAATTTGTAACTCTCCTTATTTAATAAAGCAGATGAGATTTTAGGAAACAAAAAGTACACAGAAAAGTCTTCATATAATGAGAGAGAGAGAGAGAGAGAGAGAGAGAGAGAGAGAGAGAGAGAGAGAGAGAGAGAGAGAGAGAGAGAGAGAGAGAGAGAGAGAGAGAGAGACAGACAAACAGACAGACAAACAGACAGACAGAAAGAGAGATATATGTCAGACAATCAGCAGACAAAAAGAATGAAAAAATGAGACTGCGTTGGAGACAGAGGCAGACAGACAGACAAACAGCCAAAACAAGGGAGGAAAAAAACAGAGAGAAAACAAACAGACAGAAAGTCACAGAGAGGGAGAAGGGAGAGCACAAGACAGAGTGACAGAGAGAGAGAGAGAAGAGAGACAGAGAGAGAGAGAGAGAGAGAGAGAGAGAGAGAGAGAGAGACAGACAGACAGACAGACAGACAGAGAGACAATCAGAAAAAAAAAGGAGGAAAAAAAACAGACAAGAGAGAAACAAACAGAGGCAGAAAGTCAAACAGAGAGGAGAGAGGAGAGCAAAGACAGAGACAGGGAGAAGAGAGAGAGAGAGAGAGAGAGAGAGAGAGAGAGAGAGAGGGAGAGAGAGAAAGAGAGAGAGAGAGAGAGAAAGAGAGAGAGAGAGAAAGAGAGAGAGAGACAGACAGACAGACAGACAGACAGACAAACAGAGAATAAGAGTGAATAAGAGAGAATGTGTGTGTGTGTGTGTGTGTGTGTGTCCATAACAAACATCAGCTTACCGCCTTCTTTATCTTTTGACTTCACATCGTGAGAAAGTCCAGGAAGCATTGTCTGAGAAAAGAAAACAATAGTGAAACAAGACTATAGATACATTCTTCCCCATAACAAGGGAGACTTGGTAGTCCAGATACAAGTTGTCAGCCTCTCAACACAAAGGACGTGGGTTAAAGCCTCACCAACAGTAGAAAATTTTTCTCTAGTTTCTTTTAGAGTTTTAGAACAAAACATTTCGCCCTGGTCCAGGTGGGTGGATCAACTTGGCTATTTACATTGAAAATCCGGACAAAATTAAAAATCCTACCAAAACACCCGAAATCACCTTAGTTGTGGGACTGGGTAAAATCAAATAAAATCCCCACAACAAGACATCAACATTCACAAAGCCATTGAAATCTTGGGGTCCCAGGTAAGCACATGGTATAAGATTTAATGCCTTTTCTTTTCTTAGACGTAAGAAATGTTACAAGTCAAAAGATGACCTGACTTTATTATATTCATAGATAGAGAAGCATATATACATAATACACACACATAAACACACACCAACATCCACACACGCGTCCTTCCACATACATAACATGCATAAATCCACCGCATTAGATACAATGGGTAAAAATATAAATTGTTAGTTTAATATAATAATAGAAATTTTTTAATCTTGAACATCTGATTAAGTACGTCATCCAGAACCTACAATTTTTCTTCTCCCTAAGATTACATGGCATGTGAAGTTCCTTAAAGGTAATTTCATGCTGAATAATCACCTCCTTGACAGGATGCTAGTCTGTCGCAGAGTTTTTACTCCCAGGCTGGTGCTGGTACTGGCATTTGCACCTGGGTCAAGTTGGTAAAGGGTTGAATGCTAAGTGTTCTTCCCAAGGAACACAATGTAAAACCTTAGCTTTGCTGGATTCGAACCTGGATCCTCATGATCCCGAGTCTCAGCAGGCTCACCATTAGGCCACTGACGTCACTGTTTAACATGGGTGCGTAAAAACAAAGACCACTAGATTTCATCGGTGTGCAGAAACAAAGAATGACATGCTTTTATGACCAAGGCAATAACCCTCATTTATTCTCCTTTGAACTAGCTGTGTTTTAATGTTTAGATAGAAATTTGTTTGTAGCTTTGTAATATCATATCATGTGACCAAGTCAATTTTCTCATCTGAAATCAATAAAAATTATCTTATGTTATCCTTTAATGAATACACACCTGAGTAAAGAAAGTACGGGACAGGTTAGACCCCAACAATTTGGACTCCACAGCTCCTTGGACAGCCGAGATGATTGCGTCCTCATGCAAAAAGTGAACTTCATGTTTGGTGGGGTGGACGTTGACATCAACATTTTGAGGGTTGATGTTGAGACTGTGGAGAAAGTAAATGTATGAATGATAATTCCAGACAAAAACATGAATGTTTCAATGGTTCATGTCTTGACATGTGGAGAAATGAAACGTATGGTGATTCCAGACAAAAACATACATGATTTCAGGGTTCATGTCAAGAGCGTGGAGAAATTGTGTCCAAACAAAGCAACTTTTTCAATATGTACAATTCATAAGTCAGTGAATTAACCCTACAAGTTTTTGTGTCAAGGGTGACAATGGCAAATGTCAGGCAATTGACCAAAAAAAAAGAGAAAAGAAAAGAAAAAAGAAAGGTTGCAGAAAATGAGGCAATCATACAAAGATGAATGTGAACATATAACTGTACATAATTAGGATGGGAATTGAAATGTTCTAATGACTTGCAACATCCAATTTTCTCTCACTGGTTTCACTAAATGCCACCCACAATAATTACTTTCAATCTAAAAAGTTTTAGTAATGTAGCGCCTATCCTCTGGAATAAATTGTCTCCCTCAACAAAGCCATCACAATCATTTAATTCTTTTTAAGGGATATCTAAAAACTTAACTTTTTAAAGAGACTATTGAAGAATGAGATCGGAATGTTTTATATTACAATATACCTTGTCTTTGATCTATGTTTTAATGCTTATTGTTTCAATGCTCTGAGATTGTCTTTCTCTGTATATTGTCTTTAAATTATTGTAAAGCGCCGCTGAGCATTACAAAACTTTCAAATCACACCTTAAAACAGAACTACTCCCGGCTAGCATATTATTAATGTTTATTACTTGTATACAGTTTGTGTGATTTCTGTGAGGCATCTTAGAGCATGCCAAATGGATTAAGTGCGCCACACAGGTGACTTATTATTATTATTATTATTATTATTATATCAACGACTAACTCCGATTTCGTAAGGTGTTTCTCGTTACATGATATATGGCAAGGTACATTTGATATTTGATGGGGCCAAGGTTGCTATGGTGGTGACGAGTGACACTTGTAGCCTTAATATAAACATGACATGACATTGTGTGTTTGTTTCGTTGCGGTTTACCCGTCCACAGTATGTGGTGATCTCGGGGTGAATCAAGACAAAGCAGCAAGATAAAAAACATGTGAAAGAGTTATAGGAAAGAAGTAAGATTTACCAGTAAGTCCCTCCAACCATTGACATATTGTGATAGTCCTAATGCTTATTCGCATTTCTCTTTGCACGCCTTTCAGTCTTTAAAAAATAAAAATGTATTACGAAATTGGCATTCATAGAAAATCTAAAAAATAATTTGATTACAAACTAAGACAAGATCAGTATTGAAAGGAAACCAAGAGGTACTTTAAAAAAAGTTTTACCTCATATAGACAAACGGATGGCTGCCTTTTGGTAGATAAGCTTGGTAGACTGTGTCCAGCGCTTTCCGAATTCCACTGGAATCCACCAGTCTCTCTGGGAATTTAAAACACCACAAAAGAGAGAATAAAAAGAATGGCAGATGCCTGCATTAAGATGGAAAACAGGTAAACTTGAAAAGATCCCTAAGCTGTTTACAACTAAGGTGGTCTTGGGGTTTTGGTAGGATTTATAAAATTTTGCCCAGGCTGCCCTGTAAACAGCCAAGAGATATTTAAGGGATCTGGACCTGACAAGTTTGGGACCAAAAGGTTGATTTTCTGTTCTTTGAATATTGGGGTAGAACGATCATTTATCTACAAGTTCATGGCAGAAAAATGTCAGATGACATAAAAAAAAATCTTTTTTTTTAAAACATTTTGTAAGGCGAAGGAAGGTAAAAATAATCCAAAATTTTGAAGTAAATTACCCTAACACTGACTGAGAAAATGGCAGTTAAAAACCGTATATTGGCGGTTAATCGCCAAATGTGGCATCACAAGGTGACTTGGTTTCTGCCGACATCGCTCGTCACTTTGGCCCATCACTGTGTGATGAAAGAGGTGTTGCGCATCAGTGTGTATGTATACATGCGCACAAGATTTCTTTGAATCTCTGCCGCTAACTCAGGATTTCTTCAAACAAAACCTCAGTTGACCCTCATGTAGTACTTTTCAGGTAAATACAGACTAACAGATTAAAAAATATATGTCTGTAACTAAATATGTCTTTTATGTACTGGTCGGCAGCTATGTACATCTAAAAAAAAACAACCCATCATAAACCTTCTATAATAACACTCAAAGTTAGTGGTTTGCATTACACTTACGGTTGATGAAAAGCAAAAAGATGGATTTCTTCACTGAGTAGTTAGCATTAGACACAAAAGCGTGCAATTTGAAATCCAATTTATTGTCATCATGTGCCACCTCTAAAAGTTCCCTGTTGACAAAAATTGGAATTGAAAGTAAACTTCTGATGTGGAATAATAAATCTAAACCAAGAATAATACAGAATTGGGAACGTCCACACTAATTTGAGAACAATTTCCAAATCAACAAATAAACATCCAATTCATAATAAAAAGCAATGCTAAACACAACCATTAATAGTTGTCAGAATTCAATACTCGAACAGTGTCTCCAGCAAGGACAGGAGTCTGGATATGGAAATGCTGTCAGTTACCCACAGGACAGAGGCATTGGTGACCATGAGGATAGGCTGCCTAACTTGGGATCATGAGGTCCCGGGTTTCAATCCTAGCAAAGCTCGTTTCACCATTGCCATTCTTGGGAAAGACACTTAATGCGCATTTTTCCCACTTGACCCACGTGCAAATGGGTACAAACACTAGCTTGGGAGTAAACACATGTGTCAGGCTAGTGCATAGCTGCCAAGTTTCAAAAACCAAAATAAGGAACACCCCCTTACGACACCTCGATATTTCATACTGCCGCAAAAATTTTTCGCCATCTCTATTACTATCATAAAAGTAGCTCTTCAACTTAGTCAACCTGCAATATGAGACATATTATATGTGAATAATGAATCGAAATGCTCACCATTGGTATTAGTTGCAATCAAAATAAAAAATAATCCATTCAATTGGTTGGAGACATCTCATCAGGCATATATTAAAATCCTCCACACAGGGTTGAAATAACTGACTACGGAGATGTCAAAGTACTTGCACATGAAATTTTTAAATGACATGACTGTTTCATTTGTTTTGGCTGAGATGGGCATGGGTGGCACCTTTAGCTTTCTTTAAAAACTCTGGACTGAAGGTCTGGCCATAACATTTTCCTTCCATAAATGATTTTGCAATCAAGATGTTTGACAGAGAATCATTGGACAAGGAGCCCCTAAAATCAGTTTTGTTCTTTCGCACTTGGCTGAAGATTCTCTCACATTCACTGTTGCTGTGAGGAACAGTCAGGAGGCCTAACATGCAGAATGCCAATCTTTGATATTTGGCCTTGCCAAGCCTATCCTTCAGTTCTCCCAGTTGGAACCATTGGTGAGAGATGGACAACTGAAAAAAGCCATCCTCAAGCTCCTCAAGTTGATACAAATTAAATTCATCCTAGAGGCCATCCATAGCTGTATCCATATCATCTCCATTTAACAGCAATAGGCATGAACATCTTTTTATAAAAAATCTCAGGGATGAAAATTTTGCATCAGCCCTCTTTTCAGTGTCTGCAACTTGGGCATGCTCCAGAACATCAGATTTGAGGTTAAAATGAGCCAGTACATAAAAAATTGTAGCAACTGGTGGCCTTCTAATTTCTCCACATGATCCAATGTGCTGCTGCCTAGTCCTCTCTGTGGTTATTCTCATTCTTGTAGTCCACATAAAGTGGATCCTGGTCCTTGATCACACTTGCTTTAATGAAGCAGGACAACAGTTCCTTGAGAAACTCCATCAGGAGAGGTTTAAGCTTATGAATGAGAGGTTCATTTGTCTGCAGCATGATGCTAGTTTTTTCAAACATTCTGATTGAAAACTGGAGAAAATGAGCATATGCTCTGCAGGCATCTGAGTACAACATTTTCTTAATTGTAAAAAGTCTTTTCTCCTCTGGCTGCTGTCCCTCTGTTTCTCTAGCTGATGGCTTTCCCTCTTTTGCTTTGCTTGATGTTTTCTTCTCTCCTGATTTCAACTGCTTTGACAGGGCTTTATCTTCATCTTTCTTTTGTACTGGACTTTGCTTTGCATCATTTTTCTTTGGAATTCTAAAGCTTTGCAAATGTGGATTGCTTTTGGGCAGGCTTTAACTTCCTCTCCACCTCATCATCGATGAACTTGGATATTGTGTCCCACTGGGAAGTAAGACGTGGAAGACACATACCAAGTGAAAGCCACCGGTACAGACATGTTTCAGGACTTTCCGGACTTCCTCACCACAAGATATTTGTAACTGTTTGAGCCTTTGCTTCCTGTTCACGCTTCCCTCCATATAATAGAACAAGTCAATTAACAGAGAGTCAATTGATATAGGCAACCTTTTTGCTGCTTTTTGGGCTGCAATGTTAATGAGATGGCATGGACAGCCTAGTGCTATAGATCTATATCAAGACGAATGAACAACAAAGGCAGCTAATAATCTGTATTGTCGAAGAGGGCACTAAATTGAATACACATGTGAAGACGACAAGCGATTGAATGAAAGTGAACAGTCTAGCCTAGTCTCGGCCTGGCCTAAAGCACGCCCAAATAATGCTCTTTGTCATCCGTGACCCGGAAATTGTTACTATTATTACATTATATACATCCGGTTCACAGACTGCTTGGACGCCATTAAAAATTCGCAAAAATATACTCGAATGGGGCTCCGGACCTTGCAGAAACGGTTCCACCAGCCATGGTGGATACGGAAAATTACGAAATACGGACTCAGTGCAGTAAAATCGGATTCTACGGACGGATAGGATCGAAATAACGGAACAAATCCGTATTATATGGAACAACAGGCAGCTATGCTAGTGTCCTGTCAGGAGGTTATTATTACCATCTGTTCCATTCACGACTATAGGAAACCGGGATAAGCTCCAGCTCTATCGGTCATACTGACCTTGAGGGAACTTACCCACTGCCCTGTCCTCTCTCTTCCTCTTACCTAGGGCACCCTCATACCTTTGTGGACATGCAAACCAGGCATGTCAAGTCGTGCCCCACCCACCCCAACCATCAAAAAAGCCTGTAGAAAACAATACTAAAATATTAAAACTAATCCACCCATTGTATAGCATTGTAGAGGTGGTTACATCAACTAGCATTTGTCATGATTCTTAGCCTGACTGGGGGAAAAAGAATCAGTCTCTTTAATTTTGAAAACCCTGATTGCATTGTCAAACTTCTACCTGCTCACAGCAACTCCGTATATCGTTCGAATGTTGTCAGTAAAGGAGGACGATGGAGGAGTTCGGACATCAGCCATGCTTTCTCCTTGCTGGTGAATGAGAAAAAGGTCAACTTGAAATCATCCATAGTTTGTGTTTGAATTTTATAATTGCATGTTATTTCTCGCGGTTTTTGTTTGATCTACCCACATCCACAACTAAGGTGATCTTGGGGCTTTAGGTAGGATTTTTTAATTTTTGCCCCGGACTGCCCTGTAAACAGCCAGGGGATCTTTTAATGTGCACAAAGTGTTGTGATCTGTAAACGGGACCTCATTTTTATCATCATCTCCGATGGGACTAGGTCTTGATCCACCTACCTGAACCCAAATTTTTTTAAAAAAGATGTTCCACTTGTCAAGTGCAACCCACACCCTTTTGGTTGAGAGGAAGATATCTTACCTCTTGACCATCATGTCCCCATTTCTTGGGTTTGTTTCATTGTAATGTACTTTATACTTTACTTCAGCTGTGATCTCAGAGTGAAATACGAGGAAATAACAAGATGGGAGACAGGTAAGTTTGTTTTCTTTTGCTTTATTAAAATTTCCTTTGCCACCATATGACACTATCTGAGATTGAATTTAGAGGAAAGAGCAAGATTAAAGAAATGTGAAAGTGTTCAAGGAAAGAAATAGGAGATACTGCGGCCCACAGTACGTGTGAAATTGTAAAAGTAACGAAATAGGACCTATCAGAAATCCCCGTCACCTGCCAACTCTTGTGGGAAAATAAAACTTCATCAGACAAAGACTTTGTGTGAAATACAACAATCTATAAAATCTGTGGCATTTTTTTCTAGTTTTCATTTATTATTTAAATTTTCTATTTGGAAATAAATCTACAATGTCAATTTAAATGCCTGATTTTGAATATGTTTCTTTTAAGTTTTTAAAACTTTTTCAATTAATCCGAGGACAACATTTCAACCCTTTACAGACCCTTTTCTACCATTTCCAAAATAAAATTTTCCTTCAAATCTGTTTTAAATAAATACAACAGTTAAATTTACCTTGCAAAACAACTTTTAAAACAGAAAAATATTCATACAAACTGATTTTAAGGAAATAAGTGTGAATAAAACCAAATTAAACTTCGCTCTTCAAATTGGTGATAGACAAATCTTAAAAAGTCATTTACCTTTTTCAAAGTAAATCCTATATTGCAATTATGTATTGCATATCTGAAATGTTGAACAAACAATAAAACTCTTTAAGTTTTTAAAGAATAAGTTGACTGAAAAATACTGAAGCGTCATGTGTGTGATATCAACATTTCAACGTACTTTTTCATCTGTTGAACAAGATTAGAACCTTTCATGATTTATTTAAATGAGAAAAATTAAATATGCATGTATTTAAATTGATAATAAAAACTGCACAAGGCCTTTTTGAATAGTAGAAAACATTTACAACTGGGAGCAACATCTTTGTGTTAACAATAAGAGAAACTCAGAGAATGTGGCATTTGAACGTTGTTTACACATTGCAACAGTATGCAGTGGACCTAAAGGTCATTCTTTTGTTTAAACTGCCTGAACAAAATACTAAAGTCTTGGCTTTGCACAATGGCTTTGCCACTGAATTACTGCAATGGCTTTGCCACTGAATTACTGCAATTTTGCCACTGAATTACTGCAATGGCTTTGCCACTGAATTACTGCAAAAATATAAAAGAACTGAATTACTGCAATGGCTTTGCCACTGAATTACAGGACATTTGACACAAAAGTTACACAATTTATTACACCAATCACATACTTGCTGACGACATCAACAATTCTTGCATGCTCCTCTCTGGACTGCGAAGAGCTTTCCTTCGTGTGGAGATATTATAAAACAGATCTTCCACCTGAAATAGGAGATCTCAGAGCTTAATTTTTTAGATAAATGAAAGGAAGACAAATAGTTAAACGGTGGTGCCAGTAAATGGATCATTAATATTTGGCTGTCTTTTGCCAACACCTGTTTAGTTCAATCTCAGGATAAATCAATTAAAACTGGTCCACGTTATCGTCAAATATCAGTGCATTGTAAGCACATGTATAAAGAATGTTGAATTTTATTTCCATATACTTTAACACTTCTTCTCCATATGCAGAGTCTGAGGCAGGCATTGGCGATCATGGATCTCCATTCTTCTCTGTATTCGAGGATCTGATAAAGTTGTTGCTGCTGATGTTTCTACTCATGGGTCAGTTTTAAGATTATTTATGTATGTTGTCTTCCTCTACTTTTTGTTCCTGAAATCTTTCCAAATATACTTAGTTGTTCTAGTCCTCCTTCCTGTTTAAATGTCCAGTGAAATTCATTTGGCTTTTTCTAATATTTGTGACACGTGATCTTTTTTTGCCCTGCAAGGGCCAGGACTTTCTCATTTGACTTTCTTTCTTTTCACGGTATTCTCAGTATTCTACAATCATAAAAAAAAAAAAAACAACTTATACAAGCCAGATTTCAATATGTGATCTCCGATGTCCCAAGTGCTAAAGTCAAAGTTGTAAGTTTAGAAACATTAGGTTTACGTGGGGAAGAATGAAAATTACTGCACACTTCAAACTCAAGGCGATATTCTTTAAAGTAAATAAATCCATGGAGAGGAGGAACTCAGTTTGAGCTAAACTTTTCTTCTCAATATTCTTTTCTCCCCATTTCTTTGTCTCTTAGAATCATGTGTAAAATTTGGACTTGGAATTCGACTTTTGAAATATCAATAACCTCTCTGGCAGATTTACGACAACTGGCAATACAATAATAATAAATGCATTTATATAGTGCCATTCACCTATAATTAGTCTCATGGCACATTACATACTTATGACAATAAGGGAGTACAATCAATACATTAGAACATTGAAATATACAATAGAAATGACAATAAAATGTGAACTGATTAATGACATGAGGCTAAAAATTTAATTAAAAGAGAAAATTGTCATATAGAATTTGCATGAGGATTAACAAAGCAAATTCTTAAAATCATGGCAAGGTGAAAATGATCTTACATTTTTTGTTGTACTTTAATGAAAAATTTGTATCGTATGATATATATTTTAATAAACTTAATGTGTATAGCTCAATCATATTCACAAAGAATTGCTTTAAAGATAAGTTTGAATTCAAACTGTATAACAATGGGACTTTAAGCTTTAACTACAAGACACTTACTGTTATCTGTGTTCCAATGTTTCCTGCACATGGCTTCACTGGGTCTTTAAGTTTTCCATCAGAGTAACATCCCCTGGATGACAAGTAAAAGCAAAGACGCAGTCAATTACAAAAATGGATATAATGCAACTCATCCCACAATAAAGGTAACAAAAATCTTGGCTATGTAAAAAGAAGAAAGAAAGCCAACTATGAGGGTGGTTGGCGGGTGATACTGGTAGGTCCTCTTTCTTTCCTTTCCTTCTTTTTGCTTATCTTTCATCTTGTTGTTTCTTCTTGTTCACCTTGAGATCACTCACAATGGTGGATGGGGTAAATTTCAAAGAAATAAAATATCCACTATTGGGGGATAATTAATTTGGTTATTTCAGTTCTGGTAGTAGGGTTCTAGGTTTATTGGGTGACACCTTTACTTTCAACTTGATATCACAAATGCTCTATGAGTTTGAAATCAGGACTCAATTCTGGCTATGGTTGAAGTGTATTGACGTTGTGTCTCACAAATGCGAAATGCCCTGTGAGCTAGCGTGTGTCGTGCATGAAGATGTGAGGTTTCATGAAGATGATGTTTTAAAATTTTCCCATGAAATCACTGCAGAGGTGGAAATACACGACATTGAATCTCAGACTTTTTAAAGAGTACCTAATGGAATAAATCATGAATTTTCAAGACACAAAAATCAACAATACGTATGATTCTTTTTTCATTTACCAATACAGAAATTTACAATACATGATTCATTTTCCACCTAAAAGATTTGCCATATCCCTTAAAATGGGTAAACAGAAGTAAAAATATCAGGTGTGCAGATTTTTTTTGCATATGAGTATCTTAGATAATGTCTACTTAGGTTTTGTATTGAGACAGAAATAGAAAGTCTTTCTACCTGTAGGCACACTTGGATGCTGCTGTTCTGGTTGTAATGGTCACATGAGCCACATGGCTTATGCTGGCCAGAGCTTCTACACGAAACCCATAAGTATTTATGCTGTTTAAATCCTCAAACTGGGACGACTTACTTGTGGTGAAGCGTTCACAGACAATGTCCATGTCTTCTTTCTGTATATCAAAGTGCAAAAAAGTTTATAATATACGAGAAATCTCTCTCTAAGTGTAATAATCTTTTTAATGCAATAGTACAGGTCTAAGGACATGCCCTTTGGGAGATTGAAAAATTGTGCTTGTATGTAGACAGAGGTAGCAAATGGATGGCAAATGTTAGTGAACAAAGAAAGGCAATGACAATTATTACATCGAATTATTACCCAACCTGTCAATCATGCAATAAATGTCTATTTGTTTCTACAAGGGACAGGTCAGCCTTGCAGGGATGGAATTGTATGTAGCACATAGGCCATCCATGCGCGCAACAAATCAATGAAAAATGTCCTCCTTACCAACTGATTGAACACACATGTTTTTTGATTGACAATGATTAACCTCAATTGTTTCTGTAACATACTTTAAAGGCAGCTATATTTTGAAGTTTGGGTCAAAAGTATTGAATTTTAGATATTAGCATTTTTCATATGCTATAAGCCTTCTATAATCGGTCTGCGATAGTAAGAAACCCCATGAAGAACTGTATGTAAATGTGGTTTCAGGCCCCTTTTTATTGAAAAATGTTCTAAATTTACACGTTTTTTTCTAAATATTTTAAAATATATTAGAATGAAAAAGGGGTCAATACCTGTCATATGTGATATCTATAAGTAAAGGAAAGTCTGTCCCGTTTGATATACAGTAGTAGATTTAGTGCCATTGCTACAAAATCATAAGCCCCTATTCGTAAAACGCTCTATACATATTTTTGGTTTCAAAATACAAAAATGGCGTTTTTCTCAAAAACTAACTTTTTTGCAAACATTTTCCTAAAAATCAAAAAGTTATGTTAGATTTTAATCAAATTTCGGCTATAGTTTTTCATATAAATTGTTAATTTGTATAAGAGGCCTTTTTTTGTAAAAATTCAACAATTTTGATTTTATTGACGATCCATGGTCTTTTTCGATATTTTGTAGAATGATTTTTTCTAGACCAGATATCTAAAATCTGATCAAATACAACTTTTATATGTCTTTCTACTTCCATACTAACTACACTTTTTACATACTGGCTGTCGGATTTTCAAAATAAAATTTTAATAAAAAGCTTACCCTTGTTGAGACTTAGATAACTTGCAAAGCATCAGCTAGTGCTAACTGGCATTTTTGAAATTTCAGATAAGTTGTTTACTCTCTTCCCTTATTGAATCGATAAATTTGTAATTTATATACATTTCGCACCTACAGTGTAAATTTTTGCCTTGATTGATACTTGCTTTCATTCATTCTCTATCACTTCTTCTTTCTAGACCCGAGATATAGATCTAGTCTTATATTTATCCTATTTTTTTCACTCTTGTTTCCCATACTCTCACGTCTCTCTCTCCCTTTCTTTCTCTCTCTCTCTATTTCTCTCCTTCTCTCTATCTCCTTCTCACCTTTTATTACTTAATTATTTTTCATTTTTTTTCATTCTAGATCTGAACCTTCCACTCTCGCTCATTCTTCACACCCCTCTGCTACGTTTCTTATCATCACCTGTCTTTTTCTTTCTTTCTTTCTCCCTTTATGTTTTTCTTCTGACATCGCATTGTGTGAAGTGCCTGAGGTAGTAGATTTAGATTCTAGATATTTCTCGTTTGTTGGCTGACGGAGGGTTCCGAAACATCACGTGTTTGTTCTGTCTTTATTAGTGGAGTTGTCACTTATTGTCATATATCACCCTTGTGATAGCAAATCGTACTGTAACTAAAACAGACATATAAAACCTTTAAAAGGATTGCAAACAAAGCCTTTATCAAGACAAATACGTACCCTTATGCCACAGCCCGTGTCCTGTATCTGCAGCATCTTCAGCCCTCCTTGCTTGACCATAATCTGGATATTGGTTGCACCTGCATCGATGCTGAAAATTGGCAACGCCATTTTTAGAAGGTAGCACATAACATCACAAATAACAGTTATGCACAGAAAACCATGAATAATGTTTTTATTTTTGCATACAATAAAACATTAGGTAAAAAAAAATGTTTTCACTGTACGCTCCTATTCCATGCAATACTAATACTAGTAACAAACATATCCAAATACAAGAATTAGTACATTAACAGTATCTTTAAAGAAACAATTCCCTTGCCTGTTTTCTATCATTTCTTTCAAGGCATTTGATGGTCGTTGAATGACTTCACCAGCAGCAATCAGGTTTACAACAACTTCATCGAGTCGTTTTATGACAGGAGTAACAGAATCTGCAGATGCCATGATGAAGCGTGTCCGTCAATGATCAACTTCTGTGTCTTATTAAGCATGAAAACAATCCATCTGGAAATAGAAAGAAATTAATAGACCTATAAAGTTACGTTACTCATTAGTTATAAGTGGGTTTTTGAAAGAAAAAAATCTTTCCAAACAGATCATAGTTTACATTGAAGTGCTTTCTTTGTTTTTGACATCTTCTCCTTAGTCCATTATAATAACCAAACTGAGACAGGATGAAATTTGAAAGGCTTTCTTCTCAAAGGATGAAAAAAAAAAATCACACATATATATATATATATAAATATATTAAAATAAAATAATTAATAAATAATGGTAAACATGGGTGCATAATTCATAAAGTGATGAATACATCAATAGGACATATGACAACTAAAAGATAAAACAAAAACATAAATTTGGAAATAAAACATAAGACGTTAATATTAACAGGTATAACAGATCTAGAATCTAGATTAGATTCCATTTTATTCCCATCTATTCTATTCCAAGCTGATCAATTTTCGAAACATTATATTTGATGGGCTATATATTTAGATTTGGCTCTATATTTGATAGGACTTCCATGATCGGGCTACCGGTTTTTCCCCCTCTGGAAACATTAATTCACTATAAAGTAATACTTATCAAACCATCTTTTCATATTATTCTAGCATATATTTCAATGCCAATTTTTTTTATACAGACACAATAATCTACAGAGAAATACAGAGTCGAGCCTACAGCCTGCACACAGCGACCATCTTCTTTCTTTCTCACTGGTTTCACTGTCGGCAACATAAAATTTAGGATTTTCCCCTGCTTAAACTTAAACTCTACGGGAATGCCCAGTTACAAAGCTCTTGCTATGGGGGAGCGGTTGGGGCGGAGGTAGCGGGGTTGTTCAGGGGAGCTTATGTGTCAGGTTAAGGGAGCAAAGTAAGGGATAGTTGATAGATGGTTAACAATAAACACATATATATATATATATATGTTCACCCTAACAACAAAACTATTGCTATGGGTTTCCTCGGCGACCATGCTTGTCTCGGATGGGGGCGGGGGTCGTTTAGGGGAGCTTATGTGTCAGGTTAATGGATGGTTGATAGATGGTTAACAACAAAACACACATGTTCACCCCTAGCAACAAAACTACTGCTATGGGTTTCCCCGGCGACCTATGCTTGTCTCGGATGGGGGGGGGGTTAGGGGGGAGCTAATGTATCAGGTTAAGGGGTGGTTGATAAATGCAGACCTGCCACTCTAATTTTTAAAAATCAGGATCTGGATGTAAAATCCGGATCCTGGGGAAAAAAATCAGGATACATGAACAATTTCAGGTATAAGTCAGCCGGTAAAAAATCTTGAACATAATAATAATAAAATATGGTCATTGTTGACACTGGCAGCCCCAGCGTGTAGATTGTGTCTTCTCTTTCGTCTCGCTCGTTAATTCTCACGCACAGTTTGGACACAACCCGTGCAGTTGGCAAAATGCAATTGTTGGATCCAAGTTGTCAGTCCCACGATTTAAATTCGTGAAATTCACAAACTTTTGTCCGTTGACACGTGCCCTCTTTGCCACAGGAGATCCAACAGCACTACTAAACGCAGACAAACAAAATGATACCCACTTCGCCCTTTTGTACACTTCTTTTTCGTTTTACTCGCATTATCCATTACAATTTTTATAATACTTGTTACTTTTAAAATAACCTGCACATGTGATAGACATCAATAAATATCAAAGGGAAAGAATAAAACAACTTTCCTATTGTGTAATTTATTACATTTTAACATTTCAGCCATTGGTATTATCTTTTTTATTGGTAATTTATTAAGTATATTGTACCACACATAGATACAAACTTTTCAAACAATTTATTGTCACTTACACAACGTCTATCAATCAATATGCACAAACTGCGCTCTTTTTATGCAAATTAGGTGACATGGACTCAAAACATTTACAAAAAAATGCTCATATAGACTATATAAGCCAGACAACCATATTTCTCGGGTAAAAACATGTCTCCATAGTCCAATGCCACCTCAAACTGGATGATGGTTTATTTTAGTCTCAGTCCAATTTACAATAAAGTCTTGGTCCGGTCCCTTGTCATTGTCACGTATCATAATACTGTATGTGAGCTCATCAATCAGTCAAGTCTATCGTCACTTGTCTTACTCACTCATTGAACTGCGCGTGTTCTGGCCGTTGTCGTTACATACAACATACAGTCCTCAGTCCCAGACATCCGTTGTCACATGATCCATGATTGACCCACATTCAAAAAAGCTCCTTCCACTAGACCCCAACTCTTTATTTTACTTTCTTTCTTCATCCCCCACAAAAACCATGCCCTAACTTTTATCTGACCCCTTCAAAATAAACCCTCTTTATTATGTCCCTTAGGTGGTACCCCAACTACGGAGTCAATCCCTATATTTTAAGGCTGTGATTATTCGGACCCGGGTGCCCAATAGACAAAAATGGTTATTCGGACCCGGTCTACTTTCTCAGCCTTCGTTCGTTCCTCCGGACCCAGGGTCCAAATACACTTTTGGTTATTTGGACCCTATTTTCCTTACTGTTTAGATCTTTGCATTCATGCATATTATTGACTTTTGTCTACACATATCAATTGATACAGTCAGTTTCAGATTATAATGGGTGTAAACCCTATATTTGATACCATTTTGATTGAATTTCGACACATTTTGATCACTGATTGAACCGATAGACTACACCCTTGCAAATAGCGGCCACCAATCGTAACGAGGCCAAGACAGGTCAAGTCAAAGGCCAAAGGTCGAGCGAATAACTAATCAATGTCAGTTTATTTTCTTGACATCATGTAGATCTAGTTGTAGTCTACTACAATTAGATCCACATGCCATCCCGCTTCTAATTCATTATTTGTAAGTTGGGTTGGGTTTGAGATTTATCACCCTGTAGCCTGTGTTGTGTTTTGTTTGTACATTCTCTTTGGATCAGTCTCAGCAATCATAATAATATCTTTATAGTATTATGCACTCTTACACATCTACTATCTCGTATTTCCCGATCTCTTGCACATTCTTCTTTTCAAGGATGGAGAGAGGAGAGGGAGGAAAAAGAAAATATCGTTAGGAATAGGACAGAGCGAGCAAGAGAAAGAGGAGGAAAAATATGACAGAGAGAGAGAGAGAGAGAGAGAGAGAGAGAGAGAGAGAGAGAGAGAGAGAGAGAGAGAGAGATAAAGAGAACAAGGAGGAGAAAGAGAAAGAGAGAAAGAGAGAAGGAGGAGGAAAAAGGAGAAAGAGAGAGAGAGAAAGAGAGCCACAAAGACACACACACAAATTCACAAAATGCATGCAACAAAACAAAACTTGCTTATTTAAATGAAGAGACACCAATACATAGTTAAAGTTAAAAGAATTCATTTAATGTAGATAGAGCATTGCAAATCATGTAGCGGCGATAAAGAGAACAAGGAGTCCCAATCGGAAAGGATCTATGCGTCTCGCTAGTGAAGTGGAATTGAGAACGGATGAGAGTGAGAAGGGTGCCACAAAGACACAAATGAAATCGCAACAAAGCAAAACTTGCATTATTAAGATCGCTGGGGTGGAGATCAGCGAGGTACATACTTAAAGTTAAAACTCCAGTTAATGTAGATAGAGCATTGTAAATCATGGGAACCGGGTAGAGCGTCTCGATCAGAGGTGTGAGGGGATGTGTGTGGGTGGCTCGCGCCAAATGCAGCGCGCGTTCTCGTCTCGCAGGCTCCAAATGGAGAGTCACATTTTTGTCTATTGGGCACAGGCCGGTCCGAATAATCACTCCCATATTTTAAATTTCTATAGAAATGGAGCTGGGCTGTGTACCCAGCATGAAGGCAAACTTGATTGAGAACCCCTGGTGTTTGAAATCTAGTTCTAGATCTAGAATCTAGATCACTATGTCACAGTCACTTCTAAAGACTAAAGTTCAAAATTAACTAATAATACCTCAGATCTATGAGGACAATATGAATAAGAATTCAATTAAAAATACAATATAGGTCTATATAAGTATTATTAGTACATCGTACATAGGACCCTGGGCCCCGTCTACACTAGACAATCACAGTGAGTGACAATCACAATGCACCTCTCCTCATCTGATCTAGATTTCTAGATCTAAAATCTAGACGTCTAATATTATATTTCTAATCTAAAATAAACCACTCGAAGATCATAATTCAAAACATTCAGAATGAAACCTTTCATACAACTGGCTTTGCATCAGCTACCGTCGTGTTCATATTTTACATTAACCAGTCATAAAGCCACCTAAACGTAAAATATATTTCAATCACACCCTCCTCGTTGATCTTTACTGTGCTTTGTTTGGTGATCCTCCCATGCACCTCTTCTAGAAACTAGAAATGAAAGTTGTTCGAGAGGTCGACCCGCGAAATGCAACTCCTGTATCAGCAAAAATGCAGTATCGAATATGTAATAGGCTTGTTGAATCAAGGTACATAATATACTTGCGTAGGCGAAATATGACAATAAGTGACAACTCCACTAATAAAGACAGAACAAACACGTGACGTTTCGGGTATAACCCTTCGTCAAACAACAAACGAGAAATATCTAGAATCTAGATCTAAGTACTACCTCCGGCATCACACAATGTGATGTCGGAAGAAAAACAAAATACCTGCGTAGTTATTTTGTCTAAGAAAAACGTTTTGTGTAGATGTCATATGTAGACCTAGTTTATTTAATATAGGCCTAGTTACATAAGTTACAGCGAGTGATTAATTATAATTCCAGCCACACAGACGTTATTAATGACTTGTGAGTTAGATT
>JAXRKP010000246.1:37500-40000 GCA_037039925.1 Doris montereyensis | reverse complement strand
TTTCGGTGTGTGGGTTCAGATGCCCAAGATGATCTTTCTCCAGAATGCCCTATCCTGGTATTTTCTGTTTCCTTCAAAAATGTTAAATTTCTATGCTTCAATGCCTCTTCTAATATCTTCTTCCCACTTTCTCCGAGGTCTGCCTTTTGGTCTTTTATCTTGGGCTTTAGCACTGTATACTGATTTAGCTATTCTATTGTCATTCATTCTGTTTACATGCCCAAACCATCTCAATTAATTTATTTCTATCTTAGTTTGTATGCCATCTGCTTTAGTTTGATCTCTTGTGTTTTCTGATTTTGTCTCTCAATTTAGTTTTCCCTACTACTCTTCTTAGATATTTCATTTCAGCTGCCTGTACTCTATTATATTCTCTACTGTATAAGGGCCAGGTTTCACTGCCATAGAGGAGAGTAGGGCAATAAATTGTGTTGTATACTGCCATTTTGATTTTTGTTGACAATTCTTGTTTACCTACAAATGCCTTTCCTAGATGGTTATATATTGCACATGCCTTTTGGATTATCTGGCTGATTTCTTCTCTTAGTTTTCCCTCTGAGTTAATCATTACTCCTAGGTAATTGTAGCTTTGAACTTGTTCTAAATTCTCCCTGCCCAATTTAAGATTTTGTGTTTGAGCTTCCCTAGTTACTAGCATTGTTTTGGTTTTCTTTGCATTTACTCTCCTTCCTCTTTTATTTAGTTCATTGCTCATAATGTTGATATTTGACTGAAGGTCACTTTCTGATTTTCCAAACAGAACTAAATCATCGGCAAATGAAAGCATTGATACATTTACTGGTTTGAGCTTACAAACTTATCATTTTCTTCATTTTTGAGGATGTCTTTGTGGCTGAATCCATAAATGTGAAAAACAAAGAAGACTTAGGATACAACCCTGTCTTTCTCCTATATCTACATCAAATTCTGCAGATATGTTTCCAGCTACTTTCACTGCATATGTTGGTTTATTGTAAAAACTTTTAATGGCTTTATTAAATTTTGCTCTACATTGTGTTCCTTTAAGGAATGCCATAGTTCGTCCCTCCTCACAGTGTCAAATGCCTTTTCTAAGTCAATAAACCACAGGTGCAAGTCAATGTTTGTCTTAAGGAAATTTTTATATTATTTATCTAATTGTAAATATATGTGGTCTTGTACATGTCTACCTGGTCTAAATCTACTCTGATGTTCTTCAATGTGATCCTCTACTCTTTTCCTTAGTCTCATTTCCAGTATCCTGGCATACACTTTTCCTGGTATGCTAAGTAGTGATATCCTCTATAATTTGAGCATTCCATAGTTGATCCTTTCTTATGTATTGGTACTACCATTTTCTTTTTCCAGTCGTCTGGCACCTATTTGGACTTCCATGTTTGTTGGCATATTGCATGTTAGTAGTTTGTCTGTCTCTCTCCCTTGGCTTTTAATCATTTCTGGAAAAACTTGATCTGCTCCTGGGGCTTTTCCTTATTTCATTTTTCTTATAGCTGTTTGGATTCTTCCATTGATATCTACATCTTCAGCTCTCTCCTCTGGATTACTTGTTTACTCTTATTAATTGATCTTTACTCCTTGTTTCATATGTTCTGGAAGGATTATGTAATTGTTAAAAATGCTTTCTCCATGTTTTCCATTCTCCTTTTGGCGTTCTTAATTTGTCGTATTGGGCATGCTTTGTCTTTTCATGCTCCTCTGTCTACTCTTGCATCCAAAAACAGCTAAAAAGGAGTTGCTAACTATTACGTTGTCTATCATTGACTTTCATTGTTCCTGTCTTCATTTATTCTTGTACATTTGTGGATAGTTCTTTTATGAGGAAAAAAATGTTGTTCATGTGTTCTTTAGGCAAAAATCTGTTCCAGGCATCTCACCATTTGGATCTTAGTTGTTGTTCTCATTCCACCTATGCTGTTCCTCTTGACATTTTTTACATTTGTTGCCTACTCTAGCGTTTAAATCTCCTAAAACCATTAGTTCTTGTTTGTGTTTAAGATTCTATTGTGCTATTTCAGATAAATCTGTTTTCACTGATATCTTTTTATTCTTTAGTTGCGTCTTCGTTTGGTCCATTTAGCTATTAATAATTTAATTTCTCTTCCTTTTGGTTTTTAACATTTGAGTCAGTAATAGCCGTGGGCTTATAAATTTCAATTTTCTAGTAGCTTTTCATGCCGTTTATGCACTAGGAGGCCTACTCCTGCTCTAGCTCTATCTTTGACATCTACTGATGAGAAGATTAAAATATGATTAAGTCCTACATTTTTATTCCTTGTCCTTTTTTCTTTGTTTCTATAATGGACAAAATGTCTACTTTGAATTTTTCCATTTCCTCAACCAACTCATTCTAACTCCTTTCCATTTATTGCCCTAACATTCCATGTTCCAAAATCACAATCCGTGTTCGTTTCCATGTGTTCGTTGTTGAAGGTCAAAGCCTGGTATATAGTATTTATTTCTCTGAATCAGTTTGGTTTTGGATAAGCAGAGGATTAGCCCA
>JAXRKP010000246.1:0-32500 GCA_037039925.1 Doris montereyensis | reverse complement strand
TGTGTATTTCATAATTTTAAGTATTTTTGACACATTAATCTGAATTTTTGTTTGTGTTAATGTCAACCTTGGGATCACAGTTCATGATGGGTATGAACAAACAAACAGACAAAGAGTCAGACAATGATGGGCATGACCTGATATATTTTTTGTAAGCACAATAATGAAGATGAGCACCAAAATAAAATATAAAAAAAGACTTACTTGCGTTACTGAAGATCTAAAGAAAATGTGTCTCTAATCATGCTGTTTTTAATATGCACCCATACCAAACAATGGTATTAGGGGTTATCAGAATTAAAGGACAGCTCATAAGTTTTGTCCTTTGGGTCCCTGAATGGTAAAAGTAATCATATGCAGGGAATGTAGCTGTGTGTGTCACTGAGTCTGTCCGATAGCTGTTTTGTCTTGTGGCATCTAGCTTTACTGCAAATACCAATTGTTCCCCCTGCTGATTATTGTTCATTGCTGCCATATCTCTCATACGTAGATATATTATTTTGAGTTGATTGTTCTTCGTGCGTCAAATGCTCTGTTGCCAGGCAACTACAAGTAACCATTATTTTACATGTAGTTTCTAAATAATCCTAAGATCGTTTTCATTTGAGGCATTTTACTACCAGAAGTGATGGTTAAATAAGAGAAAGATTAATTGTTTGAGTAGAATTTTCATTCCACTAAAGTCATCATTTTAAACTTAAACAGGTTTTTATGATTAAAAATTGGAAAATTATCATTCACACCTACCCAAATAACTTCACCCTCAAGTACTGACACAATCTAATGCAAAGGAGCCACAGTAGACTGAAGTCAAAAGGAAAAACGACAATAAAGAACAACTCCACCAATAATTGGTTATGTCTTTATTGGTGTAGATGTCATTTATTGTCATTTTCACTTTTGACACAATCTAATGATTCACAATTGTACTTGATCTCACCTGGGGAATAACATGCATTTATGTTAAAGATATACAATAAATGTCTCTTTTCTTGTATGTTCAGGCGACGTTCTAACAGATACCTTCAAATGATGGGTTCTCCACCCCAAAATTACATTATGAACACCTGTAAGCGGAATCAGGTAGAAATTATTTGCGACTTTCCGGAGAATGACCAAGCAGAATCCATTTCAGCAATGCAGGTTTGTGTTTTATGTAATGTCTGAGGGACCTCTTGATATTCCCTGTTGTACATCTCTCACCAGAAAGAAAAGTTAAATTGGCATTTTTGTTTATGCATTAATAGTTTTTTATCCTTACATCAATACTATAAAATAATAGGTAGAGGGAAACGAAGGATTTTATTTTCATTAAATGGGTTCAGAAAAAAACAGTAAAGAATTAACTAACCACAGTAAAAAATTTAAAATGACTAAATGCATCTAATGAGAAATCTATTTATTTAAAAAGTTATCGTTTCTTAATTTTGACTGCTTATACCTCAGGAACCACTGCACCCACAACCTCCATATTTTTTATGTAGATTTCAAATAGTCGTTAGGTTCTTGGGGAATAAACTCTTGGATTAAAGCAGTATTTGGATTGATTGGAAAAACATTGTTTTGCCTGCGATCCATGCAATATTTTATTGTTACCAGATTTCTTGATTTCCGATCATTACAATAAAAAGCCTGCATAACTTCAGTATCGAGAACTAATTTGATCTGATAATCATACTTGATATCACCCGTAACCAATACAGTGGTTTCTGAGTTAACCACAGTCAAGGTTCCATAGACCCAGCTTTATAATAAAAAGAAATTTTTAATCATAATTCAACATTATTTACGAGCAAGAATAGATTTGGCTGTGAATTTCCTTATTTTTGATACTATGTTGCGGTTTTTATTACCATGAATTGAGCCTCTGCTTATTCACCTCCGAACTTTGTACTGAGGCCAAAACTGGAGAGATGAGAAACACAGTACAGTAGACACATTCTCAAGACTATTCAAGGCTCTTTTCTATCTAGATTCTTGATCTATTGTTACATCTTGCACAGATGCCAATTTACATGATCAGCTAGCCTATATTTCCGTAGAAATCTTGAGTCTATAGCCCATTTCATAATACATGTGCGTATATTGGCCTATATCGTTGAAACCATCAGATGGACAATGAATTTAAATGTAACTTGACAAGGTGGTTCAAATTGCAAGATAAAACTCGAGAAAATTTTCTAATCATTGGTGGGCCTCGAATCCACTACCTTTGGATCCAGAGGCCAACATGTGATCATCAAATTCAAATCAAGATCATTTGCTTAGTTTTGTTTCCACCGGTTTATTGTGTGCTTTGCTTGCTGGAGGTTAAACTTTCATTACATTGCTATCAACAATAATGATAATAATAATAATATTACTTGCAATAATGAGGTGTTTAGCTTCTACTGCCAATCTGTCCCATGATGCATTGCGCGATTTCCCAGATCGGTGGTAACTCTTTTGCGTGGCTGTTTTTTACTAGTGCTATTCATTGTATAATGACAGCAGAAACGCACGCGCTGACTTTAACACCTATATGTTATCTATCTAAAAGTGTGAATCAACATATATGACTAGATTTATTTAGATAAACATCATAAAATTGTGGTAAAATAGTTGATATGGCATTTTTGACATCCTATACGTGTCATTTCACGACTCCTTCTTGCCAGTGCCAGCCGGGAGAGCAGAACGCTAGATCTACTTATTCTTAAGTGCTTGCATTTTCACCCGTTCGAACTTAAGAAATCTAGACTGCTCAAGTCTGATTATTTTGTGTTGCCATAGATAGTGCCTAAGCTCATTTCCCATATTGTGAAAATTATGAAACTTACAAGACAAATAGATAAAGGCCCAAATGGACAAAAAAGCTTTGTTTCAACGAATTTGATGTTTAATTTGGCGGGGGAAAATGTGTCATATATGATACATTGGGCATTTAAAGAAGTGAAAACAATGATGTATCATCAAATATGATACACTGAATGACATCTCTATGTGTGGAAAAACACGAAACAATTTCTGTCTTTGTTGAGACACAGATGTACCTGGCATTTGATACATCTCACAAACGAAAGTTTATGACATGCGCCACTTTGCAGCGACCTCTGGTGGTCCACTTTGGTAAATGTCCGATTGCATCTAGGCAAACTCCGATCATTGGTGGATGTTCACTAGTAGTAGTTTCTTTGTTGGAGGACAGGTATGTGCGATGGGCGTCCAGGAAGTCTTGTGACACCGACCAGACAGTGGGCAATCTTACTGTGAAAATCATTCACTACCACTGCTGCATAGTGCACATTGATAAATCTTGAAGTCATGGAGTACACCATCACTGCATAATGCACCTTGATAAATCTTGAGGTCATGGAGTAAATCACCATCACTGTATAGTGCACCTTGATAAATCTTGGAAGTCATGGAGTACACCATCACTGCATAGTGCACCTTGATAAATCTTGAGGTCATGGAGTACACTATCACTGCATAGTGCACCTTTATAAATCTTGAAGTCATGGAGTACACCATCACTGCATAGTGCACCTTGAAATCTAGGTTAATACACTATCACTGCATAGTGCACCTTGATAAATCTTGGAAGTCATGGAGTACACTATCACTGCATAGTGCACCTTGATAAATCTTGAGGTCATGGAGTACACCATCACTGCATAGTGCACCTTGATAAATCTTGATCATGGAGTACACCATCACTGCATAGTGCACCTTGATAAATCTTGAGGTTATGGAGTACACTATCACTGCATAGTGCACCTTGATAAATCTTGAGGTCATGGAGTGCATCCTTGTGCATATAAATCTTGAGGTTATGGAGGTTATAGTGCACCTTGATAAATATTGAGGTCACACACTGCATCACTGATAAATATTGAGGTCATAGTGTGCACCTTTATAAATGTTGAGGTAATGGAGTAGACCATCACTGTATAGTGCAGGTCATGGAGTACACCATCACTGCATAGTGCACTTGGAGGTAATGGAACCATCACTGCATAGTGCACTTGAAAATCTTGAGGTCATGGAGTACACCATCACTGTTGCATAGTGCACCTTGATAAATGTTGAAGTCATGGAGTAGTGCATCACTGCATAGTGCACCTTTATAAATCTTGAAGTCATTGAGTGCACATCACTGCATAGTGCACCTTGATAAATCTTGAGGTTATGGAGTACACTATCACTGCATAGTGCACCTTGATGAATCTTGAGGTCATGGAGTACACCATCACTGCATAGTGCACCTTGATAAATCTTGAGGTTATGGAGTACACCATCACTGCATAGTGCACCCTAATAAATCTTGAGGTCATGGAGTACACCATCACTGCATGTTGATAAATATTGAGGTCATGGAGTACACCATCACTGCATAGTGCACCTTGATAAATATTGAGGTCATGGAGTACACTACCACTGCATAGTGCTTTATAAATGTTGAGGTAATGGAGTAGACCATCACTGTATAGTGCAAATCTTGAGGTCATGGAGTACACCATCACTGCATAGTGCACCTTGATAAATCTTGAGGTAATGGAGTAGACCATCACTGCATAGTGCAGATAAATCTTGAGGTCAAGGAGTACACCATCACTGCATAATGCACCTTGATAAATCTTGAGGTCATGGAGTACACCATCCCTGCATAGTGCACCTTGGATAAATCTGAGGTCATGGAGTACACCATCACTGCATAGTGCACCTTGATAAATCTTGAGGTCATGGAGTACCCATCACTGCATAATGCACCTTGATAAATCTTGAGGTCATAGAGTACACCATCACTGCATAGTGCACCTTGATAAATGTTGAAGTAAATCTCACTGCATAATGCACCTTGATAAATCATGAAGTCATCATTACACCATCACTGCATAATGCACCTTGATAAATCTTGATGTCATGGAGTACACCCCACTGCATAATGCACCTTTATAAATCTTGAAGTTAAGGAGTACACCATCACTGTATGTGCACCTTGATAAATCTTGAGGTTATGGAGTACACTATCACTGCATAGTGCACCTTGATAAATCTTGAGGTCATTGAGTACACCATCACTGCATAGTGCACCTTGATAAATCTTGGAACTCATGGAGTACACCATCACTGCATAGTGCACCTTGATAAATGTTGAAGTCATGAGTACACCATCACTGCGTTGCACCTTGATAAATCTTGAAGTCATGGAGTACACCAACACTGCATAGTGCACCTTGATACATCTTGAGGTCATGGAGTACACCATCACTGCATAGTGCACCTTGATAAATATTGAGGTCATGGAGTACACTACCACTGCATAGTGCACCTTTATAAATCTTGAAGTCGTGGAGTACACCACCACTGCATAGTGCACCTTGATAAATGTTGAAGTCATGGACTACACCATCACTGCATAATGCACCTTGATAAATCGTGAAGTCATCGAGTACACCATCACTGCATAGTGCACCTTGATAAATCTTGAGTTCATGGAGTACACCATCACTGCCCGCTTTGAAACCCCATCTTTTGGTTTATTTCTCACAAACTGTTTGATCTCAGACCGTCCTTTGAACCCCACTAGGATTTCATCGACGCTCTGATCTTGAAGGGGTTTATTTTTTCAAAATTTTGTCTGAGTGCTCGTATCAAGCCGCCAGTTTTTCACACTTTGTCCATCATCTTTTCACCATCACTTACACAATCATTTTCATCAAAATGAATATATGTCTTGCCGGCGTCTCAAATATGTTACTTGACATTTCATCTGCCACAGGGGAATGTCGGATTTCATGGCCCAATAAGCTCTGACACAATGACCTGTCATGAGCCCCATTCTTAAATATAGACCAATACAAAGTTCTATTTCTTTTTTAGTTGTTTTCAATTCCATTCCACTCTTGGACATAGGGTAAACAATCGCCTGAAATTCTGTATTTTCCAGCATGTTATCAGTATTGAGATCTAGAAAATATTGATATTATGATTTCAGTTCACCAGCAGGAATTTCTTCGCAATTCTTTTTTGCGTTAGAATCTCTTCGTCCGTATGGGGAGTAGAGGATCCCGCCCTCCACGAGTCTCCTGCTGCCTTGCAGGGATGTCTTGGCAGACCAAAGGCTAAGGGAGTTAACCCTGACAGAAAATAACGAAGCCTGGTAGGGGCCTCAAGGTGGCAGCTCCACCATCTACCTAGGGTACAGTGGGCTAATCTCCTGCTTATCCAAAACTAAACAGATTCAGAGAAATAAATATAATATAAACGGCTTGATCTTTTGAAGACGAACTTGGAAACGAATACGGACTATGATTTTAGGAGCATGGAATGTTAGGGCAATGAATGGAAAGGAGTTAGAATTAGTTGAAGAAATGGAAAATTTCAAAGTAGATATTTTTACCATTACAGAAAAAGGACAAGGAATAGAAAATGTAGGACCAAATCATATTTTTATCTTCTCAGGAGTAGATGTCAAAGATAGAGCTAGAGCAGGAGTAGGCCTCCTAGTGCATAAACGGCATGAAAAGTTACTAGAAAGTTTGAAATTTATAAGCCAACGGCTATTAGAGGTAAATATTAAACCAAAAGGAAGAGAAAATAAATTATTAATAGCTTATGGACCAAACAAAGACACAACTAAAGAAGAAAAAGATATCTTCGAAAATAATTTACAAATAGCTGTAGAGAATCTTAAACCCAAACAGGAACTAATGCTTCTAGGAGATTTAAACACTAGAGTAGGCAACAATGTAGAAACGTCAGGAGGAGTAATAGGTAAAGAAGGAGAGACAACAACTTCTCCAAATGGAGAGAGACTAAATAGATTCTTGCCTAAAGACTAACATGAAAATAGCCAACACCTTTTTTCCTCATAAAGATATCCACAAATGTACAAGAGTAAATGAAGACAGGTATAAAAAGTCAATGATAGACTACATAATAGTTAGCAGCTCCTTTTTTACAGTACATTGGATGCAAGAGTAAACAGAGGAGCAGAAATATTTAGTGATCATCACCTAGTGATAGCCAAAATGAGATTACTGACTGAAGAAAACAAACAGAAAAGGAAAGAGAAGAAAGCTACTAAACTCAAAATAGAGGAACTAAATAAACCAGTAGTAAAACAGGTAAACCAATCTAGGATAAAAAGATTTATCAGTGAAAGACAGATGGATCTGAATGATATCGCAATAGAAGAAAAGTGGCAAATGTATAAAGAAACTCTCCTCAGTTGTACTGAAGAGGTCTGTGGTAGGAAACAAATTAAACGAGATAGGAAAAGAACAGCATGGTGGAATGAGAACGTCAAGACTAAGATTAAAGAAAAAGAAGGATTCTGGAAGAAATACTTGCAAACAAAGAGACCAGAGGATAGGATAGATTACATGAATAAAAGAACTATCACCAAAGAGGAAGTTAGGAAAGCAAAACAGGAACAATGGGAAGAGTTTGGACAAAGACTTCAAGAAAGCTATCAAGGAAATCAAAAGCTGTTCTGGGGGGCAATAAAGAGCATGAAAAAGACCAAAGGATGCCCAATACGACAAATTAAAATGCCAAAATAAAAAATGAAAGAAGACAGCGAAATCATGAAAACACGGAAAAAACATTTTCACCAATTACATAATCCCTCCAGAACGTATGAAACAAAGAGTAAAGATCAATTATTAAGAGTAACAAGTAATCCAGGGGAGACAGCTGAAGATGTAGATATATCAATGGAAGAAATCCAAACAGCTATAAGAAAAGTGAAATTAGGAAAAGCCCCAGGAGCAGATCAAGTTTATCCAGAAATGATTAAAAACCAAGGGAGAGAGGCAGACAAACTACTACATGCAATATTCCAACAAGCATGGAAGTCCAAACAGGTGCCAGATGACTGGAAAAAAGGAAACGGTAGTACCAATACATAAGAAAGGATCAACTATGGAATGCTCAAACTATAGAGGGATATCACTACTTAGCGTTCCAGGAAAAGTATATGCCAGGATACTGGAAATGAGACTAAGGAAAAGAGTAGAGGATCAGATTGAAGGGCATCAGAGTGGATTTAGACCAGGAAGAAGTGTACAAGACCACATATTTACAATTAGACAAATAATAGAAACATTCCTTGAGAGAAACATTGACTTGCACCTGTGTTTTATTGACTTAGAAAAGGCATTTGACACTGTGAGGAGGGACAACCATGGCATTCCTTAAAGAACACAATGTAGAGCAAAATTTAATAGAAGCCATTCAAAGTTTTTAAAAGAAACCAACATGTGCAGTGAGAGTAGCTGGAAACATATCTGCAGAATTTGATGTAGATATAGGAGTAAGACAGGGTTGTATCCTAAGTCCTCTTTTGTTTATCACATTTATGGATTCAGTTGCAAAGGCATCCTCACAAATGAAGAAAATGAATGTAGGTATTTGGAAGCTCAAACCAGTAAATGTATCAATGCTTTCATTTGCCGATGATTTAGTTCTGTTTGGAAAATCAGAAAGTGACCTTCAGTCGAATATCAACATTATGAACAATGAACTAAATAAAAGAGGAATGAGAGTAAATGCAAAGAAAACCAAAACACTGCTAATCTAGTAACTAGGGAAGCTAAAATACAAAATCTTAAATTGGGCAGGGAGAATTTAGAACAAGTTCAAAGCTACAATTACCTAGGAGTAATGATTAACTCAGAGGGAAAACTAAGAGAAGAAATCAGCCAGAGAATCCAAAAGGCAAGTGCAATATATAACCATCTAAGAAAGGCATTTGTAGGTACGCAAGAATTGTCAACAAAAGCCAAAATGGCAGTATACAATAGAGGTTATTGTCCTACTCTCCTCTATGGCAGCGAAACCTGGACCTTAGACAGTAGAGAATACAGTAGAGCACAGGCAGCTGAAATGAAATATCTAAGAAGAGTAGTAGGGAAAACTAAAAGAGACAAAAGCAGAAACACAAAAATAAGAGATCAAACCAAAGCAGATGGCATAAAAACTAAGAACTAAGATAGAAATGAATCAATTGAGATGGTTTGAGCATGTAAACAGAATAAATGACAATAGAATAGTTAAATCAGTATACAGTGCTAAAGCCCAAGGTAAAAGACCAAAAGGCAGACCTCGGAGAAAGTGGGAAGAAGATATAAAACTTATAAAAGAGGCATTTAAGCATAGAAATTTAACTTCTTTGGAAGGAAACAGAAAATACCAGGACAGGGCATCCTGGAGAAAGATCATCTCAGGCATCTGAAGCCATACACCGAAAGGTAGAATGGGAACTGATAAAGAAAGAAAGAAAGAATGATTATTAACAAGAGTAGAAATGGTAGCAGTAGTTATACTCACTGAAATAATGGCCTCACTCATATTTTACTACAATTAAATAAAGGATTCAGGCTCCACACAAAAAAGAGTTACCACCGATCTGTTTCTAAAACAAGGGCAGATAATTTTGTACGCTAAACACCCCATTCTACTTTGAAACCCACCTCATGTCAGTTTGGCTTGATCAAGCCGGTCTGTCACAGGTTTTACTCCCCAGCCAATGCCAGCACCCATTTGCACTCCAAAGCTGGTGGCGGCAGTTTAACCCTTAGGCTATCAATGTTATGTTTATTTTCTTTAAGTCTTCTTATTTTTCACCTTTCAGATCCATCCTCATGGCTGGTGTGCTGTCTCTAGAAACACTACTGCTGATGAAGAATCAGAGGTAAGGGACTTACACATGTGTGTCTTTCTTGTTCCTGCAAAAATTTTTGCTCGTTGTGTGGGCGGTTGGCAGGGGCTAATGGTAGGTCCTACTTCTTTTCTTTCACTGTTTGACTTGAGTAATCTGTTATCTTGCTGATGCCTCTTAGTTCACCCTAAGATCACCACATAAGGTGGACAGGGTAAATTTCGATTAAAGAAAAAGCCTGTTGTCGTTTGCATGTCTCCAAGTTTTGATCATGTCTGCTTCAGCCCTTAGCTGTACCATGGCTATTTTTCCTTTGTCCTTTTTTGTCTCACTTTAACGACTGGTGTCTCACTTTCATCTTGGCTTGTGTTGTGTCTAGGGGTCTCGGGTAACAAATCAGTGACAGACTGCTGTCAGTCTAAGATCGTTTTCATCCTCGTTTTCTTGTCCTTCTTCTCTTTCTTTTTTTTCTTGTTATTGTTTTTACATTATTGTTATTATCATTATTTTTATTATTATTATAATTATTCTTATTATTGTTATTACCTCCGACAAAGGGGGAGGTTATGTTTTAGTGGTGTCAGTTTGTCTGTCCGTCTGTGAACAATATTACTCAAAAACATATCAACGGATGTTGATGAACTTTTCAGGATAGGTCAGAAAGGATACAAGGAATAATTGATTTAAATATGGGGATGTTCTGAATCACCACCTGGATTCAGGAACTTTTTAAAGGATTCTTTATCATTGTGAGATAGCCCCATTTTCATTTTTTCATCATCATGGCTTAAATTATGTGTTCAACATGGTCAACACGGTGCACAAAAGTGTGTACAATCAATTTCACACTCTGCTTGGTCTCTTTTAATGTAATGTAATCGATGGATGGACTTTTTCAAGCATAGTTAAATTAAAATAAACCATAACAGCTGTTCTCATCATAATATTAAATTTAGATTTAGCCATTTAATTGAGAGCTTTGGACGAAGTCAGAGATCTCAAATATTTAGGTAGATTAGGTGATTGCAGACAATGACCTGGAACAGGAAATCCCCATAAAAATAGCCATGGCCTCCTCAGCTTTTGAAACAATGAAAAACATATAGAAATCTCAAAATGACTTCTTATAAACAAAACTGAAATTATGCAAGTCAAATGTTAGATTTGTTCTTTTACAATGTACACGCTGCAGATATATGGAGGACCGATAAGAAAATAGAAAGCAAACTGAGGAGGTTTGAAGGTCAATGTATCCAAAGGATAAACCACATCCGATGGTAACTAAAGATGTCAAAGAACTTTTTTATTGCAGACAAAGATCGGCAACATTGTTCAAGAAGTATGAAGATGCAGATGGGGATGGCTTGGATAGATCTCTCGTATGGAAAAATCAAGACATCCTATCCCGGCTTTAAATGGATGCCACAAGGGAAAATAAAGGCCATCTGGAGCATGGGGAAGAACTATTGAAGAAGAAAGGAGCAAACAAGAAAGTCATGGCATGAATTGAAGTGGCTAGCCCAAGACAAAAATGAAAAGAAGGGATTTGATGAAGCCTTTTCATGCTCCTCTATGGAGCTATGAGACATACATGTACTGACAAAAACCTCCAAACAAACTCGCGAAAATATAAATAAAATCTAAGCAATGCAAGATTTTTAGCTGAAACTTGGTACACCCTTTTAATATCCATCCGGAAAGATTACCTGAAGATATAGTGTTGAACAAGCAATCGGAACAGGATATAACAGATATTTACAAAATATGCTTGAAATTGCGTCCTCCTCAAAACGCTATATTTAGAGCATGACTTGAAAAATTCTGGAGAACTTGGTGACAAGGATCCAAATGAATTCACTGTATCCCTTCTGAAATTTCAATTCTCAGTTCTGTTACGTTAAAGAATTCGTGACGCTAGAAATCAAGGGGATTGAAAACCTAGTGCTGCATGAGCTCAAGGGATGATCGGAATGTGTCAATCATGACGGAAACTTCTTGTTTAGGTTTCAAACAGAACTGTAACTGTAGTAAATTTATTTACCCATTCTCATGCTGTAAATTTTGATGGATATTTCCTAAATCTACCATCAATGTCAAGTTTCTTTTTGAATAAGCTTTGTGATTCTCTAAGTGAACCTGTTTTAAAGTACACATTTACCATGATAGCTTTTTCTTCTGCAGACCACACTACGTTGTTTAGATCTAAATTATAATTACAGCTCAAAGTGGACATAAGTATAGATCTACAAAATGCTTTCCGGTTGTCTAAAGTTACTTCAGTTCAAAGGAGTAATATTACACGAAAACTATCGATGTTATTGGTATTTTCCCTGCTTCAATATTTTCGGATCAATCTGTATAATTAATGTTTATCTTTTCCCAGGGTGGCTTTGAAAATTCTCATGTGTATTGACCTCGAGAACAGCCATTCATTATGCAAGACATTACCTACATTGAAATCTATAAATTGTTTTATTTCAACTTTAAGAGTTACAATCTAGATCTAGATCCAGATATCTAAATCTAGAATCTAGATAATAAGCTAAGACCCCGCTCAATGATCAGGTTGTTGTTACATCTACCTTGTTAGTGTAAAAGTTTAATGTTAGGTCCAGAACACAAAGATGAACCAACTGAAGCTGCAATGTCTGTATCAATCAACCTCATGTTAGTTCAAACATTTTTTGTATAAACTTTACTGGTTTTCAGAATCGAAAGAACTCCATTAAGAAATAATAATGACGTTGTAGGCGGAAAAAAGTAGATGAACAGATCCAGATAAAAAGATAAACTTTCTGAAACTGCAATGTGTCATAAAAAAGCCCCACGTCAGTACACACGTTTGTCAGAACCCAGTAGCTGGTTTGAAGAACTTTCCAATAAACCATCTTACAGGACTCTATAAAGAAATCATAATGAACAAAAATATTGTCTAAATAGAATCTAGGTCTTTATAAGATAAAAGATAAAGAGTTAGATCTAAACCCCACAGTCAAGCTAATAAGCTAAATTGTCAATACATTATATTTATGCTGGCTGAAAAAAGAGAATATTAGATAAAGCTACATTGCTCTTCTTTAAATAGAGTTTACACTTCTATGTGATTTTTAAAAGATCTAGATGTAAAGTTTAAGCACCATCGTAATAATAATATTGATTATCAATTTATTATATTTATACATGCTGGGAAACACCAACAACAAACAATCGCAGGGTGTGAAATGAAGAAAGTCAGAGGATGCGAATGGAGAAAATCAGAGGATGTGGAAGGGAGAATATCAAAGGATATGGAATGGAGAAAATCAAAAAGGATATGGAATGGAGAAAATCAGAGGATGTGGAATGGAGAAAATCAGAGGATGTGAATGGATCAAAGAAGGAGAAAATCAGAGGATGTGGAATGGAGAAAATCAGAGGATGGAATGGAAAAAATCAGAGGATGTGGAATGAAGAAAATCAGAGGATGCAGAATGGAAAAAACAGGAATGAAGAAAAAAGATCAAAGGATGCGGAATGGAGAAAATCAAAGGATGGGGAATGGAGAAAATCAAAGGATGCGGAATAGAGAAAATCAGAGGATGTGGAATGGAGAAAATCAAAGATGTGGAATGAAAATCAGAGGATGTGGAATGAAAATCAGAGGATGTGGAATGGAAAAAAGAGGATCAGAGGATGGGGAATGGAGAAAATCGAAGGATGTGGAAAGGAGAAAATCAAAGGATGCGGAATAGAGAAAATCAGAGGATGTGGAATGGAGAAAATCAGAGGATATGGAATGGAAAAAATCAGAGGATGTGCAATGGAGAAAATAAAAGGATGCGGAATGGAGAAAATCAGAGGATGTGGAATGGAGAAAATTAGAGAATGTGGCATGGAGAAAATCAGAGGTTAAGGAATGGAGAAAATCAGAGGATGAAGAATGGAGAAAATCAAAGGATGAGGATTGCGGAATGGAGAAAATCAGAGGATGAGGAATGGAGAAAAGCACAGAATACGAAATGGAAAAAATCACAGGATGCGGAATGGAGGAAACCTTAGGATGTAGAATGGAGGTGATTCCATGATGGGGAATGGAGAAAATCACATGTTGCGGGTGGAGAAAAGCACAAGATGAATTCATAACTCTTTATACTAGACTTATTGGATATAACTTAATCCATGAAAAGATACACATATTGGCCGTGGACATATGATGGCCGTGGTCTAATGTTCGTACTCTAGTGCCCAATCTGTAATTCATGGGAAAATACAAAATCAGACTGCTTTTAGTTTTGTGATTGGGCTATGAACTGTGTTGCGTTAAACTGCATTTACTTGAAACAGTTGACTTTTACAACCATTCCATGGCTGGTTTTCCCCTATTTCTTTTATTATTTGTTCACTTTTGTGATTTTGTCTTTATTGTGGATAATTCTTGCACTTGACTTTTTTTTTACTTTATCCGCAGTGGACTTGTGTTCATGACATTCAAGCAAGACCTGTGGATCAAACCAGAAATGGCTCCTCTTCTGTGTCATCTGTGTCAGACACAAGCTCTTTATCAGCAAACTTTCGTTCAATAGATGATTTGATATCAAGTAGGGTCGTTTCAGAGCAAAGAGAAAGTGCTTCTAGCTTTGCAGATCGGGCAAATGGAAATGATCGAATCTCTACTGAGATAAACGAGACTGAAGTTAACGCAGAATCTCAACTTGAAGACATTAGTAATAGTAATAGATCTCCACCACACAGGTTTCGAAGAGATCTTTTATCTAATTTAGCTGACATTGTTTCTTTTATAGAAACGTCTAGTTTTCTGACCTTCCATTGCCTTTACAGACCTCTGACCTACTTGGTGTTGAAGGCAGATCAGTCGTACAGAGGCTGCTTCTCACCTTGCCTGAAAGGATTCTGAGACAGGCAGAGAATCGACAAAATTTACTTCAACATCTGCAGCAGGATGGGAGTCAGTGGCATCAGTTCGGTTTTAAATGGGCAGATCCACGACTGCTTTATTTCACGGAAGAACCAAATGTGGGCCGTGGCTTCATCAAGGAACAGAGCTTTAGCCCTGATGGAAGGATCATTGCATCACCATACGCTAACCATGTGCGCCTCCTGGCTTTTGACCAGGGTTGTTCTGAAATATGTGACAATATACCGAGGGAACCGATGTCTTTACATGAAGTGGCAAACTGCGCACTTTTAAAAAGCAGCATTCTAACCAGTACTTTTTCCCCTGTTGACTGCATGTTTGTTGCCGGGGCTAGAGACAGGCGTCCTTTTCACAACCTGTGTTGTGAAGATTTTGTGTCCTAATTATTTTGAAATGAAATAAGAAAGTGTTGAATATCTTTATCTTACAGCTGGCGTGAACATGGTTGATTGATCTTATTTCTAATTCAGAAGACCAGGAATGAGATCGGTTTTGTAACAGTCCCATCTTCATTCATGACCAAAATGTCAACTCAAGAGGATGTTTAGCAGAGCCCCTTGAATTTGAAACTATCATGGGAATCAAAAGTATCTTCTGACACAAGAATCTTGGGTTCTATCTATAGGTTGTGAGTGACTTAGATGACGTCACAGTGATGATTCATTGATATTATTTTTCAGAATTATTGACTCATTGATTGATTGATTGAAATGCATCTCCATCAACATCTCATGATTTCCTGTAAGTGTAAGGGATAAATCGTCTTTCTGTTACACCAGCTCTGTCTTCCTTCCTGACACATGACACACGAGCAGTAGTGCCACCCGCGTTTTACTACTATAATATACATGCACACAACACGCTTCCTATCGGCTTGTGGAAAATCTGAAGAATTGCTGTTCCATTAAAACGGTATTACATCATAGAGCTCAAATCCTGAATATGCTTTAGGCACATAGTGAAGTAAAGTTCCTTCAAGGCCCTTTGTGGTCTCTTAGAGCCAGTGCTTATCCCGGTTTGTATTGTGTGAAGCAGAACAGGTGATGATAATCATCTCCTGAACAGGACGCTAGTCTGTAACAACAATATTTTACTCCCAAGCTGTTGTTGTCATAATACCCATTTGCACTTCTGGTTTGAGTGAGGAAAATGTGTATTAGGTGTCTTTGACAAGGAACACAATGTCGGACCTAGCTTTGCTGGGATTTGAATCCAGGACGTCATGATCCCAAGTCTGGCAACCTAATGACTAGGTCACCAATACCCGTTCTTCTTTTTAGATCTTAATCACAATATTGTCATATGAATTTTATCAATAACAGTTGATATGTGAGGCATCTTTTAGGGTGTGTCATACATGTATGATTTGGAGAGGGGAGGTCTTTTGTGGAAGGCCTTAACGAGAATTGCCCAAGATAGGAACAAGTGAAAGTCTGTTGTCCGTGTGGGTGAAAATGCAATGATGATAATACACGTTTGGAATATATATATGTATATATATATATATACATATATATATATATATATATATATATGTATATATATATATATATATATATATATATACAGTTGCTACAGGCTGTTACAGCCCATATTGCTGAAGTTAATGCTAGATTCTATAGCATGAGGTAAAACAAGTGTGATAATACATTGACTTCATGACAAATCTGTCACAGGTTGACTCTTTCCACAATAGAATTTGCAATATTTGCTTGTCCAGTCCACATACATCCTTAACACAAGCTTATGAGAGTCATGAGACTAATTGTTACACCTGTGACATGCTGGAAGAGATGCCATGAGACTAATTATTACACCTGTGACATGCTGGAAGAGATGCCATGAGACTAATTGTTACACCTGTGACATGCTGGTAGAGATGCCATGAGACTAATTTTTTACACCTGTAACATGCTGGAAGGGATGCCATAAGACTAATTCTTACACCTGATAAAGACAAACAGTGAGGCAAGGGGCATATTGGAAATGAAGGCAATGACATAAGATAATATGAAAGGGCCAGGATTTTTTTGGTCTATTCCTTTTATTTGTCTCGTCTTTGTTCTATGAAGCTTTCATATTATCTTATGTCATTACCTTTAATTATTACACCTGTAACGTGCTAGGAGAGATGACATGAAACTTATTTTTACACCTGCAACATGCTGGGAGAGATGCCATGAGACTAATTTTTACACCTGTTACATGCTGGGAGAGATGCCATGAGACTAACTTTTACACCTGTAACATGCTGGGATAGATGCCATGAGACTAATGTCACATGCTAGAAGAGATATTACACCTGTCACATGCTAGAAGAGATGCCATGAGACTAATTATTACACCTGTCACATGCTAGAAGAAGATGAGATGTCACATGTCACCTGTCATGCTGGAAGACTAACTAATTATTACACCTGTCACATGCTAGAAGAGATGCCATGAGACTAATTATTACACCTGTAACATGCTAGAAGAGATGCCATGAGACTAATTATTACACCTGTCACATGCTAGAAGAGATGCCATGAGACTAATTATTACACCTGTAACATGCTGGAAGAGATGCCATGAGACTGATTGATTATTACACCTGTAACATGCAGGAAGAGATGCCACTAATTAGTACACCAGTAACATGCTGGGAGAGATGCCTTGAGACTCATTTAATTTATTGCACCTGTAAGAAATAGTTAACATATCGGATGAGATGACATGTGACTAATTATTGCACCACAAATACTTTGAACAAGTCTTGAAGAAATACCTTGGAAACCTGCCCTTTTGATACGTGCTGCAGTGCATGTCAATCGGTGCTAGACTGAGCCGTTGATGTTGATTGCATGCTGGCATCGAAGTACTATTTCACTCTTAAATTAAGAACTTTTTTTTCTTTGGGTTGGGTTTGTTTTAGTTTTTTTTTCGTTGTTTTAATATTTTACATAAGAATTAAAATCTTATTCTGCAATCAAGCATTGCTATTTTTATAACATTGACAAAAAGAAAAGAAAAAAAAAATACTGTATATTATAAAGCTATATTTTCATCTTTTGTTTTAGCACAAAGTTCATCACTGATACTGTGATAGGGATAGATAATATGTTTTGATGATGGATTGTTCAAATAAAGTACAGTGTACATTTTATCAAGAAAAGTGTTATTAGATTTGATCAGTTTTAGTTCAGTACCCATCAATGTTCCCTTTAATGTTTTTCTAGTCTATGTGACCACATTCTTTGTGTTGTGATGCAAAGTTTGACAAAACAAATTCCAATTGTGTGCACTGTGTGCACTGTGTGCACTGTGTGCATGAGAATGAACGTTAGACACAATTTTTTTTTTTATTGGTGTGTTCAGATATTTCTCAACTCTGTGCACCTTTTCTCCCTGGTGTCTGTACGCACATGCAGACAGCAAGACGGAAACTTGGTACCCACCAATATTACTAAACTAGTTGTTTCCTTATTGAAAAAATTAACTTTTTCTCTTTTTTCTATCTCTTTATGTCTTTTTGTTTCTCTGTCTGTCTGTCTGTCTGTCTTCCTCTTCTTTCTGTATCTTTCTCTCTTTTTTCTTTCTCTCTCTGTCTTTTTCTGACTCTCTCTATCTTTTTTCCATTTTCTATCTTTTTGTCTCTTTCTCACTCAAAACACACAAAGACACACCAAGAAGTTATCATCAAAACACAGGGTGCCTTAAAATAAACGTTACAACTTTTTTTTTATTAACTTTGAAAAGAAAGGACTTGCACTTTAAAATTTAGGAAACAGTAGTAAGAAATTCAAAAAGAATTTTTTTTACATATACTTCAATCGTGTGCACCACATATTACGTCACTGGTGCACATTTTGCCAAAAACAACCTTATGTACATTTTGTGCACCATGGCAACTCAATTACAGTCATGATTAAATGGAATCGTTCAATAGGTCATAAAAACAAACCCATAACGAATATCAAAGGAGGTGAACCCATTTTCATAATTGTTCAAAGTTACTAGATATTCATTATTATTTTTGTTTTTTGTTTCTATGGTCTCAAATTATTCCTCAGTTGACAGATCAAGAGAGGGAATTTTTGGAAAAGATCTCACTTCAAATGTGTTTGAAAAAAGAGGAGGGTGGGGGTGGGGGAAGCATTTGGAGCATGTGACTCAAATTCACGTTGAACATTAAAACTTATAAAGATTCAGTACAGACATAGTGGTTTTAATACATATATTACATTTGTTTAGAGTGACAGGTTAAACAATTTCTGTTTTGAAAGTCTCATGATTTTATGATTTTGACCGTTGCCCCCTACTTTTAGAATGCTGAATACTCTTCAACCCTATGAAGGATTTTGTTAAACTTTATGTCAACAAAATTCTTTTTAATTGAGTATCAGTGTGTTTTAGATGAATTAAAAAAAAATAATACAAGTTGTAAAGTATATTTTGGAACACTCTGTACATGCTGCTAAGGTGTAAAATTCCCCATTTGTAGCTGAAACAGAATTTTACGACAAAATCCTAAATTACATGCCACTGAATAAAGTTAACGAACATTAGGTGTTACATTTTAAATTAAGGATATAAATGGCCAATCAAAAAATTTCAGGACAGTTAAACACAACATTTAATATTATAAAATTCTATAATATTAATCATATTATCTTTCAGTACTTTTAAATCAGTTTCCTGTTTTGAAGATAAATGACTGAGACAGTCACACAAATATACATATACATAAATGCATGTGTGACCATCAGTTTCTGATTAAAAACTTCTTCGAATTCCACATATTGTTATATACAACTCTTTATGTCATATTGATTTACATACAGTGGAAAAATATTCGAGTAAATCAAACAAGAACTTTTAGTCATTCAGCTGCATTTAAGAAAAAGAATCAGGATTGCCAATAGATTTTAATTCATTGAGAAAATTGTAGAGAACGAGCAAAGATCAATCACCCTTGACTAAAAAAAAAACTACCAGTAACCCTTCATTTTCTTGATAAAGAAACTAATTAACTTACTTTTTGAAGAAAAACAAATGAAAGGTTTTCACGCATTCATTTTCCCCTTTTAACAAAAATGTTCCCATGTCATTTTTCTCACACATAGCATCATGTACCAACTGAAAGTAGAGATCCTGAGCATCTTAGAAAAGCACCTTCAAAAGACGACTGAAAAATGAGTAAAAGTAAAGAAGCTTAACTTTATGTCTGTTTTGGATATCGCATTATCATTATTACTTCCTTCTGTATCCCGAGATCACCTTATTTGTGGATATGGGTAAATCAAATCAAATCAAAATCTCTTAAATGTTGTTATTATGGTTACGTCCCTTAGTAATGTCTATGTTTACTTTTGCCATTGTACTGTTTGTCCATCAGTTTGTAGGTTAGCAAGTATGTGTTGTATAATGTTACACATGGAGGAGGAAGAGGATGAGGAGGAGGAGGAGAAGAAGAAGAAGAAGAAGAAGAAGAAGAAGAAGAAGAAGAAGAAGAAGAAGAAGAAGAAGAAGGAGAAGAAGAAGGAGAATAATAATAATAACAATAATAATAATAATGATAATAATAATAATAATAATAATAATAATAATAATAATAATAATAATAATAATAATAATAATAATAATAATAATAATAATAATAAGAAGAAGAAGAAGAAGAAGAAGAAGAAGAAGAAGAAGAAGAAGAAGAAGAAGAAGAAGAAGAAGAAGAGAAAGAAGAAGAAGGAAAGAAGAAGAAGAAGAAGAAGAAGGAGAAGAAAGGAGAATAATAATAATAATAATAATAATAATAATGATAATAATAATAATAATAATAATAATAATAATAATAATAATAATAATAATAATAATAATAATAATAAGAAGAAGAAGAAGAAGAAGAAGAAGAAGAAGAAGAAGAAGAAGAAGAAGAAGAAGAAGAAGAAGAAGAAGAAGAAGGAGAAAGAAGAAGAGAAGAAGAAGTAGAAGAAGGGGAAAGGTGGGGGAAGAGCAGGTTGAGGTTGACGAGTGACAGGAAAAACAATCAAATGATGAGATACGGTACAGTGTCTAGGAAGAAATGGACTGTGAGGATGAAAAAGAAGGACACATCAGTTCATTATAACTACAAGCGATACACTGAGAAAAGAAAATGAAAAAAAAAAAGCATTTCGCTGTCAAATTTCCAACACCAGTATAGAAGCCATACAGGCGAAGCCCTGTATTATTCCAAGTACTTTCTGTTTCCCTTATAGTATACCAGTCACCAAGGCACACAGGCATAACTCTACATCATCCCTATCAGAATCCACAGTGCAGCCCATAGACTTCCCTATTAGGGACGTCTAGGTCAAGCCCTAGACAAAGACCACGTGACAAGTCCTTCAATCAGGCCTAACTCGACCATACCAATTACAAGTCACGCTTTCTCCCCAAACAATTCATCAATTTCGTCTGTCTCTCGCTCTCCGCTCGTTCTCCATTCGTCTCACACTTGTAAACCGACTGACCTATCAGCTCTGTTGACTATCGGAACGCCATGACCCTTCTGAGTGCTCCGTCTAAACTCATGCCACATTTCCACTATTTCCAAGTTACGGTATCAAAATGATATATGTTGATATGTGATTGTGATGATCTCCACACATTTCATTTTGTAACCAGTGACACAGGAAAGCCTAAACTGCGAAGTGTTATATATTCAACGATATAGATTTGATGATCTGACATCTAACGAAATCATGAGAAATGGAATTGAATCCGAAATCATTACCCCTCACGCTCTCTATCCACCCCAGTCCTCTTTTCCCTAATAATAGACAAACCCAAAATGAATAATCCTCCTAACATTACGTACTGTACTTCATTATTCACTTAACGTTTGCAAATCTGTCATAATCAGTATCAGTATATATTATCATTATATTTCCTGTATGAAATAATTCCTTTATGGTTGTTCTCTCCCCCCCAATTTAAACTGTTTATTTCCAAAATGATAGGAAAACTTCATAAATGGCATCAACGTTTGAGTGACTCCTAAAGAAAAAATAATTCCCAAGCTGGACGGGAATTAAAATCAACGAAATTCGTTTGTTGAAAGCATGCTGTTTCTACTTTAACATAACCATCTTAATTACACATACAATCAGCGAAAAAGAGAGATGGAGGTTAGAACGAGGAGAAGAAGAACCTATTTTTCAGGGTTGTACAATTATAATACATATATTATGGTGTGCAACGCTATTCACTCAATGTGTGCTACCCATTATGACAAACAGGTGTCATACCTGGTCACTAACAACGAAATTAAAAAGAAAACTGCAAAGCACCCGGCGAGCAATGGAGAGAAACATGCTCCCTAGACTACTAAGATAAGATTTTTTGAGTTGAAATAAGAAAATAAAGCAGGGGTCCTCAAACACTCGATAAGACAAAGAAATGGAAATGGGATGGGCGTATAGTAAGATTTAAAGACAATAATATATGGACAAAAAGATGTGCATACATAATTGCAGCTAAGAAATGGACACAGAATCTAAGGAAGATCACCGACAAGATGACATGATGACGTCAAAGATACATGGGCGCAATGTGGCAGAGTAGCGCAGGAAATATACCTAACTGAACGGTATCTGCGGAGAGTTACAACCTGCGGTGGATAGACGATGCCTAATCGTCGTCGTCATCATCCTCATCATCCTCATCATCCTCATCATCTTCATCATCATCATCATCATCCTCATCATCATCATCATCATCATCATCATCACGGCGATTCCTACACGCGATGGCATTACGAACACATTGTAGAACGTGTTTGAAGACAAATTGTGAAGCCAAAGGGTTATGTACTCTGTTATGTAGAATGCAATGAATTAAAAAGAGCGTAGTTAGCTCGGTTGGTAGCACTTTCTTTTCATGGCGAGCCGAAGGGTGCCGACGCAGAGCTCGCGAGTTCAATCCTCATGGTGGCCAGGATTTTTTCTGTCTATTCCTTGTATTTTCTCGTCTTTGTTCCTATGGGGCTTTAATAATTTTTAATGCCATTTCCTTCACTTTCAACATATCTCTTGCCTCACTGTTTGTCTTTATCGTAATCATGGTGTGTTCTGATTATGACAATGCTATGCTTATTATATGAATATACTACATGTGTATATAATTGTAAATAATAGTATCTTCCTTATACATATACTACACACACACACACACACACACACACACGCACACACACGAGACTCTTTTTCTCTGTCTCTCCCTCTCCCTCTGTTTCTCTATCTGTTCCTGTCTCGCGGTCTCCGTCTCTCTCAGCCACTCTCGTGTCGTTGATTTCCATCTGGACCTTATCTCGATATGGCGCTATCTCGTTTGATATTGTGCATCCCGGTTTGCTTTGCTGACGATAAGAGAGAGAGAGAGAGAGAGAGAGAGAGAGAGAGAGAGAGAGACAGAGAGAAGAGAGAGAGAGATAGAGAGAGAGAGAGAGAGAAGAGAGAGAGAGAGAGAGAGAGAGAGAGAGAGAGAGAGAGAGAGAGAGAGAGAGAGAGAGAGAGAGAGAGAGAGAGAGAGAGAGAGAGAGAGAATGCATGTATTTGTATGTATGTATATATTATGTATGTATGTATGTATGTATGTATGTATGTATGTATGTATGTATGTATGTATGTATGTATGTATGTATGTATGTATAATAATAACAAAAAATAGTATTTATATTGCGCTTTCCATATCAATGACACATCAAAGCGCCTTACAACATCACATAAGTTAAAAGACAGGGAATTATAGAAATCAGGCATACATCAATTTCTCTATAAAACAGATGACTACAATGTTACATACGATCTAAAATGATGTAAAAGTTTGGATTTACAAAGAACAAATTCCAATGTAGCGTAACTAAGATTTAATACAAAGTAGTAATAAGTGACGATAAGTAAACGGAATCCTTAGACGGTTGTCTAAAGTTCGCAAAATGTGTCCGTTTCTCATCAAATCCATCAGGATGAACCTTTGTAAATTTAGCACACCAAATTCCACAACTACATTTTACGCATTTTCAAAATTTTCTCTCAACCAACCAAGCAAGTAACATGAATGCGTCATGCTCACTCTTCGTTGTCAATGGTGATGAATTTTGGAGGCTATGAAATGATGGTTTTCAGAGACGGAAATGTCAATACACCTGCAGCCTCCATGATCGTTTACCTTTGCCGAATCGCTATTGCTAATAGAGCAAAAAGACCGTTTGGGTTGATGTTTATGCCAGGACAGACTCTTTTGTGTATGGGTACCTCATTCACAGGATTTGAACCCTTGTGATTTTTTTTTTCTCTGGGGGTAACTGAAGGATCATTGCTACAGAGATAATTTCCAGACAATCGACGACCTAAATGTGTGTGTACAAAGAACAATGTATTTAATATCGGATGCCATATGCAGAGATGTCATTGAACACTTCCTAAAACCCTACAGAAATGGTGGTCATTTTGAGCATGTCCTTTAAATATAAAAAATTTAAAAAAAAATTTGTTGTTTTTATATTTGTATAAGATGATATATCGTGTTTGATAATATTGAAATTATCTGGTTATTTACATTTTTGATTTGAAACTGCGCCTTCATTGCCGATTGCCGGTTTTGAACATTTTTTGCATTCAAAGTTGATTAATTCTGTTCATACTGAATGTATAGATGTCAAATTTGACACAAGCATTTTCAAATTCCTGTGTTTCAGAATGATATTAGTATGCGTGTATGTACGTGTTGTATTATGCATATGTAAGAATTATGTATGTATGCATATGTGTATGTATGTGTGTATACAGGTATGCCATATCAGAATGATCATTTTTCGTTTAAATACAACTTCTCTGCCGTTTTTTTTTGGTGGTCATATATTTTTTGAATATTCTAAAAACTCAATTTTCTTATATTCATTTGAAGCTCGCTCAAAACTTTCGAGTCAAATGTTCGAATGACAGTCGCCATAGAACTTTAGTTTTTTCTTCTTGGGATACACAAAAATGATATTAACACTGCATCTCAAACATCTAGCTTGGTGTTTGGTTTGAATAGTTCTAAAATGTAAGAGGTATGCTAGATTGTTTATGTAGTTAAAAACCATCAGGGCATATCAGTCCATTCATTTTAACGTTTTAATCGCAATATGGTTTCAAATGGTTTCAGAGAAGAATGCTTTCTGTTTTTGATTCGTTTAGTTGTTTTCATTCTCAATCGTCCATATTTTAGGGGCTATCATGCTATTACAAAACAACTAATAAGTAATGGCATATCATTTCTTTGCACAGACTGGTATTTTGAAAACTCAGTATATTCATTTGAAGCTGGTTAATAATACTTTCTGACAAGGGCTGCAATGTTCGAATTTTGATCAAGGTTGTGTTTTTTTTAACAATAGCCATTTTTCTTGGGGATACACATGTTAAAATGCCAGTGTTCAATGAGTCATTCATGATACAGGTAATACACATTAAGGCATTGTTTTCGAAATGATTGTAATCAAACTCGCAGGACTTTGAAACATCTAAGATGGCATTTATGTTTGTTAAGTTTGAAATTTATCCCTAAAAACCTGGTCACCAGTGTCATTTCAGTCTAGATTGGATTAGACATTTAAAAATTGCATAGTGTTTACTTTTCTGTAAAAAAATGTATTGTATGTACGTATGTATGTATGTATGTATGTATATATGTATGTATCCATTCGTGTGTGTACTTATGTATCTATGCATGTATGCATGTATGTATGTATGTATGTATGTATTAATGTTTCAAATGTATGTATTAATGTATGTATGTATGTATGTATGTATTTATGTTTTGTATGATTCGTTTATGTTGTATTTATGTATGCATATCATCCATATGTATGTTTGTATGTATATATGTATATTACAAAATGTATGTGTATGTAATAATGTATATATGTATATGTATGTATCTATGTATGTATGTATGTATGTATGTATGTATGTATGTATGAAAATGTATTTATGTATGAAATGTATGATGTATTATGTATGTAAAGCATGTATGTTGTATGTATATGCATACTTGTATTTGATTTACACATTCATGTGTGTATGTATGTATGTATGTATGTATGTAATATTATGTATCAATGTTGTGTTATTGTTATTAATGTATGTTTTCTATGTATCTAACAATATTCTAAATGTATGTTTTAATTGAGCCATTTTTCTAAAAAAATGCAACTAATTCTAGCATGGGAACAGTGCCGTTTGTTTGTTCCAATAAAAAGAGTCATTCTCTGATACAGGTAATAGTTAATGGGCTAATTTTTTAAGGCATTGTTTTCGAAAAAAGAAAACAGAACTTGTTTTGAATAATATCCCCAATGCTCGTTCAATCAATGGTTTACTTCCTCTCTCAGACAATTCTACGGTGCTAAAGATGGCATTTATAACTTTCTGGTTTTCTTTCCGTTTGATTTTCTCTTGATTCCGGCCTCCGCATAGCCTTTAAAGTAAGGGGACAAACCAAGGTCAGGGAGACGGAGAGAGAGAGAGAGAGAGAGAGAGAGAGAGAGAGAGAGAGAGAGAGAGAGAGAGAGAGAGAGAGAGAGAGAGAGAGAGAGAGAGAGAGAGAGAGAGAGAGAGAGAGAGAGACAGAGAGAGAGACAGAGACAGAGACAGTGTCATTTCAGTCAGAGACAGATTGGATGAACAGAGACAAACGTTGAAGAGACATTCTGGAAGAAAAGGATGGAAGAGAGACGGAGGTAGTGTGTTTGAATGTGCTTTTCTGTAAAAAAAAAAATGTATTGTATGTAGAGAGAGAGAGAGAGAGAGAGAGAGAGAGAGAGAGAGAGAGAGACAGAGAGAGAGATGAGATGTATGAGATGTAGAGATGTAGAGAGATGTAGAGAGATATATGTAAGAGAGAGGGAGGGAGTGTGTTTGATGTATGTGTGTATGTGTGTATGTGTGTATCTATGCATGACAGACAGACAGACATGTAACGGAGGAGTGTATGTATGTATGTATGTATTAATGTATGTATGTATGTATGTATGTATTAATGTATGTATGTACGTATATATATATATATATATATATGTATATATATATATATATATATATATAGAGAGAGAGAGAGAGAGAGTAGGATGGGTTAAGGGAGAAGTAGCGTTGTATGTATGTGGTAGTGAGTTATGTCTTCGGATGTGACGTATAGCGTTTGTGTTTTTGTGTGCATGCATCGTCTCTCAGTTGGTGTTACTAAAGGGAATCATTCACTGTTCTCACCCGTTTGCACACTATTCTCACTTTATCTCGTTGTTCGTTACATTATACAATCCACTCTTATTCCACATGGTACATTTCACTTTATTCCATATGGATCATTCGACCTTCATCTGAACATATTGGATCATGGACAACAAGTGGAATGACGCGAGATGAAATCGATGAATCAACTTAGTATCGGACGTAGAACCCCAGGGGATGTAGTCTGCTGATTGGGAGTGACGCTCAGCTGCTTTGGGTGAAAGGTCAAATTCTTTGTCGTCTGCTTATGAGTCTCGTCGGGACAGAGATTGCTAGCAATTGGCTCGCAAGATCGATATGGTTCGATGAAACACCGATTGCTGAAGTCATGCCAGAGCTATGATTGAATGGCAGTGGCAAGCACGTCGATTTGTTTTGCTTATTCAAATACTTGAAAAACATAATGGATTTTTCACTATGGTTTCGGCCTGTGATTATTCGTGACAACGGCTGTGAAATGAGAACAATACAAGTTTGTCCATGGTGATATGGATGCGAGCATTTCAATGAAAGATTCATTTCAATACGGGTACATGCCTATATAGCTATAACAGCTGTGAGAGTGTGTTAAAAATAATTCAAACCCACATAAGGCCTATGGATAGAGCGTCGGGCTTGTATTTTGACCAAAAATTCCCCCTTCATGTTTGACGTGAAGGATTTCTTTTTCTTTCTAATTCTTATTTTTTTTTCTTATTATTATTTTGTCTATTCAGAAGCTGTTCGTTGACAGGTGAGTTAATCTAATGTCACACAATGATTACTTCTTTACTTCAATTCGGTGTAATGAATGTATGCCAGCTCTAGCATGTGTATGAATTGTCCGTGGCCAGCAATTTTTGTGTTTGTTCAAACACGGTTTTCTTTATATGTGTTTGTTGATATCCAGACTTTTTGAAAGTTGTCCAGAAAAAGGACCTAAAAAAATAATCTTTGAAATATCCAGCATTCCTGACAAGTCAAATAGCAAAGCGTCCCATCCTGATGTCATCATCCGTATCATAGGGTCGGGGGTTAATCCCTTCTGCTCAGGGTCAGATCAAAATGACGGCTTTTACTTTTGATCCTCCCTGTCCCCCTCCCCACCACAACAAAAGGCAAACAAACCCCAAAGAGATGAAGCAACACGTACACCCCCCAATTAAAACAAACAAAATAAACATTCTTTGAACTTTGACCTCCACGTTCTCGTATCAACATCTCACTTTGATGTTATGAAACTTATAACACACTGCTCATTCGAAGCTGAAAACGCAGTTGCCTGTTCATTAACTATGAGATTAGCGTTAATTTTCTCTCGGTGTTTTATTCCAATGAAATATAGATGTACAATACTGAAAGCAATTTTCATAATATAATTGACACTATGTTTCAATTTAAGTTTTCGACCAACAAAAAAGAAATAAATGAATATCAACATTACATAGTCTGTGTTAGAACCCCATAGAGACAAAGCTGAGAAAAAAAATACAAGGTAATAATAATTTGATTTGCTTTGATTTTACCTACACCCAAAACTAAGATGATCTCGGGTGTTTGATTAAATCTTTAATTTTGCCCAACCGGACTGCCTTGTAAAACAAGTCTAACGTGCACATAGTGTTGTGATTTACGTAAAGGCCTAGACAGAGTGGACGCCGACGCGTCACCGACGCGTCGCGGAGGCGCCTTTCACGCATCTTTTGACGCGGATAAATTTTATTTACAAACGAAATGTGAACTGCGCTAGAGTGGACACGTCAAAGAAGCGTCGCGGAGGCGTCGAGGACGCATCAAAAATGTGACGCGAGTTCACTTGCAGCTGCATTAAAATTTCAAGCGTTAAGTCGTGAAGCCGTCAACAAATCCAAGGTGTGTAGTGTGTTGTTTTTTTGTAAATTCATGCCTACTTCTTAACAAAATGGAGATTGAAGTATTAATTCAGGCTGTTGAGAAAAGAAGCTTCCTCTACGACAAAGAAGATAACAACTACAGCAACAGAAACTTCATAAATGCTGAATGGAAGAAAGTTGCCAACGAAGTAGGATGCAGCGGTAAATAACATTTTTTATTTAGTTTTTATTCATCTTTCTTTCTCTCTCTCTCTCGTTCTCTGTTTCTCTCTCTCTCCCTGTTTCTCTCTTTCTCTCTCTCTCTCTCTCTCTCTCTCTCTCTCTCTCTCTCTCTCTCTCTCTCTCTCTCTCTCTCTCTCTCTCTCTCTCTCTCTCTCTCTCTCTCTCTCTCTCTCTCTCTCTCTCTCTCTCTCTCTCTCTCTCTCTCTCTCTCTCTCTCTCTCTCTCTCTCTCTCTCTCTCTCGTATAAGGTCTATATGCGGGCAAGTAAGGTACCGATATTTTAATTCATTTTAATCAATTTCCCATTTAGTAAAAATAGTGAAATTGTCAGTTTTTATTAGACAATTATGTATTAAAGCACTTGTTGTTTTGCCATGGCAATGTACCCTGTGGTGATAAGAAATAGGCCTTGAATGTATCTCTCACTTGCAACCCACTTTTGGTAGCTCTGCTTCTTGACAGCTGTATTCTGTCAAATGTTGATAATCTTGGCTCAGCCACATCGTCCTCAGTATACTGTACCACACGCCTGCCAGGTTCTTGCATGAGAATGAAATTGTGAAGCACTGTGATGGCCTTAACTACATTTGTAGCGGCATCAGGTTGCTCATCCATTTGGCGTAGTAGTATTCTCCACATCTGCGAAATCTTCCCAAAAGAACATTCAACTGAATTCCTCGCACGGGATAACCGATAATTGAAAATCTCTTTGTCTAATGTTGATTGACGGTTTGGAAATGGCTTCATAACATTATCTTTCAATGGAAACGCATCATCTGCTACGAAAGCAAATGGAAGGGTAATATCCGTTTCGGGTACGACTGTTTCCTGTGGTAAATCTAGCTGGTTTGCCAGTAGCCTTTTTCCAAATTCAGAGCGAGCAAAAACACCACCGTCACTATTGCTACCACATGATCCTACATCAATTAGAATGAATTTACCATCAGCATCAGTGACAGCAAGCAACACAATGGAAAAATAGCCTTTATAGTTGTAGAACTTTGACCCAGACCTATTGGGCTTCTTGATTCGAATATGTTTACCGTCGATAGCTCCCAAACAATTTGGGAAATTGAACCTTTTATTGAAACCATCAGCGGTTTTTTGCCATAGTTCTTGGTCTGGAATAGGCATGACTTCTTTTGAAGCACATCCCACAAAACTTTGCACGTTTCTGTTGTGATACTTCTGATGGTCGAAACGCCGGCTCGAAAATGGAAGGAGAGTGAAACATGATTCTCTCCAGAACATAGATACCTGAAAAACAATAAACAAATTAATAGAAAATGGTTATTTCATTAATCTTTGTTTCTATTTTCCACAGAGAATGATGCTAAAAAGCGGTGGAAGCAGCTTAGGGACTATTTTTGAAGGCCTTACGTGAGCCACAAAATCGGGATCTGCTGGTGGTGTGAAGAGAAATGGTATCTCTTTGATCGGATGCTCTTCATCAAGCCCTACACCTACGACAGGAAAACAACGAGCAACATGGAGCCTCTGTCTCCAGATGATCACTCCGCTGATGACGATGTAGCATCCCAGGTCAGCGCATCATCGTTTTCCCTCGAGACATCTAGGTCGCTGGCGTCCACACCAATAAATGTGTCCATTGAGGAGACAGAAGCGGTGCATGTACCTGAAGTTCAAAACGTTGATGAACCGCCACGTGAACAACTTCGGACAAATGTTGGAAAACGTCCCAAAAGGTCATTTCCTCAGCAGAGGTCTCAGGGTGCCTTTGAAAGTGAAATGCTCGAGGCCACCAAACGATTAGGCCAAAAAAAGGAAATAAGCGAAGAAGAACATTTCTTTAAAAATTTAGTTCCCAAACTCCAGCAAATGAGTCCCCTCGATAGAATGGAATGCCAGGCGGAGATTCACATGATTGTCCTGAAATACATGAAGAAAGCTTCAAGCTCCAGCCTTTGTACAACCAGGCACAGTGACAATGACGTAGAGATACGGTCACATCCTAGTACTAGCACTGCCATTAGCTTTAATGATTTACAGCCATATCAATATAGTCAAGGCCCTGTGACCAAAACATCCAATAGTATGTCAAGCTATGAGTCCATGCCTCAGTATCGACAATACCCTGATTATTAAGTCATAAGATGCATTTGTTTTGAATCTCGATAGCTCTGTGGGGTTGATTTTTTAATTATTTGTTAATTACAGTAATGCCAGTTTCGAATGGACTTGCATATGATTTATTTATTTCGTTCATTTCATTCCTTGAAGATATATTCCATTTAATTTACAGTACTTACTTTAAACAATACCCCAGATTAATTGAAATCAAATTTTGAGAAAAAAAAACATATTTATAATCATTTTCTTTGTATTTTTTGCTCATGAAATAACAATTTCGCAATTTAGCCCATAGTACTAATACTAAAAATCATCCTCATCATTGTCATCATCCTCATCATCAACCTCCTCCTCCTCCTCCTCCTCCTCCTCATCATCATCATCATCATCATCATCATCATCACCACGAAAGTCACAATCATAATAAAAACCAGGTTTGTTATATGTTTTATTTCAATGCTACTGACAATATTATTTGTCAAACTACCCTTTATGAATATTTCAAAATTTGAATAAAATTAGAATTGTTTACAACAGATCTGTTTTGATGCTCAGCCTATGATCAAGATAAGAATAAGAGGAGTGAGAATGGGGAGATCAAAATGTCATGGTGAAAATTAGATGGTGTTTTTTCTATGTCTGAGCTTTAACAACGTCATTGGGGACCATGGAATCATTTTGTACTGGAATTACTGGAATTAGGAATTACGTAAGATGAGTCATTTAATATCCAAGCCAGTCAATGCATACTGACACCAGGCCAACCAGCTGTAGTGTCTGTTTTTCTCATTCATGTAGTGATATCACTCATGGTTTCTCTATTAAGTGGAGCAATGAGGTGAAATATATTGGTAAAGGAAGGATTCGAACCCATAGCGTCTTAAGATAGAAGCTAACCAGACAGTCAACCAACTCACCATTAGGCAGGTCCAGAAACAGTTCGAATAACATACATAGTGTGCTTATAGCTTAAGCTTATACACCATCCAGTCATTTAGACAAACGTCTTACATTTTAATAGAATCTAAACGATACTACCATTACCATTATGATAATTTAGAAAAATGAATGCCAACATTGAACTTTACCTTAAAGTGATGACCAAACGTTCTTTTTGGAGACAAAGGCTTCCGGAAATTGGTGGTTCTTTTTGTTATATACGGTCCAATCAGGTCCAACAACAACAGAAAAGTTGATGGTTTCATCCTGATGTAACGGATACATCTTTCCTCGTCTGAAAGTATTTCGTCCATCAGGTGGTGGTACTCTCCATATACATTTCGCCTTTGATTTATCCTATGGACCCAATATCGACGTCGGGATCTTCGCCGTTTATATAACCAGAGAAAGCATCAAGCCTGAAGAACACCTTCTTCTTCCATTGTCCTAGATTTACTGGACGAGTTGCTTGCAAATCGTATCAAAAGATGCGCTAAAACGCGACGTTTCCACTCTGTTCGCAACAAGCGTCTTGGGGGCGTTGCGTAATCAAAGCGTCAAA
>JAXRKP010002459.1:45000-50134 GCA_037039925.1 Doris montereyensis | reverse complement strand
ACCTTCCAGTGTATGGGTTTAGATAGCCGAACTGATCTTTCTCCAGGATGCTTTAATGCCTCTTTTATATCTTCTTCCCATTTTATCCGAGGTCTGCATTTTGGTCTTTTTCCTTGAGTTTTAGCACTGTATACTGATTGAACTATTCTATTGTAATTTATTCTGTTAACATGCCGAAATCATCTCCGTTGATCTATTTCTATCTTAGTTTTTATGCCATCTGCTTTGGTTTGATCTCTTATTTTTATGTTTCTGATTTTGTCTCTTTGAGCCTTCCCTACTTCTCTTTTTAGTTATTTCATTTCAGCTGCCTGTACTCTACTGTATTCTCTACTGTCTAAGGGCCAGGCTTCATTGCCATGGATGGAGGAGAGTAGGACAATAAACGGTGTTGTATATTGACATTTTGGTTTTTGTTGACAATTCTTGTTTACCGACAAATGTCTTTCCTAGATGGTTATATATTGCGCTTGCCTTTTGAATTCTCTGGCTGATTTCTTCTCGTAGTTTTCCATCTGAGCTAATCATTACTCCTAGGTAATTGTAGCTTTGAATTTGTTCTAAATTCTCCCTCGCCAATTTAAGATTTTGTGTTTTAGCTTCCCCAGTTACTAGCATTGATTTGGTTTTCTTTGCAGTTACTCTCATTCCTCTTTTATTTAATTCATGATTCATTATTTTGATTTTCGACTGAAGGTGTCTTTTTGATTTTGCAAACAGAACTAAATCATCAGCATTGGTACACTTATTGGTTTGAGAGTTAACATACCTACATTCATTTTTGAGGATGCCTGTGCGACTAAATTCATACATTGTGATAAACAAAAGAGGTCTTAAGTTACAATTCTGACTTACTCTCATATCTACATCAATTTCTTCAGATACATTTCCAGCTACTCTCACTGCCCATGTTGGTTTATTGTAAAACAGTTTTAATGACTTCCATGAAATTTGGTCTACATTGTGTTCCTTTAGGAAATGCCATAGTTCGTCCCACCTCACAGCGTCAAAAGCCTTTTCTGTCAATAAAACACAGGCGCAAGTCAATGTTTCTTTCAAGGAATGTTTCTATTATTTGTCTAATTGTAAATATGTGATCTTCTTCCTGGTCTAAATCCACTCTGGCGTTCTTCAATCTGATTTAATCTTTTCGTTAGTTTCATCTCCAGAACCTTGGCATATATTTTTCCTGGTACACTAAGAAGTGATATCCCTCTATAGTTTGAGCATTCTATAATTTATCTTTTCTTGTGTATTGGTACTACCGTTCCCTTCTTCCAGTCGTCTGACACGTGTTTTGACTTCCATGCTTTTGATACATTGCATGTAGTAGTTTTGTCTGCCTCTTTCCCTTGGTTTTGAATCATTTCTGGATAGACTTGATCTGCTCCTGATTTCACTTTTTTTATAACTGTTTAGAGTTCTTCCATTGAGATAGTGCCATCTTCAGCTGTCTCATCTCCATTAATAATTACTCTTACTAATTGATCTATACCCCTTGTTTCATGTGTTCTGGAGGGATTATGTAATTGTCTTATACTTTCGCCACGTTTCCATGATATCGCTGCCTCCTTTCATTATTTCTCATTTGGTGATTGTCATTTATCGTATTGGGCATCCTTTGATCTGTTTCATGAACTTCATTGCTCCCAAGAACAACTGACTTTTGATTTCCTCGATCCAAACTCTTCGAACTGCTCCTGTTTTGCTTTCCTACCTTCCTCTTTGGCGATAGTTCTTTTAATCACGTAATCTTTCTATCCTCTGGCCTCTTTGTTTGCAAGCATGTCTTCCAGGCATCCTTCTATGCGTTGATCTTAGTCTGGCATTCTCCTTCCACCATGCTGTTCTTTTCTTATCTCCTTTAATGTGTTTCCCACCACAGACCTCTTCAGTACAACTAAACAGTGTTTCCTTATAAATTTGCGACTTTTCTTCTATTGTGCTGTCCTTCAGACCGATCTGCCTTAAATTTTGTTTTATTCTGGATTGGTATACCTGTTTTACAATTGGTTTATTTAGTTCTTCTATTTTGAGTTAAGTAGTTTTCTTTCCTTTCCTTTTCTGTTTGTTTCTTCAGTCAGTAACCTCATTTTGTTTATCACTAGGTGGTGATCACTAAATATTTCTGCTCCCCTGTTTACTCTTGCATCCATTGTACTGTCAAAAAGGGAGCTGCTAACCATTACATAGTCTATGATTGATTTTTCACATCTGTCTTCATTTGTGGATATCTTTATGTGGAAAAAAATGTGTTACCTATTTTCATGTTATTCTTTTGGCAAAAATCTATTAGTCTCTTTTCATTTGGAGACGTTGTTGTCTTTCCTTCTTTACCTATTACTCCCCGTTATGTTTTTTCATTATTTGATCTTAGGTTTCTTGTTGGGGTATAAATATTCAAAACGTCTTTGATTTAAATGGGACCGTCATTGGTGATAGTTTTGTAAATAATAGTACATAATATCTGATATGCAATCTTTTCTCAACAGGTAGCCAGTGCAATTCATGGAGGAGAGATATAGCAGATGCTAGATTTGTATTTCTTTAAAATCAATCTAGCATTATTTTGGAGTTGGAACTTGAAGGCTGCTTAAGATTTCTTTAGCTGTATTAGCATTTAAGAATTACAATAGTCAATTTGTCAGGACCAAGGAATTGGAATAACAATATTGCTATGTTTTGGAATTAGATGACAAATCTTACGAATTTTCCTTATCTCTATATACATGCATTTAATTAGGTGTTTGACTTGGTGTGACATGGAAAGGTGTGAGTCAAAATAAACACCAAGGTTTTTTCATTAGTGGCGAAATCAATGGTGTTGTTGCCATGGTTCTCCATCTGTTTAATTATATTGGGTCTTCCATTGACTAAAAATTTCTGTTTTATCGTTATTTAGCATTAATTTGTTATGGTTCATCCATTTTTTATTTCTACTAAAACAATCCTCGAATCGTGCACTAAGGCTATCAAAATCTTCAATAAATACAGAGTCATAGATATGTGAATCATCGGCATAAAAGTGATAAAAAGATCAAATTTGGCAATTACAAATGAAAAAAGGCTGCTTATGAACAGTAAAAGAGGACACGATCCTAGTACTGAGCCCTGGGGCACTCCAAATTTCAACAAATGTTTGTCAGATTTGACACCATTCACCGCGACAGATTGCCAACGCTCAATTAGGTAGATTTGAATCATGACAATGCAGTTCCACTTATTCCAAACGTTTGTTTCCAAACTCTTAACAAAATGCCGTGGTCAATTGTGTCAAATGCTGCAGATAGATCTAAAAGACACAGCATTTTCACTCTGTTGGTCAGCATTTCTGATGAGATCATTTAAACACTCTTATAAGGGCTGTCTCTGTGCTGTGTCCTCTAATATGCTGACTAAAAAGGCTTAGCTCCAGTACATCCATCCTGAGGTGAGCAGATGCTCCTTCTGAAAGTGCCCCGTTCGAGTAATTTTGACATTGAATGTTGGGTTCGAAACAGGAAAGATAGTCCAATCCATTTCGTCATTTCCCAGCTTCTCAATCCTTCTCTACGTGCTGATCAAAAATCTGTTTCCAGTCCATTGATCTGAGGTGAGTTAACAGTTGACGGAGATAAAGGGAAAAATGATAGGACGATTTTCAAATTTTGATCATGGTGGCTTTTGAGCAGGGACGAACGCCAATGGTGATAGAGATGATGCCACTGGTGAAGAGCTGATCACAGCAGTAATCGATGGCAGTAATGTGTCGGCGCAAGTAGACATGAGCTTGGCCGGTAAGGGTTCTAGATCGAAGGGTTTCATTGCCCTTTTTGCAATAATTCCTTTGCAAAGTCTTCGGTGACTGGTTCAAAAACATCAAGCCTGTGACCTGTAAAAGAGTCTTCGTCGACAAGTTTTCGAACTGATCAAGTTTGAGTCGTATTTTGTCGACCTTTTCTGTGAAAAAGTTGGCGAATTGATTTGGATGGTCGCTTACGTCAGTGTTTTTTGGTAGAGACGTGCATTTAGCGCGATCAAGCAGCTCGTTGCAAAGAGTGAAAAGTTGCATGAAGGATTTTGTCTCGTTGAATTTAGAAGAGAAAATAAGGATTTAACTTTGCGGACCATTTTCTTCCACTCGCGGAGATGTGACTTGAAATTTCACCATGGACTGTCAGTCCGAATTTTTGATACTTTCGCTCAGTTATGCGACATTTTTTATTTTGCTAAGCGTCATTTGCATCTTTCGAGTACCAAGGGGCGTAATTTCTTTTGGAGACTACTCTATATCTGACAGGTGCATGGATATACAACGTGTTGCCAATACGCTATTCCATTTTTCTGTCGTGATGGACTCATGGGTTGAGAGTGATTTCGCAAAGTCATTGTTAAATTTGACGAGTCGATATTCTTGCTGTCACGTGATGATGTAGTCACTTTACATTGTTCTGGTCGAGAATTTTACTTCAATGTTAATGCAATGGTGGTTGGAAAGGGGAGACTAGAAACATCAGTATTAGTTCGATGTGAATGCAATGGTGGTCAGAAAAGTCAAACTAGAAACATTAGTATTAGTTAGATGTGAATGCAATGATGGTCGGAAAGGGCAAACTAGAAACATTAACATTAGTTCGATGTGAATGCAATGGTGGTCAGAAAGGGGAGACTAGAAACATTAGTATTAGTTCGATGTGAATGCAATGATGGTCAGAAAGGGGAGACTAGAAACATTAGTATTAGTTAGATGTGAATGCAATGATGGTCAGAAAAGTCAAACTAGAAACATTAGTATTAGTTAGATGTGAATGCAATGATGGTCAGAAAGGGAATGATGAAAATGGTCAGAAACTAGAAACATTAACATTAGTTCGATGTGAATGCAATGATGGTCAGAAACTATTAGTATTAGTTCGATGTGAATGCAATGGTGGTCGAGACTAGAAACATTAGTATTAGTTCGATGTGAATGCTAGGGGTCCAGAAAGGAGACTAGAAACATTAGTATTAGTTCGATGTGAATGCAATGGTGGTCAGAAAGGAGACTAGAAACATTAACATTAGTTCGATGTGAATGCAATGGTGGTCGAAAAGCTAGAAACATTAGTATTGATGCATTGCAGTGTCTTTGATATTATTATCGTCTCTTGTGTTT
>JAXRKP010002459.1:32500-42500 GCA_037039925.1 Doris montereyensis | reverse complement strand
TAAAACTAGAACATAGATGTGCATGTACCAGAAAGTCAATAAAAAATAAATATTATGGATGCAACAGCACGTGGCTTCAATCTTCCACGACACGCTGAAAATAAAATCAGAGCCTTTGCTGTGTAGGCTAGAATCTACATTTTCGTGGGACAATGTTTTATAGTCTACTTCTTTTTAACAGATCACTCCATGTCCCACGAAGTTCAAGATTTGAAGAGAAACGATGGAGGAAATAGTAGGTGTTTTCCTCTCTGAGACACGAATGGCAGACCGTTTATAACTTGCCTTTATGAACAGTTCCATTCAACACAGCAAGGAACTAATTGTCCAGAATTCTTGTATAACTTGCTTTTATGAGCAGTTCCATGCAACTCAGCAAGGAACTAACTGTCCATAATTCTTGTATAACTTGCCTTTATAAACAATTCCTTTCAACACAGCAAGGAACTAACTGTCCATAATTCTTGTATAACTTGCCTTTATAAACAATTCCAAGCCGCACAGCAAGGAACTAACTGTTCATAATTCTTGTATAATTTGCCTTTATGAACAGTTACATTCAACACAACAAAGAACTAACTGTCCATAATTCTTGTATAACTTGCCTTTATGAACAGTTCCATACAACACAGCAAGGATCTAGCTGTCCATAATTCTTGTATAACTTGCCTTTATGCTTTATGAACAGTTCCCTTCCACACACCAAGGACTAACTGTCCATAATCCTTGTATAACTTGCTTTTATGAACAGTTCCATTCCATACAGCAAGGAACTAACTGTCCATAATTCTTGTATAACTTGTCTTTATGAACAGTTCCTTTCAACCCAGCAAGGAACTAACTGTCCATAATGCTTGTATAACTTGTCTTTTTCAACAGTTCCTTTCAACACAGCAAGGAACTAACTGTCTATAATTCTTGTATAACTTGCCTTTATGAACAGTTCCATTCAACACAGCAAAGACTTAACTGTCCATAATGCTTGTATCACTTGTCTTTATGAACATTTCACTTTGGAGGGGGTCAAAATGGGAGAACATTAGTTGATTGAATTATTCACCTTATGGCACGGAACTTTCATTCCCTTTACAATAATACCATAAAAGACGCTTAGTAATAATGATTCTTTAAATCGATAGCAATTTGTTTATGGTAACAACACGGGCTTAACTTTCAACACATCTGTAAGAAGTCGGAGCAGTTGAAATAGGGTCGAGAAGAAGTAGTAAAAAACCTCTCCAGGTTTTATGACGCTTACAAGTATTATTATACTCTGTCCTAGCTTTCAAGTATTATTATACCATGTCCTAGCTTTCAAGTATTATTATACTCTGTTCTAGCTTTTAAGTATTATTATACTCTGTTCTAGCTTTCAAGTATTATTATACTCTGTTCTAGCTTTCAAGTATTATTATACCATGTCCTAGCTTTCAAGTATTATTATGCTATGTCCTAGCTTTCAAGTATTATTATACTCTGTTCTGGCTTTCAAGTACTATTATACTCTGTTTTAGCTTTTAAGTATTATTATACTCGGTTCTAGCTTTATGTGAGAGAAAAAAACCCATTCAAATAACAATTTTTGAACAGATTATTTTGAAATGAGGCACAGATGCGTTACACCGTGAGTATAAGCTCCATCCAGGGTTATTTTATGTGTCATACTTTTTGAGGTATTGATGATGTTTGGTGGAAAATTAAGAGGAACTATTTTCCTTCCAAATCTAACATTATGTACTTGTTGAATATCTTCAAACTCATAAAATCAGTTTCAGGGACCCATCACCCCCCCCCAAATTATTATTTTTCATTTTCTGTTTGCTTGACATTGTAAAGCTCTGGACCGGCTCACATTTGGCTTACTATAAGAGTATATTATAATATCATACGTATATATATATATATATATATATATATATATATATATATATATATATATATATATATATATATATATATATATATATATATATATATATACGTACTGTATGTAAATGTGAATCACTTACCTCCGTTTTTTGTAATGTCTAAAACTTGCAAGAGTGTAAAAACCTTGGGGCAGCTTGCTTCCTTCCCATGCTTTAGCAGTAAGTGTAGCCTACAACACTACATAGAAAATAATGCAAACTGTTAACTGTTGTGCTGGTGCGTGTAGTCTTGTTTCCGAGTGGTGAAATGGGATGGTCCTGTCTGACTTACAACCTGCATATCATATTATGCATTATAGCCCACATTATTATGTTATCTAAGTTTAACACACAGAGTATTTTGACTCGTTTGTTTGTTTTCTGTTGCTGGTTGCTATACGTTGTTGTTGACGTTGTTATTTTGTTTGTTTTGGGGTGGGGTTTTGTTGTTGTTAATGCTATTTTGGGGGTTCTGTTTTGCTTTTTGCGTTTATTTCGTAATTATTTTTTGTTCTTTCTTGTTGTTGCAACCACTTAACGAGCACACTGTGCTAGAGGTTTCAAAGCAATTAGATCTCTTTCCATAATTTTGTTATGTTTGTATAATATATGTGTCGTCTCCATAATTTGTGTTTCTGTACTCCTGAGGCTGGGTGTTAGTTAAAACATTTTGTGTAGTTTTGTAAGTCGTGGTTGAGCGTCGTTGGCAACGATATCGGTGTTCTTCATCTGCATTTCGATCTCCCACTAAAGTAGATACGCTATCGTCATCATTAGAGCTATAATTTTTTCATCTCTTCTGAGGATATGTCCAAATAATCTCCACCGTTGTTCCTTGACCCTTTGGCTAATAGGCCTAATTCGGCAGTAGTGTGAATCGTTGTTACTGATTGTTTCAGACCGATGGACAACTGCTGTATCTCATGTGTTTCCTGATTGAAAGCTATTAAAAATCATTTTCAGATTCCATCCTCCTGAAGTGATTTTTTTTTGTTGCTTTCGAGTTTGGGCTTTTCCTTTTAGAATATATTTATATCAGTTACTATCAAATTATAGTCATCCTTTATCATTGAACTTTAGATATTGAATGGAAAAGACGATCTGCACAGGTTTCGAATGATTTCATTCATAACTAAGTGAGGAGATAGATTTTGAAACTTGGGTCAAAATCCAAGATGGCAGCCGTTTCTTTTGCAACTAAGGACGCTACAAACTTTTCAATGATATAGAATGACTGTATTTTTGACAGTTATTTATGTACATACTAAAAACCCAAAAACCCAAACTCAAAAGCAAACAAAAAAATCACTTCAGAAGGCGCCCAGTGACTGGCATTGTTACTAATGTAAAGAGGATTGTAAATTTAGGTTTAAGTGTGCACTGTTGGGAAAACAGACGTCAAAATGATTAGGTTTTTATTTTTTAAATTTTCCTCTATTCCTTTACTTGTGCACGTGTTTACTAAGACACCGACCGGCAACGCGTACCTCCATCTATTACTTATTACCTACTTAGCGCTCGACCAAATCGGTGTGCGGCTTATTGACAGTCAGCCGAACACCTTGTTGCCAGATTTGGCGAATAGCTGTAACATTACACGGGTTTCCAGTGCCATCTTCTCGGTCAGTGCTAAGGTACTTGATGTCAAAATTTTGACTATTTTTACCTACAAAATATTTTGTAACAAAAAAACACTCTACGTAATACGGACATTTTCTGCCATAAACGTGTAGATAAATGACCTCTACCAGATTATGTTAAAAACAAGAAAATCGACCTGTTGGTCCCAAACTCGCCAATCCAGGTGCCACCACCCCACCCCTCCTGCCCACCCCCACCCCCTCTGGGCAGGTCCTGGAATGAAAAATGTCCCGTTTGTTCCTATCAACTTAACTTATGTATATGTGTAATGGGCATGGTGTACTGAGTTGAAACATGTCTTTGGTTTTTTCTGACGCTTCCGGTTGCCATGGAAACGGCGGCCATCTCGGATTTTGCCCCAAAATTTTATCAAGTTTAATAGCGATATGCTTTTTCATTTTTTTTAAAATTTCTTTCAAGCTTGGCACATACCTACCTTAATACAATATCTAAATTTGATCAGATCGGGTTTTTTTGTTTTATTAGTAAGTTCTTTTTTAATGAATTTTTGAAAATAGCAGGTAGTGGGTGAAAATAAACAACCAAAGAAAACATAAAATAAACCACAGAATTAAATTTGAAGAGAAACGTGAACAACCAAAAATATACAAAAATGTTGTACAAAAAATTAAATTTTTCCAAAACTATAATACATATCCAAAAACAAATCTGACTATTTCTTTGTTTTCCGCCACTCATCATCCATACCAAATTTCATCAAGATACGTTGAGAAATAATTTTTAAAAAAATAAAAAAGGAGCTTATCTTTTTTATATATCATTGTGACGGGAATGAACTGCTCTATACACTAGTATGATAGACTAGATTTTTCCCATTTTCGGTAAAAATGGCATTCCCCGAACCCGCCCCACCCCTCTTAAAAAACAAAGGTTTAGTGGGAAGCTGAAAATGCTTGCCGGGCCGTATGCGGCTCACGATCCGTAGTTTTCCCACCTCTGTAAATAAAACGAATGTAGCCAAATAGGCACTACAAAGCTTCCTCATACCATCAGAAATACCGGCCATATAATTTGTATTTTACAATAAACATGTATTCTGAAGCACAACTGGTAGTGGGTGAAAATAAGCAACCAAAGAAAACATAAAATAAACAACCAAAGAAAACATAAAATAAACAACCAAAGAAAACATAAAATAAACCACAGGAATTAAATTTGAAGAGAACCGTGAATTCCAACCAACGCTGTACATGACAACATCCTACAACACAAACTTGCAACGATTAATTTTGCTTTTATTTGCTTCCAAGTTCTTTATTTTTGTTTACTTTCGTAATTGTTCAATAGCGTGCCTTCCTGTAGGAAGTTGATTTAGGCACAAACACACTTGAGCTTCAGTTATTGTTTTAGTCCACGACAATAGCCCAAAACAGGGCCAAAGCTCAAACAAATTGCTTTCTATTGTTGTTTTTTTTTTTAATCATTTTCTGAAACAGACATACCTGAAGTTAAACATACTAAAGTTGATCAAAATAGGAAATGTGGAACATTAATTTTCTAGGGGCAAAAGGTCACGATATGCAAATAAGTAACAAAGATGTGTTTTTTACGATATCACACCAGCATTGTTGAAGTTGTAACAGACTTCAATGTGCTATAATGATAAATAAGTATTAAAAGGAAATCAAAAGTTATATGAATTAAAATGATCATATTTGACAAAGGTGAAGAACGTTTACACAAATTCAAACCCGACTTTCTCAAATGACATAAATCAGTGTCACATTTTCTTACTTTCTTTTTTTTTTCAAAACACAATTACTCAACTCATGTATATAAGCTTTCGTAAGAGAGAGAGAGAGAGAGAGAGAGAGAGAGAGAGAGAGAGAGAGAGAGAGAGAGAGAGAGAGAGAGAGAGAGAGAGAGAGAGAGAGAGAGAGAGAGAGAGAGAGAGAGAGAGAGAGAGAGAGATAGAGAGATAGAGAGAGAGAGAGAGAGAGAGAGAGAGAGAGAGAGAGATATAGAGACAGACAGACAGACAGACAGACAGACAGACAGACAGACAGATGCAAATAAAATCACACACGCCACATCTAGATCTAAATTTAATGTTGAATCATGAATCGTTCCGGGTTCCCATCCGTTAGATGCATCTGTAATTTGTTACATACAGGAGGAAAATAATGAACGTGTCAAATAAGGTACTATCATTAGAGGCTTAAATTTATAAATTAGTCACCACAAAAAACAAAACAAATCTATTCGTAATTTTATTGTGATCATGCTGAGGAGGGACCATCATTTATCATTAATGACGAATAGTGCCAGTGTCCATTCGTCATTAATAGCGATTCGAATGCGTGACAAGCTCATTTCAGCTTCATCATTAATGACGAATAGTGGCGATGTCCACTCGTCATTAATGACGAATACAGATGGCCGATATAAATATAAAAGTAGAACCCAAGATAGCTTCAATATAGCCTCCACTTCCGCCCGAAGCCAGCTCGTGTGGCAACGAGCTAGATCTAAGTGCGCATATTATGCTAGGTAAACAAACCAGCCAGTTTAGTAGTGGTTACTATGCACGTCCCGTCACTTTCACTTGCCTTGACATCATTTAATGCGTGTCTATGTACACACACTTATTCATTCATTACAACCCCTCTTTATCCAAATACTCAAACAAATTTGGAAAACTTTACAATACTTTTTAAAGCAGTTTCTTAATACATTTGATACCTTAGCCCTCTATTGATAAGTACATTTTCATGATACCGCACTAGCTTTTTTGGTTGATTTATGATCGATTTTTAAGATTTCTTCTTAGCACAAATTAGCACTGCTGGCCTCCCCAACACTGATTTATGAACTTGTGATGTGGCAACTCTCGTACGCCCGTGTTTGCTCTATATAGGGTCTATATAGATGACGTCATGCAGTCTTGTAGCAAAGAGACGTCCTCCGAAGAAAAGAGAGTTAGGCCTACCAACAAAGCAAATCTTTCAATCCTCATCACAGCCATCAACCTCTATTTGGAACCCCCTCCCCCCCTCCCCCAGTATTCACCACAGACTTCAAGAGTTCAAGATCGCGTTTCACCAGATAATAGTTGACAACATTCTTTAACATGCAGCCGGACTAATTGCAAGGAACACAGACACTTTCCTGCTCACTTTGACAACATCATCAAATTATGATCAAGCAGAAAATTAGATCAAGGCTTTTGATCGCAAATATCATGAAAATGGAAGATTTGGTACAACTCGAAACTGTCATAGCTTACATATGTGGCTACATATTAAAGACAGTTCCGTACATCCCGGTCATCTGTAATGCATACAAAGCTGTGTTGGAAGAGAAAGACAACCCTAAGGAAATATATATTTCGCTTATCAATGTAAAACATACGGCGACTGCAAAAACATGAAGGACTGAGAATGCCAAGATTTTTGCTTGTGCAGACATAAGGGTTATTTGAAGCAACATTTCAAACACTTGCTTTTGGCGTGCTAATAAAGAGAAACTTTTAATCGTAATCCAACATTATTTACGGGCATGCTTGTTGGCTATAAAAACGTGTTCTACACGACATTTGTTTGAAATTCAACAAGTTTTAATTTGTTATAAGATCAAACTATTATATCGAGTGCATTATAAGTTAAAGGAATTTGATGTGATTATATGTTATAATGGAAAAAAAGGCTTTTGACAATAATTTTAAAGCTGAATTTCTCAAATAACATAATTTAACGTCATGTTTTCTCTCTTTTACTTCCAAAACACAAATTATATCCATCTAAAGTATGCTATGAGTTTTCGTGCAAATATACATAGGAGTTTTGTCTTGCGCTGTTTACATCCATTTACCCTCTCGGGTCAATGTCAATAGGTCAACGGTCAAGATATATAAGTGAGTTCGAAACGTATATGTCACAAGCTCCTGGTTGGTTATGATAAATTATCCATATCGTGAAGGAATGGAGTTTTAAATGACTTCATATTACGCATTGCATTTTATGTCTTTGTGTGTGTGTGTGTGTGTGTGTGTGTGTGTGTGTGTGTGTGATGTTATGCTGCGTTGTGCATGAATTGCCATCCAGTCCCGTCGGAAGCGGACGATAAAAACGGAGATCCTGTGAGCAGACCACAAAACTATGTATACGTTAAAGATACATTGGCTGTTTTACAAGGCAATCCGATTTTTTTAAATCCTAAAAAAAAAAACCCAATATAACCCTAGTTGTGAATGTGGATGTAAAATAAAATAAAATGAAATAAAACAAAACTGTGCATTAAATGTTATACGATAATGCAATGAAATTCGTTTTCTCCCTTGTTGAGGGAATACATAATAAATAACAATGTTTGCATACAAATATGGATACAGTTTGAAATACAGAATATTATGTATTATAAATACGGTTAGAATAAAACAGTTTGAGAACGTATAAGGTGACGAAATAAAGAATTAAAGAGTAGAAATGACACTAATGACGGAGGTAAGAATTGATCGTGTTAAAAATGGCATTAAATTCAAATGTTGTAGAAGACAATGTCGGGGAATGGCGTGCCAAGTACATTTCCCGAGGAGCGTGACATCAACCATAACATTGTCAAGATTTGAACGCAGGACGGCACAATCAGAAGTCCAGCTGCCTGCCAACTAGAAAGTAAACATTTGATAACACAGTAGCTTAATTGATTAACAGTAGATGCTATTATAATTGGAAAACATGTCTACTATCATACGAAACAATTACATAGAATTGACCTTAAAGAAAACAACAAACCGTTCTAAATCACATGAGGGTTTTGTTTTTAATGATAGCTAGATAATGTCAACAATATAAAATATGTTTATCTTTATTATGTCTCTTGATCATCAACGTTATCTTCTGTTACACGTTTTCTTGACATGTCACATGTCCAACTGAGCTGTTGAGACTGTGTTTCACAACTGCTCCATAAAATAGAGAGTAATATTATTATGTGTAGGCCTCCATGATGTTTATCCCATGGAATGTATTACAAACAGCGTTGACCACAATATTACTACAACAATAATTGGTGTACACAGTATAATTAATATTCTTTCTTTCTTTCTTTATCAGTTCCCATTCTGCCTTTCGGTGTATGGGTTCAGATGCCCGATATGATCTTTCTCCAGGATGCCTTGTCCTGGTATTTTCTGTTTCCTTTCAAGAATTTATGTTCTTCAATACCTCTTTTATATCTTCTTCCCACTTTCTCCGAGGTCTGCCTTTTGGTCTTTTACCTTGGGCTTTAGCACTGTATACTGATTTAGCTATTCTTTTGTCATTAATTCTGTTTACATGCCCAAACCATCTCAGTTGATTTATTTATATCTTAGTTTGTGTGCCATCTGGTTTGATTTGATCTCTTATTGTTGTGTGTCTGATTTTGTCTCTTTTAGTTTTTCCTACTACTCTTTTTAGATATTTCATTTCAGCTGCTTGTACTCTACTGTTTAAGGTCCAGGTTTCACTGCCATAGAGGAGAGTAGGACAATAAACTGTATTGTATACTGCCGTTTTGGTTTTTGTTGACAATTCGTGTTTGCCTACAAATGCCCTTCCTAGATAGTTATATATTGCATTTGCCTTTTGGATTCTCTGGATGATTTCATCTCTTAGTTTTCCCTCAAAGTTAATCATTACTCCTAGTAATTATAGCTGTGAACTTGTTCTGAATTCTCCCTGCCCAATTTAAGATTTTGTATTTTAGCTTCCCTAGTTACTAGCATTGTTTTGGTTTTCTTTGCATTTACTCTTTCCTCTTTTATTTAATTCATTGTTCAAAATGTTGATATTCGACTGTAGGTCCCTTTCTCATTTTCCAAATAGACCTAAATCATCGGCAAATGAAAGCATTGATACATTTACTGGTTTGAGCTTCCACATACCTACATTCATTTTCTTCGTTTTTGAGGATGCCTTTGCGACTGAATCCATAAATGTGATAAACAAAAGAGGACTTAGGATACAACCCTGTCTTACCCCTATATCTACATCAAATTCTGCAGATATGTTACTCTCACTGCACATGTTGGTTTATTGTAAGAACTTGTAATGGCTTCTATTAAATTTTGCTCTACATTGTGTTCCTTTAAGGAATGCCATAGTTCGTCCTCCTCACGGTGTCAAATGCCTTTTCTAGATCTATAAAACACCAGTGCAAGTCAATATTTCTCTCAAGGAATTTTTATATTATTTGTAAATATATTATTATGGTCTTGTACACTTCTTCTTGGTCTAAATCCACTCTGGTGTTCTTCAATCTGATCCTCTACTCTTTTCCTTAGTCTCATTTCCAGTATCCTGGCATACTCTTTTCTTGGTACGCTAAGTACTGATATCCTTCTATAGTTTGAGCATTCCATAGTTGATCCTTTCTTATGTATTGGTACTACCATTCCGGCAGGAACAATGGGAAGAGACACCTGTTTGGACTTCCATGCTTGTTGGCAT
>JAXRKP010002459.1:0-27500 GCA_037039925.1 Doris montereyensis | reverse complement strand
AATTAAATGTGAACAAAACACAAGAAATGATTTTTGACTTTAAGGTGAAAAGTACAGACCATTCAAAATCATGATGTAAAACGAAATTGTTGAAAAGGTCAAATAATATGAATATCTTCCCTTTTGATGAAAAACCAGAATGGCGGCCACAAGCAAGAAGAACAGTATGAAGTATTAACAAGAGAATACATTTCATGCGGACATTGCACATTTTACAAATTGATACCACGTTGCTGCCTTTTTAAGAAAACGTAATTCTGTCCATGTCAGTGATACCATTATGAAAATGTTTTACTCATCCATAATCGAAATAATTGTAATGTTTGGAATTACTTGCTATGGAGCAAATCTCACCCAAAAAGTAGTATATATACGGTCTTTGGTGCAACTAAGGACTATTTCTTTATACGGGTGACACATTTCTCCTATTGTACCATCATTCAAACCAAACTGCATTTCACTGACAAATAGTTTTTATCCTAAATTGGTATACCGGTATCATACTGTTTCACGTGGTTTATATTGCTCTTTCTATTCTTTTCTCTTTTTTCCCTCAGTCTCACCTAGTGATGATCACTAAATAGTTCAGCTCCTCTGTTAACTCTCTTGCATCCATTGTGCTGTAAAAATGGGAACTGCTAACTATATTATGCAATCTATGATTGGCTTTGACTTTCCACTTCTATCTTTAATTACTCTTGTATATCTATTGTCGATATCTTTATGTAGAAAAAAAGGGTTTGGCTATGTTCGTGTTATTCTTGGTATCTTGGTATTATTGGTAAAAATCTATTAGTCTCTCTTCATTTGGAAAGGGTTATTGTCTCTCCTTCTTCACCTATCACGCCATCTGATGTTTCTACATTGTTGTCTGCTCTAACGTTTAAATCTCTCAAACCATTAATTCTTGTTTGGTGGCGTCTTCGCTTGCTCCATAAGCTATAGATAATTTAATGTCTCTACCTGTTTGGTTGAATGTTTACTTTTAAAAGCCGTGGGCTTATAAAGTTTTAATTTTCTTGTAACTTGTCGTGCCTTTTGTGTTTTAGGAGGGCCTACTTCTGCTCTAGCTCTATCCTTTACATCTACTGCTAAAAAGATTTAAGTGAAGGAAATGACATTGAATAATATTAAAGCCCCACAGGAACAAAGACGAGACAAATATAAAGAATAGACAGAAACATTCCTGTCCACCATGAGGATCGAACCCGCGACTTCTGCGTCGGCACCTGTCGCCTCACCATGAAAGAAAAACGTGCTGTCAACCAAGCTAACTTCACTCCTAATGAGTGGCCAACATTTTGTTTCTGTCTATTCCTTGTATTTGTCTCGTCTTTGTTCCTATGGTGCTTTAATACTATTCAATGTCATTTCCTTCACTTTCGACATGCCCTTGCCTCACTGTTTGTCTTTACCCGTGAAAAGATATGATTTGGTCCTAAATGTTCTATTCCTTTCTCTGTTTTCTTTGTGACTGCCACAATTTCTACTTTGAAATTGTCCAATTCTCCAGCAAACTATAACCCTTTTCCAGTTATTGCCCTAACATTCCATGTTCTGAAAATCACAGTCCTTGTTCGTTTACAGGGTCGTCTTTAGCAGGTCGATCTGGATATCATATAAAATGTGGTTCTCTGAAACTGATAGATTTGTTTAAGATGCTTAGCCCATTGTCTGTACCCTAGGTATGTAGTGGGGCTGCCACCTTGAGGCCCCCTACTTGGCATTATTTGTGTTTTTCTGTCGGGGTTAACTCCCTAACCTTTGGGTTATGACTTTGTGTCATAGTTGACTCCTTTAGCCGTTAGTCAGCCAAGAACATTATGTAAGGCAGCAGGTTGTGTTCTTTTTCTTATCGTGGCTAACGCCCTTAGCTTTTGGTTAACTAAGACCTGCCTACAAGGCAGCAGGTGACTCATGGAGGGCGGTCTTATATTTTTGAGTGATAATATAGAATATAATTTTCTTGTTTATTCCATTTAAGATAGTCGTAGTCATTGTTATTCTTGCTGTTGTTGATGTCTTCGTAGTTTTTATTGTTGTTAGTGTGAGTATTTTGTTTGTTTGTTTGTTTGTAACACATGTTTTTAAAAGATACGGATTCACTTCTTTGTCAGGATATCATTACATTCAATGCGAATATTTATTCCAGCCACATTTTCTGCTTAATTCAATGACACACTTTAGTGTCTTCGTTCATTGTGATGTCAATATTTGGAATCATTTATTTATAAATTAAACATGAAGACAATAATTCAGTAAGAGGAGAATAACTATTTTTGTTGACTCCTATTAAGGTACATGTCGTACTTTATGAGTGGTTTTCTATTATGACGCAAGGGGAAAACATAGGAGAGAAAAGGCCAATCTGGTAAACAGGTTTTTCGATTCACAGATCTACTTCATGTTTTACACTTCGTACTTTCCGTCTTTCACACGTCACATCGTATCGGCCGCCAAATAACACACTTGACACACACACACATACACATCACACAAACGTCTGGAGTTCTGGAGTCCATCAAGACGATACTATACTACAGCGGATGATGGCGGATTCCACGGTCACAGGTATGTTTTGTCATATTACTTCGTCTTCAAGTCTGTAATGTAGACCATAATTGGATCTAGGAACTAGCTTAATGTGTTAGCATGTCACCCAAAATGTCTTTATGCAAAGCCATTTATAAACATTGTAATCTTGCTTTGGCTCCAACTGAAGTTGTTCGCAAGAGTTGGTAAGGCTACACAGGCCTGAGTCCTACACAGTTCTGCAGTTCGGATTGGAGAAAGTAGAGATTTAATTTAGATCTAGATGTAGGGCTAGATCTAGGTCTAGATTTATAGATTCTTAGTCTAAGTCTTGACTCTATACAATACATTTTATCTTAGAGAGGTTTTTCAGATGGCCAGCACTGTTCACAAGTATGACTGATAAACTTTGCCACTATCCGTCATTAGTCTGACGCAGGTTTTTACTTCCAAGCTAGTGCTTGTACCCATTTGCACCTGGGAAAAGTGGAGAAATTGCGTATTAAGTGTCTTTCCCCAGGAACAAAACAGCAGGTCTAGCTTTGATCGGATTTGAACCCAGAACCTCATGGTCTGAAATCTGGCAGCCTAACCACTATGCCACCAATGCCACACGAAGCTTGCTGTAGTCTGAACTAAATTGTACGCTCTCTACTGTCACATCAGTCTCTTAAATATTCTTTCCGATCTGAAACCAAGATTTCTTGGATACAAATCACCCGATGACAGTGATCATACAAAGATTGGGAAGTGGGACGGAGCAGCGTTGTTCTCAAATTTTCTTTAAATAACGCAGGGCACGAAAAATACTAGGGGTCAAATATTTCTGCCCTGCGGTTTATCGTCTTCAGCTGCTCTTTTCTTTTCTTTTCCTCGGTACGACTAGTAGTTTCACATCCCCCAGTATTTCACATTAACCAGGAGCAGACAACAGGGTGCCTGAAGACACAGGGAGCCGAAATGGACAGGCGGAAAAGCCGAAAGTCAACGGAGTCTACGGGAGAGGCGTCACCTCAGAAGAAAATCAGTATATCGATGACATCATCAAAGATTGTTCCACTTGCCAACCAGAAGATCAGTTTCAACCTGGCATCATCTGGAGAACCAACTCACTCGGTCATCCTCTCAGACAAGAAGTCAAAGCCTATAACCTCCGGTCCAATCAAGCTGTCTCTTGGCTCCACTCAGGTATTTCTATGTCTTTTTGGGATTCTGACTTCAGTCTCTGTTATTTCTATACTTTATGTTGTTGTTGAGATGGTTGTTTTCCATCTTTGATTTTATAGTCCTTATTAAAATGTTTTTTTCAATTGGCACGTATTGTGACTGATGGTTTTTAACTCATAGACTACCATTGTTGTACGGGTGCGATCATGCTACACTTACGCCATGGATACAATTGTTGCACATGTGCGATCATATTGTTTCCTGGTCGTAACTATAGAAAGATATGCGATTGCGGTAAGGAGCATTACTTAAACCCACTTACTTAAAGCGGGAATGGTTGATTTTTTATGATTTTATTTTACTGCTGGCGGTGCCAGCCTTTGACTAAACCCGTTTTCTTTGCCAATGTACAAAACAACTGCTACCACTACTACGACAATTAGATCTACAAGTCAGAAACAGCATAGCCGCACTGTTGTTGATCAGTTTACCAGCTCATTGTTTTCATCTATTTATTGATGGAAGTAGTGTATTGTGTGAATGGAGTCTCACCCAAAAAAGATTTTAGCTTCTCAATTTCACCCTTTCAGTCATCCCCACTCAGACAAACTAACGACGTTTAGCCGATTTTTATTGGTGCTAATATAAAGTTTGATCTCTTATGAACACTGTGTTTAAAAAATGAAGAGAAAAATGATAACAAATAAAAAAATACAAATTTTTAAAAACCACTTTGTTTTTTTGGGTACCCAAATAATCTTGTGTCGGACCTTGTGTAGTCTATGAGGTAAAGAGATGTTGCTTAAATTGCTATGGATTAGGCAGGTGTGCATGATGTTGTAGATTAGGCAGGTGTGCATGATGTTGTAGATTAGGCAGGTGTGCATGATGTTGTAGATTAGGCAGGTGTGCATGATGTTCTAGATTAGGCAGGTGTGCATGATGCTGTAGATTAGGCAGGTGTGCATGATGCTGTAGATTAGGCAGGTGTGCATGATGTTGTAGATTAGGCAGGTGTGCATGATGTTGTAGATTAGGCAGGTGTGCATGATGTTGTAGATTAGGCAGGTGTGCATGATGTTGTAGATTAGGCAGGTGTGCATGATGTTGTAGATTAGGCAGGTGTGCATGATGTTGTAGATTAGGCAGGTGTGCATGATGTTGTAGATTAGGCAGGTGTGCATGATGCTGTAAACAGTGTCATGTCAAAAGATGAGTGTAAGAATATGTCTGGAACATGTAAAGGAGAATTTTTAGAGAAAAAAGAATATGTACGGTTATTATCTTTGCATGCAGTATATAGGGTGTCTCTAAAATCTGGATACATCAGAAATATCACAAACTATTTTTAAGGTTTTACCTCTACTTTGTATCACAAATGGTGGGAATCATATTATTGATGGTATTAGTATTATGAGTAGATATTCTCAGTGACTAAAATGTTTAAAAACAGTTTTCTTGAATTTTGAAATATAATACTTTTTGTTTACTATATTATGTGTCCGGAATTAGGGACACCATATAGATCATGTACTGATTATTCAAAGTGCGCTGTATTATTGTGGCTTTAGGGTCCAGACAGAGTGCATTCACGGTTGATACAACTTTACGCCACTTCCTCACAGATGTTACAAAACATCTATGAAATCATTGTTAGTGAGCGGAGTGCATCCTACAAACAACAGTTTGAAGGTTCACATTGTAACCTCCTTTTCCACACATGGAAGGAATGTGATTTGGTTTTACCGTTGCACTAAAATATCGTCCTCGGTTATTTGTGCAGGATGAAGGCAGGGTGGAGGGCGGTGCTTTTTGTTCACAGGTGTAATTTTTTTTTCAAATTCATTAATTAATGTAATCATTTCTGTAATTTTCATGGGAAATACACGCAGAACGATATCAAACACTAATATTTTTGTTCCATATTCAACGGAATAACAATTATTTTTCTACCAATTTTCGGACCGTTTCAATGTCCTTCACACGGACACACCTTGCAAGGAATGGTGCGACAATTGCAAAGACAATGCTATGCTGTGCAACAGTAGGTGTGTAGAGGAGACTGCGATAACAGCTGTTGCTGTCATAAAATCCTCTGACATCATGGACGAAGTATTGATTTCTGCAGTTCAAAAGCGACAAGCTTCTCGATAATGGGTGATATCATCTCTAACAAGAGATGAAAAGTTGCTAAAGCATTCGTGTATAAGAGAGACATATACTTGAGTCCCTCGGCACTTCTTCAAGAAGGTTGTGGTATTCTCCAAATCTTTGTCTTCTTCTGAAAATGATGTGCACCCAATATCTTCTTCTGTAAGATTTCCTTCTCTTCAGCCAATATAGCTTCATCAGTCGTAAAAACAACACGGACGACATTTTGAATGAAGAAAAGATAATCAGTACACTCAAAGTACACACTGTATGAGAACGGCTCATGAACCCGCTCTGCTTGAAATTTCACGTCACATTTGTGTCACGGTAGAAATCACATAAAGTTGGAAATAGTGTGATGTGTTAGTGAAGATCTACTCTGTCTGGACCCTTTGGGGGGGGGGGGGGGGGGGGGCATTTTTAATGCAAATCGGCCAAATTTCGTTTATTGCACTACTGGATGGAACAGTTCATTATTCCCTTCACATTGATACCATAACAAAGGCTCAGTAATGGTTCTTTCATTTTTTTTCTTTATCAGTTCCCATTCTACCTTTCGGTGTATGGGTTCAGATGCCCGAGATGATCTTTCTCCAGGATGCCCTCTCCTGGTATGTTCTGTTTCCTTCCAAAAATGTTAAATTTCTATTCTTCAATGCCTCTATTATATATCTTCTTCCCATTTTCACCGAGGTCTCCCTTTTTGTCTTTTACCTTGGGCTTTAGTACTGTATATTGATTTAGCTATTCTATTGTCATTCATTCTGTTTACATGCCCAAACCATCTCAATTGATTTATTTCTATCTTAGTTTTTATGTCATCTGCTTTGGTTTGATCTCTTATTGTTGTGTTCCTGATTTTGTCTCTTTTAGTTTTCCCTACTATTCTTCTTAGATATATCATTTCAGCTGCTTGTACTCTACAGTATTATCTACTGTCTAAGGTCCAGGTTTCACTGCCATAGAGGAGAGTAGGACAATAAACTGTGTTGTATACTTCCATTTTGGTTTTTGTTGACAATTCTTGTTTACCTACAAATGCCTTTCCTAGATGGTTATGTATTGCATTCTGTGGCTGATTTCTTCTCTTAGTTTTCCATCAGAGTTAATCATTACTCCTAGGTAATTATAGCTGTGAACTTGTTCTTAATTCTCCCTGCCCAATTTAACATTTTGTGTTTTAGCTTCCCTAGTTACTAGCATTGTTTTGGTTTTCTTTGCATTTACTCTTTTCCTCTATTATTTAGTTCATTGTTCATAATGTTGATATTCGACTGAAGGTCCATTTCTCATTTTCCAAATAGACCTAAACCATCGGCAAATGAAAGCATTGATACATTTACTGGTTTCAGTTATCACATACCTACATTCTTTTTCTTCGTTTTTGAGGATGCCTTTGCGACTGAATCCATAAATGTGATAAACAATAGAGGACTTAGGATACAACCCTGTCTTACCCCTATATCGACATCAAATTGTGCAGATATGTTTCCAGTTACTCTCGTTGTACATGTTGGTTTATTGTAAATACTTATAATGGCTTCTTTTAACTTTTGCTCTACATTGTGTTCTTTTAAGGAATGCCATAGTTTGTCCCTCCTCACAGTGTCAAATGCCTTTTCTAGATCTATAAAACACAGGTGCAAGTCAATACTGCCACCTTGAGGCCCCCTACCAGGCCTTGTTATTTTCTGTCAGGGTTAACTCCCCTAGCCTGCAAGGCAGCAGGTTGTTATTTTCTCTCAGGGTTGACTCCCTTAGCCTTTGGTCAGTCAAGATCGACATGCAAGGCAGCAGGTTGTTTTCTGTCAGGGTTAACTCCCTTAGCCTTTGGTCAGCCAAGACCAACCTGAAAGGCAGCAGGAGACTCATGGAGGGCGGGATCATCTACTTCCCGTACAGGTGCTTACCTGTCCACTGCCCCGTCTTTTCATTTTTTATGATTTTATTTTTAGAAATGATACCGGCCTAACCTTCAACACATCGGTTCTACCATAAATGACAAGTTGGTACTCATTTTAATCATCACAAGGTACTCTATTCAAACATGTGTTTTTGAGCAATTATATTGTCAATATTAGCTAAGATCAGCCGAATATTACAGGAAACATTTCACGCACCTGTTATAAGAAAAATATCATCCCGACATGAGTATTAGGGGGCCTGGAGCAGTTGAAGTAGGGCTGACATGAAGTATTTGATAGCCTCTCAAGATTGTATGATGTCTCAAAATATTATATTATTCTTTTATAGGTTTGTATGAGAAAAAAAATCAAATAACTGAACAAAATGTTAAAAATGGGATTACTTTTGTTATGTTTTGACAGTGATATGCAATCTACTTTTTTAATTATTGTCCGATTACCCCAAATTTGGTATATAACATCTGTAATGCAAAACAAAATTTCACCCAGTAATGATTTTTGAGATCTCTTCAAATATTTGCAAAAGTAATTTTTTGGTGACTAAATTTGCCAATAATTGAAAGGTTGCTATATGCATTTTCAAAAAATTCATAAAATCAAAACTGTTTAATTTATCCAAAAAAGCTACTGGGTGCAGCTAGATATTGAACAGAACGACGTGTGTCTTGATTATAGCCAAATTTGCTCATAACTGAAAAAGCCTATTTGAAATGAAGTTGTGGGTATTTTCTCAATGAAAATCCAAGGTGGCGTGCATTCCCATGGCAACCACTTGATAAAAAAAAAAAAAAAGATATTTTTTCAGTTAATTTAGACATGCAGAGTACAATGGTAGTGGTTAAAATTGTCTATATCAAATAATTAAAAAATGTGTTCAGGATGTATGGATGGGGTTCAACGGTTTTCCCAGCTCTCTTTTTTTCTTTTTTTTTTAAATTTTAGAAGTTAAGCTTGGTATAATGGAGTTTAATTTTCGTATTTTTATTTTTCAGAAATCAAAGGAGCCTTCAAGTGTTTTTCAGAAAAGTACTGCTGCTGCAAATGTTTTTGACGATTCCGATGATGTAAGTTGTATTGAATTGAATTTATTGTAACAATAGAAAGAGAGTTTGTTGGAAGTACTGTAATGATAAATTATACGATGTGAAGGGATAAATGGTCTTTCAGAGATTGGAAACCTTTGACCCACCTCATGTAGATTGTGTCATGCTAATGGTCTGATAGGAAACCAGCCTCATCTCAGGGATTTGGATTCTCCTTGGGTTTTTTCCTTCACAAATCGCAGACCTCCAGCTTTTGGATTATAAAGTATATAATAATTTAACAAATTAATGACAAAGTAATAAGGAAGTGTTTGAAATTGAGATGCATCCACATGTCATTGTTCTAAATTGCTAATATGGTGTTCCAAATGTTCTCTAAAATTTTCTCCACTTTGTCATAAAAACTTTGGCATCGACTCATGAGACAATAGTGAATAGACAGATCCATTCGTGGATGTTCTTTCCAAAGCAAGAAATTATTAAACGTGGACAATCCTAATTAATATATCTAGAGAGAAAAAAGGCATTAGAATGTTATACATGTGAACAGATGTTGGTTGGGGAAAAGAGAGTAAAGAAGAAATCACGACCAAGGGGATCTCAGGGTTTTTGGTAGGATTTTAAGTTTGCCCCGTAAACAGCTTAGGGATCTTTAATGCGCAGAGTGTTGTGATCTGCACACGAAACCTTTCAGGGGTGACGCTTTTTCAAATTTTGCCAGAAATCCAGTTTATTTCAGATGGAGTTTCAGGCTATCACAGCCCTTCAATGCACATTCTGTATTTTTCTTTTCAATTGTCCCTATCTTTGTCTATATGACATGCAACTGTTGAAGACTAACGTAATAGACAGAATATACAATTACAATACCATGTCTATCTCTAACTCCAATCCATGACACTACATAATATGAAATAGATTGCCTATTGTACATGTCTTCCCCACCCCCAATATAATGTAATGAAATAACATACAACAACATACACCTCTCTATCTATCTCATATCTCGTGAATGTGCTTTCCAATTTTCAAAAGGAGGATTTATGGAAGGTGACTCTGTCCTATATGGCACATGTATATTGAGAACATCTTCACTGAGAGATTTGTATATTAAGATTATCTTCACTGAGAGATTTCCATATTAAGATTATCTTCAGAGAGGGAGAGAGAAAAGCGATTTACTCTTGATTAGAAAACTATATATATGGATTACCATACCAGGATTCAAATACCAGACACTGTGTGTGTGTATCACAGGACTAAGTTGACACAGTCCTAAATTTCCATTCTCAAAAATTGGCATGTCTAATACAGACACTGTGTGTGTGTATCACAGGACTAAGTTGACACAGTCCTAAATTTCCATTCTCAGAAGTTGGCATGTCTAATACAGACACTGTGTGTGTGTATCACAGGACTAAGTTGACATAGTCCTAAATTTCCATTCTCAGAAGTTGGCATGTCTAATACAGACACTGTGTGTATGTATCACAGGACTAAGATGACATAGTCCTAAATTTCCATTCTCATTCTACTAATACAGACACTGTTGTATGTATCACAGGACTGTCATACCTAAATTTCCATTCTCAGACATGTCTACTAATACAGACACTGTGTGTATGTATCACAGGACTAAGTTGACATAGTCCTAAATTTCCATTCTCAGAAGTTGGCATGTCTAATACAGACACTGTGTGTGTATGTATCACAGGACTAAGTTGACATAGTCCTAAATTTCCATTCTCAGAAGTTGGCATGTCCAATACAGACACTGTGTGTGTATGTATCACAGGACTAAGTTGACATAGTCCTAAATTTCCATTCTCAGAAGTTGGCATGTCCAATACAGACACTGTGTGTGTATGTATCACAGGACTAAGTTGACATAGTCCTAAATTTCCATTCTCAGAAGTTGGCATGTCTAATACAGACACTGTGTGTGTATGTATCACAGGACTAAGTTGACATAGTCCTAAATTTCCATTCTCAGAAGTTGGCATGTCTAATACAGACACTTGTATCACAGCAAGTTGACATAGTCCTAAATTTCCATTCTCAGAAGACAATACAGACACTGTGTGTGTGTATACTGTATCACAGACCAAGTTGACATAATCCTAAATTTCCATTCTCAGAAGTTGGCATGTCTAATACAGACACTGTGTGTGTATGTATCACAGGACTAAGTTGACATAGTCCTAAATTTCCATTCTCAGAAGTTGGCATGTCTAATACAGACACTGTGTGTGTGTATCACAGGACTAAGTTGACATAGTCCTAAATTTCCATTCTCATTCTCAGAAGTTAGCATGTCCAAATACATTGTGTTTTTTGTGTTTTTCGACTGTGTCCCTTTCTCTTAGATTTATTGTATTCCTCTTCAGCATGTAGTATTCAGTGAGATGATACAGTTGTTAAGGTGTCAATTTCTTGCTTTTCTAAGGCTGTCCCCATCCATGTCAACAAGCTTCTACTCTTCCTTCTTACATTAGTTTATATGAGGCCTCGAATAGTTCTACTGCTCCACAATATACAAGACAATTATAAGAAGATGCAGTCACACAACTTAAGTTTTGATCTCCTCTCCTTACTCTCTTCACTGGTAGAAAATATATATTGTAATCTCTTATTTATGTAAAAAAAATCAGTTAATTCAATTGATTGAAAGAATAGTTGTATAGCTAATAAATCAATGCTTTTCTTGATCGGTCATTGATAACCCAAAATAATGTAACTTTGTGTTGCTTTCTTTCTTTTTTTTTGTTTTTGCAGAGTGACGAAGAGGAAATGCCTCCTGAAGCAAAAATGAGAATGAAAAATATTGGCAGGTAAATGGATTTTTTTTTGTCATTTGAATGTACAATGTTATACATGTTTGATATTTAAGCATAGCCTCCGGACAAAAATAGCATTACGATCGCACAGTCCTACTATTGAAATAAGTTACAAACTTGTGTAGTCTTTGTACGCCATGTGTGTGAGTGTATTCATGATCTTGCATTCTGTTCTAAATCTTAGATGTTTGTGTGTGTGTGCGCGTGTTTAAATCTAAAAAAGAAATAGATTGTAGAGATCTACGTCTATGTGTACTATGATAATTTAGAGTTAGCTTGAGTTAGCAATCTCTCATCGAAACCTTGAGGTTGATGCCATGCATCTCACCCTGCACAAGTGCAGGCTCACCAACTGTACATCATTTATCCCCAAACAGGCCATTTTGTTGAAAATCCTTCTCGGCTCTCTGGGGAGCATGCAGTACAGTAGCTTGTTAGGTGCTTCATACTAATAATCTGACAAGATCTTTCTCTACCTTTAGCTGGTTTCTCCTTCACACCGGAGACAGGTGAGGAAAGCAGAGTGAAGTAGTACCTTTCCTAAGTTGGGAAAAAACCCACCTGGGCCAGCCATGGGGTTTGAAGCAGTGTCGTTGTGGTTACAGGCTCACAACTCTATGGTTTCTCTACATCCTATGGACTCAGTGGTCCAGAGGCAAGCTGTCGGCCTCTCAACCAAAAGGTAGTGGGTTCACACCCTGCCAACGAGCAAAATCTATCCCTTGGTCTAGGTAGGTGGATCGATACCTCGTCCCATCGGAGAGGGACTGTGAAAAGAAGGTCCCATGTGCAGATCACAACACTCAGATGCACCTTGGCTGTTTACAGGGCAGTCCAGGAAAATTAAAATTCCTACCAAAAACCCAGAGATCACCTTAGTTGTGAATCAGATCAATTCAAAATCACTCGCTACATCGCCTCCTATGTTTGTCAATCGTAAACATATGCCAAAGACTGTACAACAATGACAGTGTAAAGGAGCTGTGGGAAATACACATTCTGACATCACTTATTCTAGTCACAACTTAAAAGTTCGTCTAGAGAAAAAGTCTTCAAACAATTGTTATAAGATTCACACCAAATGTGAACAAATAACAGCTGACAACTCAGCTCATTTTTTTTGTTTACTCCCTTCCCTTCTCTTGGCAAGCAACATGCAAAAGTGTTAGAGATCTGAAATCTGTATACTAAATTTGTTACCCATTTTCTTTTGTTGTAGTTACAACAACAAAAAAATGGAAGACATTGTCTTTGCAAAATTCATACCTCGTAACTCCAGTTTTATACACTGTTTCAGGTTAAGGAGTTTGAACTCAAGGGTTATGGTAGGGTTTTAAATTTTGCTCAGACTGCCCTGTAAACAGCCAAGGGATCTTGAACATGCACACAGGATCTCCTTTTTATCATCGATCACAGATGGGACTAGGTGTGGATCAATGTACCTGCACCAGAGGGGTAGATTTTGATAAAATAAAACTTAAGAAACTTCTACCTGAACCCATGACCTTTTGGTTGAGATGCCGACACAAGAAAAACAGTGATTGGTGGTTTTACTGCTTGTCTTCGATACCCAAATTATAGATGAATGAAGCAAATGTTTAAAGGCTGTTGTATAGTATTAATTCATGCTTTGTGAATGAAAGACTCGACAAAACCATCAGTCAGTGTTTTGTATCTCCTGAAAAGTTTGCGAAACCTGAAGTACCGCAAGTGGAGAGAATTCGTCAGTAACGATTTTAATAAGTTGTTGTGATGGAGTTGTTTTGTTAGCATTTTAAAATTTTACACTTTTTTCTCTCAAAATCTGCCTTTTTTTTTTACAAGTAATCTCCCACGTATTCTGTACGGGAGGTTTTTTTTGGCAGCTGTGGAGCTATGGGTGTCAACAATGATGGGTAACATCTTCATTTGGACATATGGTCTTCTTGCATTTGTTCATTTATTTTTAGACATAGTTGAAGCATTTCTTTTTATCTTTTGTTGTTGTTTCATCTACAGAGATACACCAACAGCATCTGGTCCCAACTCTTATGGCAAAGGCAAACAAGGTTTTATCGACAGACAAAAGCTCATTGAGAAGCAATTAAAGGAAGAAATGGAAAAAGTATCGGGGGACAAAAAGGCGGATGTGAAATGAGTTGTAAAGCTTTGTTGCTATTTTTGTTATCATGTTGAAGACAACACATGTGTTAATTGGACATGCACATATGTCGCTTGCAGGTGAAATAAGTTGCATTCATTGAAAACCAGACAGGTTATAACCTCAACAGTAGCATGTGGTGGCCAACTCCAGGTATGAACCACCAAAGTTTAAAAAGTTGCATTCCAGGCTATTATAGCTCTGTGTTATGATCTTAATATCAATCAACATCGACAGACAAGTGACATGAATGCATGAATATTATGTATATTGGAATCCATGCAATAGATCTACAGACTGATCTGTTTGACAGAGGACGTTTTTTTAAATTTATATAAGATAAAGAAGTAGATAACATGTTTTGAAATCTGGAATAGATTACATTTATATGACAATCATGGAGAATCAGTCTTAACGGAATGGATTTGGGTTAAACCAATAAATAAGAAGACATTCTGGTATCATTTGTAGTCTTTTAGTTACAAGAATGCTAGCTCTTAAAAGCTGGCTCAGTTAGAATGTTATTTTTGAGACAATGATGCTCCTCCTAGCCAGGAAGTTGATTGTCACAGCCGTCGTCTGTTCAGTGTCTTGACAACCATGGCTACACCGCGTATCTGGCCAGTAGTTCTTTCCGTTTCTTGCTGCTGTGATGTCTTCTGTTTTAATAATGCAGAAGATTCATGGATATCAGCAAAATGTTAATTCTGTTTACACAGGGTTTCAGCCTTAAATTACCGAATCAAGTTTGTTGCATCTTATTTCACCTGATTACGACACATATCAAGCCTGGCATGGGTCATCGTGTTATGTTGACATTGACATATATATATATGTCTATGTACATGTATCTGCTTTCGGATTTTCTTTAATTTTGTGTATTATATTTCATTTCTGCAACCGCTCATTCGTTTTCTGCATATTGTAAATATGCTCATATTCCCTCCACTTTGATCTTGTTGAGCATAGACCTGTATCTTTGCATCTTTCTTTTATGCCTGTCAACCTTTTTTAAAATCTTTAAATCTATTATTAGAACATCAGCCTTTGAGCTTTTTGCTACTGAAGGGTTGTATTATACTTCAGCCTGTGATTTCTTTTTTGAAATTTCCGTAGGCCTGACCTTCCAGCCAAGCCATTTCATGCCAAAATTATCACAGTTGACTATGCATGTAGATGTAATGATGTCCTTGGGGGAGCAGAAAAAAGATCACCTGATGGACTTAAGATTATTTATCCCACCTCCTCTCACTCTCACTCTCACTCTCAGTTGTGTGTGTAGGCAGGACGTCGCATAGGTAATAGCCGCCTGCATGGTGTAGAATGTAATTGTAATAGGTAAGTACAAGTCTAGAAACACAGGCATATTGTATTTGTACATTATTTACATAGGTCTTTCGGCTTGTTTGGTGTGTTATCTTAAACCAGCCATCAGGTCCAACTTTATCATGGTAAAAAAAGCAATACATCTGTTGACTTTTTATTATAGACTATAAAGGATAGGGAGGCAATTCACTTCACTACAACCGTCACTACAGATGTACTGAAGTCATTACAACTGTCTAATTTTCATTGAGGTTTAATGACATCAATTGGGAAAAGATGAATACATCCGAAGATCATTATAACCAACTTCATTTCAAGTGGAGTGGACTGTACTGGTGTAATCTTTTCATTTCTTAAAACAGGTGGAGGTAAAGCGTCTTTTGAGTTGTTTCCTGAATTAGCTTATCAATGACATGATTGTTGAACATGCTGGACCGATGTAACTTTACAGTTTCAGTATGCATCCTGTTGCCTGCATGTATACTGTTTGTTACGACATATATCATCTTGCTAAACTTTGAGTCGATATTTTCAACTTCACCATAGCATCTCAGTCCTAGTCATATCCATCATTTTCATTTTAAAACTATGAACACCAGTCACCTATGAATGGATCAGAATCATGTTTATTATCAATACCATAAGGGCTTCATGATAATTTTCTTCTTTTTGTTCGTTTTTCGTGTGACTTAATGATTTAATAGATTTGTTCATGTTCTTGATTTGATTTGTTAGATGGGTTGGCGGGAAAGAATATATTTGAGGATGAATTTAGATCTTTGTTCTTGAACTCTGGCTCAACAGCTTTACATATGTCTTTCCTCTGGCAAGCCACTTCATGTTATATAATCGTCTTTGGCAAGCCACTTCATATTATTGCCTTTGCCTCCCTTACTGAGTTGTAGCATATATATATTAGAATTACTGTAACCCTTCAAAAACCAGGGATCCTTTCCTGAAGGTGAAATAGCAGTGTTCTTGAAATGGAAAAAAAGAAAAGAAGCATGTACTACTGTATTTTAGCACGCCAAGTCAATTATTACATACCTATAATAGCATAAATATATGCTATTCGTAGCATTAGTCAAAATGTTGTTGGTTCACTTGGCTATGCGTCTTGCCCTTTACTTTCGAAGCTATACTTGTAATTATAAATTACTCTCTTTGGAGTTGACATTGACAAGTTTCTTAGTTAAATACTCAAACAAAGAGTAGGAACAGCTAGATGAACTTTACTTATAAAAATATTATTTCATTTTCCAGGCTATTGAGTCCTTTGTCTGAATGCTGTGGAAGGAATGGAATGTATCATTCATCTCATATTTATACTTTTGGTTATCATTGATCTTTAACAAAGCATACACTGCTGAGGACATGAGGCCTGGAAACGGCTGCAAATTTCTTTGGGAATGGAATAAGATATGTGCAGTCTTGTTTTCCGTCACACCGAAAGTCCCATTATACTATTTGTGTTGTGTGAAGTTACATTTACGGATATCGCTTTTACCTGTATGAGGTATAATTATATTTCATATCAAGAATGATCTTTGGAACACTGTGGTGCTACATCTGATGGTTTGATTTTATTTTGGCCTAGTTTGTATTGTAAACTGTAGGCTGCTCCTTTGCCTTTATCTTCTATTTCAAGACTGATACCTTACATATTTTAAGTGATCTCCATGTGTATATTGATATTACAGTACAGCCCGTATTCCCCGAACACGTGTTCAACGAAAGCACTGATTCCTTAACTTCATGACAGAGTCTAAATCAAGATCCTTCTTTGTACGTCTTCGATATCCAAAAACACTTATTTTGCAAACTCATTTTCTGGTCCCAAGGAGAATACAGGCTATATTGTATATATATATATATATATATATATGTAAAATATAAACCCTAGTAACATTGGCATTTTAACACAGCCATAACATGCATTGTGTTTATGTGGACAGATGTAACATAACACTTCACAGAATCTGTACTGTGCTATATTTTCTTTCAATATTTAAGATGTTATTGCTATTATTTCATGTTTAACAGTGGGCAATTTTTCATTTAAATACATTCATGCATTCATCCTTTTCATCCTGAAAGGACGTGAGATAATAATTTTGAACCAAATTTGCTGAAGAAGCCCTGTGCTTTTTGTTTGTTTCCATTGTTATTTAAAAAATTCATGAAATAATAAAGATGCCGATTATCCCTATGTCTAACTCTAATATGTCTGTCTTTACTTGTTGTTGTTCCAACTCTTTGAGTATCTGCGGCGGTTGGCGGGTGCTACTGGTAGGTCTACTTCTTTCTTTTTCTCTTTCACTTCTCTTTTGTCCAAGTGTTTCCTCTAAATTCACACTGAGATCACCAAACTCGTGGACAGGAAAAGTTTCGATTAAACAAACAAACAAAGTAACTTTCAGCTTCTACTTTGTTTGGCTAGAGAGCTTGTGTACACACATATCATTGTTCTACTACTACTACTACTACTACTACTACTACTACTACTACTACTACTGCTGCTGCTGCTGCTGCTGCTGCTGCTGCTGCTGCTACTACTACTACTACTACTACTACTACTGCTACTGCTACTACTACTACTACTACTGCTACTACTACTGCTACTACTGCTACTACTACTACTGCTACTACTACTACTGCTACTACTACTACTGCTGCTACTACTACTACTACTACTGCTGCTGCTACTATTTCTACTACTGCTACTGCTACTACTACTGCTACTACTACTACTACTACTTACTACTACTAGTACAACAACTATTACTACTACTACTACTACTACTGCTACTACTACTAACTACTACTACTACTACTGCAACACTATGCACTACTACTACAACTGCTGCTACTACTACTATTACATTATGCTACTACTACTACTATTACATTGTGTACTACTACTACTACCACTACTACTGTTACTACTACATTGTGTACTACTACTACATTGTACTACTACTACTACTACTACTACTACTACTACCATACTACTACTACTACTACTACTACTTGTGTACTACTACTACTACTACTACTACTACTACTACTACCACTACTACTACTACTACTACTACTACAACTACTACATTATATACTACTTCTATACTACTACTACATTGTGTACTACTACTACTACTACTACTACTAATACCTACTACTGCTGCTACTGCTACTATTACGCCTACTACTACTACTACTACTACTACCACTGCTGCTACTACTACTACCACTACCACTAGTACTACTGCTGCTACTACTACTACTACTACTACTACTACCCCTGCTACTACTACTACTACTACTACTGCTGCTGCTACTACTGCTACTACTACTACTACTACTAGTACTATTATCTACTACTACCATTCATCACTACTACTACTACTGCTGCTACTACTACTATTGCTACTACTACTACCACCACGACCACTACTACCCCTGCTACTACCATCACTACTACTACTACTACCCTACTACTACTACTACTACCATTGCTACTACTTCTGCTACTACTGCTGCTACTCCTACTACTACAACTATTACCACTGCTGCTACTACTGCTACTACTGCTACTACTACTACTACTACTACTACTACCACTGCTAATACTACTTCTACGACCACCACCACCACCTGCACCACTACTACTACTACTACTACTACTGCCGCTACTACTACTACTAGTACTACTACTACTACCACCACCACCACCACCACTACTAGTACTACTACAAGTACTACTACTACTACTACTACTACTACTACTACTACTACTACTACTACTACTTACTTTTGCATTAAGCTACTACTACCACCACCACCACTACTACTACTACTTTTGCTGCTAGTACTACATTATGTACTACTACTACTACGACTACTACTACTACTACTATTACTACTACTGCTGCTGCTACTACTACTTTTACTACTACTACTACATTACTACTACTGCTACTGCACTGCCACCACTACTACTACTACTACTAATACTACTACTACCACCACCACCACTACTACTACTACTACTACTACCACCACCACCACTACTACTATTGCTACTAACCACCACTACTGCTACTACTACTACTACTACTACTACTACTACTGCCATTAGTACTACTACTACTACTACTACTACTACTACTACTACTAACTACTACTACTACTAATACTACTGCTACTACTAGCTTCTACTTGTACTACTACCACTATTATTACCACTACTACTACTACTACTGCTACTACTACTACTACTAATACTACAGCTTCTACTACTACTACTACTACTACCACCACCACTACTACTACTACTACTACCACTGGTGCTACTACTACTATTACTACTACTACTACCACTACTACTACTGCTGCTGCTGCTACTACTACTACTACTACTACTACTACTACTACAGTATGTACTACTAACACCACCACCACCACGACTACTACTTACTACTACTACTAGTAGTACTACTACTACTACTATTACTACTACTATTACTACTACTACTACCACTACTACTACTACTACTACTACTATCATTACTACTACCACCACCATCACCACTACTACAACTATTACCACTACTACTACCACTACTACTACTACTACCACCACCACCTACACCACTACTACTACTACTATTACTACTACTGCTACTACTATTACTACTACTACCACATTACTACTACCACTACTACTACCACTGCTACTAATACTACTACTACCACTACTACTACTACTACTACTACTACCGCCACCACTACACTACTACTACTACTACTACTACATTATGTACTACTACCACCACTACTACTACTACTACTACTACTACATTATGTACTACTAACACCATCACCACTACCACTACTACTACTACATCATGTACTACTACCATCACCACCACTACTACTACTACTACTACTATTACTACTATTACTACTGCTACTGCTACTACATTGGCTACTACTAGTACTACTACTTCTACTACTACTACGACTACTACTGTTACTATTATTGCTATTGCTGCTGCTACTACTACTACTTTTACTACTACTATTACTATTACTACTACAACTACTACTATTGCTATTGCTACTACTATCTGCAATTGTGCCTAGGCAACATTGATATTGACCGGATGTCAGGAAAGAAAGCTGGCCTTGCAAGCCAGAAATCTTGACTTCAGAGCCAAACATGACCAATCTAGTTGCTTTTGTTGAGACTTTTACGGAACAATTCAACCCCTGAACCTAGGTATCCTGGAGATGACACCTAGTTGTTTTGGATATGGATACAATGACTGCAAGCGTAGATTTACTAGGCGCAGGCTACTGACTACTACTACTAACTACTACTACTACTACTACTACTACTACTACGGCTACTACTACTACTACTACTACTACTACTACTACTACTACTACTACTACTACTACGGCTACTACTACTACTACTACTACTACGGCTACTACTACTACGGCTACTACCGCTACTACTACTACTACTACTAGTACTCTACTAGAGTATGTCGTAGATATTTTCATTCCGGAGCTCTCGAACTAAGCGCGTCTTGTGTACCAGATAAGCCGACATAAACGCCGAACTCAGTGCATGTTGGTATCGAATCGCAGGTTTGGGTGGTATCAGTAAATACTATTGTCTATTCATAACTTTTTTTTAAGGCAACGATATACTATATTACTCTGCGTCAACAGTTCCCCTTTGTTTAGGTGTGACGCGTTGCAACGTTCTTGAAAGTGCAGTTCGTATTGGGAGAAGACCACAGATCAGTGATCAACTGAAGACCCCCCCCCCCAAACAAAAACCCCCAAAAGACCAGATCTTTTGTAAGACACAAAACACGAATTCAAATTTCCCTCTGCTCTGATACTTAACTAATACGTGTACAAGTACAGGTATTGTGGTGAAAACAGTCCGATAATTGGACATCGAACTCAGCGCGGCGTCTGGAAGTTCAAATGGATTATCACGACACGCGGTGTTCTTTCACATGTCTTTTATCTTGCTATTTCCTGTGAGATCGTGGGCAGGTGGCGAGTGCTGCTGGTAGATCAACTTCTGTTCCTTCACTAAGCACTCTTTCATTTGTCTTATATTTTACTGTTTCCACTCAATTCAGCTTGCGCTTACCGTAGTTTCGTATAATATGGTGGACAGAGTAAATTTCAATGAAATGAACCTGTGAGGTCACCGCTTAAGAAGAAGTGGATGAATCGCATAGATATGGCTCACTAAATTGGTTCCGCTGAGGTTAAAGTTGAAAAAAGGATTCTAGAAATGCGGGCGAGGGAGGGGGGGGGAGAGAGAAAAAGCAGAAGAAAATGAGTGCCTTTCATAATGGCATGATGTCAAAGGAGTCAGACATATAGATAAGAAAGTAGTAATAACATGTAATGAAGGAGAGATAAAGATAAAAGAAAGAAAAAGGAGCATAATATCGATAATGTAGTTAAATATAGATCTATGTCTAAATATGTTTATCAATGAATAGTATCTTGATTGGGCTATCGATACATCAGCAAGTTTTTAAAAATTGTTATTATAGCCAACGGCGACTGACATCACCCATTGGTCTAGATACTGCCCACCCACAAGGTCTGGAAATGTGCTTTGTATCGATGTATGACGTACCATAGCAAAGTTACTGTTGCATTAATTATACACATAAATACATTAAATAGGTCGATGTGAATTGTGTACATGCGCAAAGAAAAAAGAAGAAAAGTTACCCATCGAACGCAACATCAAAACCTATTGTGAAGGGATGTAACTCAGAATATTGTAATATTATTGTAAGCATTTTTAGTGTTCTCGCCCTTGGAATGTCTGCCACATGTCAATAATTTTGAATAAGAAAATACTTTGTCATTGACATTAGATGTAGATCTACTTAGATACAAAGTCAAAATTACACATTTGTACTGTTAGTTTATACTTTACATGCATACTCTTAAAACATTGAACACCCTCACTGTAGATGCCAATACACAGGATATATTATAAAACGATTTCATAGACTCGAATAATTTGTACATGACCACCTGCATCCTTCGCAAGCATACATACACATTGAATTTCTTTACATACATACATACATACATACATACATACATACATACATACATACATACATACATACATACATACATACATACATACATACACACATACATATATACATGCATACATACATACATACACATATATACATACATAAATACATATACATACATACACACATACATACATGCATACATACACATACATACATTATACATACAAACATACATACATACATATATACATACATATACATACATACATACATATATACATATAACATGCATACATACATACATACATACATACATATTGAATTTCTTTACATACATACATACATACATACGTACTTACACATTGAGTTTCATTTCATAATACATACAAAACATACATACATACATACATACATAAATACATACATAAATATTTACATACATACATACATACTTACATATCGGATTTCATTACATACATACATACATACATACATACATACATACATACATACATACATACATACAGGCATGATGCATACATGAGGTGAGAAGGTAGAAGAACTTAAAGTATACAGCGCACTTTTCACTCCACCCTTCTCGTGTGTTGTTTGTTTGTTGTTGCTGTTGTTAGGGTTTTCTTGGACGCGTTCTGGCGAAACAGTAGTGTTGTGACCATGTCAGCACTCGTTCAAAGCCCTAGCTGTACTCATAGGAAAAGTACTTCACTGTCTTTTCCTCGCATGAGTTATATAAGTCTAACATTTACTGATCCTTAAACAGTAAATTGCATTGTGTTTGTTGAACGTTATATAATATAATTCATATTCTCTCTCTCTCTCGCTCTCTCTCTCTCTCTCTCTCTCTCTCTCTCTCTCTCTCTCTCTCTCTCTCTCTCTCTCTCTCTCTCTCTCTCTCTCTCTCTCTCGCATCACTCATAGGCCTCTCACTCTCCTTATAATACTTAGATACGATAAAGTGGAATGTTATTTTTTTTACATAGATGGAATCACATTTCGGCTTTGCAAAAGGGAGAAATGAATTAAAATAACGACGTCGAAATGTTTTCTTTTATATAAATGTAAACGCCTCCCACTTTTACTACTTGTCTGGATTTGGGAGTTGAGGACATGAGACTCATCCTTTAGGAATTTAAGTCATTTTGAGTTAAGTACTTTTTTTAACACAGCGTCAAAAGTAACAGTTGATTGTCCTAACATTTCAAATGTATTTCTTAAAGCTTTATTGATTTTTTCTTCTTCTTTATTATTTGTCTTCCCATGCATTTAGACAAAAAGTTAATACACCCACAATGCAAGTGTTAACGAACAAAGACAGGAATGGGGTATCAATGTGTAAAACGTGCAATTTCCGCATGTAACACATTCTCTTGTTAACGCTACATACTACTTCTTCTACTACTACTACTACTACTACTACTACTACTACTACTACTACTACTACTACTACTACTACTACTACTACTACTACTACTACTACTACTACTACAACTACTATTACTACTACTACTTCTACTACTACTACTACTACTACCATTACTACTACTACTACTATTGTTACTACTACTACTACTACTACTACTACTACTACTACTACTACTACTACTACTACTACTACTACTACTACTACTACTACTACTACTACTACTACTACTACTACTACTACTACTACTACTACTACTACTACTAATAATAATAATAATAATAATAATATAATTCATTTCTATAGCGCTCACTCCCATCTTACGACAGCTCTAGGCGCATTTATACATACATAGTAAAAATCAGTAGCAATGTATATAAACAAAATAAATAAATAATTAAAAAGATAAATAAATAACATAGTGCTATTCTTGAATGTGGCTGTAATTTGTGCATTCCTAATTTTTCATTAAAAGTTATACCAGCATATGTAATACATATTCTTTGACTTTTTCAACCGTTTCGTTTTTAAATATGATTTGAGACTGGTCTGGGCCTTCCATTCTAAAGTAAAAAAATCATTTCTTTTGGGGTTTTTTCACGTTCAGCTGTAAAAAGTATTCATCTTGTCAGAGTGAACTCGAAGCGCCCAGCAGGCTGAAGTACTTGTATGATCTCACAGGGAGTTGAGAAGGACTTTCAATGAAATTGCCCGCTGGGGGATAACTCGATGTCTTCGTGCAAGAAATAAATATCTCCACTTGAGACCTGAACGGAGTTATCCTCTTAGAATATTTTATTTTAGCGCAGTATTTTTGTTTTTCTTGGGTTTTTTGTTGTTGTTGAGGCGTTTTTTTTGTACAAAGCGATAAGTATCAGTCAACATTCATAATCTTAGTTGCAGATTTTTTGTTGATGTAGTAAATCAGTTAAAAATCAAAATAGAAAATGAAGTTGATGACTTCTTGCCCGACGCCATCGAAAGAGAGAGAGAGAGAGAGAGAGAGAGAGAGAGAGAGAGAGAGAGAGAGAGAGAGAGAGAGAGAGAGAGAGAGAGAGAGAGAGAGAGAGAGAGAGACAGACAGACAGACAGACAGACAGACAGACAGACAGACAGACAGACAGACAGACAGAGACAGAAAGACAGACAGACAGATAGACAGACTGACAGACAGACAGACAGACAGAGACACAGACAGAAAGTGAGACAGAGAGACAGAGAGATAGAGAATGAGAAAGACAAATAGAGAGAGAGTAGTTAAAAAGTCCATGCCTATATATTTGAAATATTCATATGACTTGGTCAGGAAATAGACATTGTATTCCAAACAAGCTAAGGTTATCATAGTCATGTACTGTACAACACTGTACAGATTGCCAACACGTCATCATTGCTGGCAAAGAAATAGTATGTATATCAGCAGAACAGGTTATTGAAGGCCAAACATACCATACCCAATGAGTAAGCAATCATTAGCATCACCAGTTTCATTATCATCACCGCTCTTTTGAATCTCATTCACTGCAATGATTACGTTTACGTGCATTAGAAAAAATGTTACTTCTTTTGTTGTTATGTTATACATGTTTTTTGATCCCGTAATGCTAAATGTGTGTAATCTGTAAGTGTGTGAAAGATAATTTATTTATAGTAAAAGTGTGTTGTATTTCAAATTGTATTGAAGGTATTGTAACACCAAAACAATGCACTACTTTTGACAATAAAGTTGTATCTTATCTTATCTTATCTTATCTTATCTTGTTTTATCTTATCTTATCTTATCTTATCTTATCTCATCTTATCTAATCTTATCTTATCTTATCTTATCTTATTTTATCTTATCTTATCTTTATCTTATTTTCATCATCCTCATCTCGTGGCTATCTTGATCTTATCTTATCTTTGTCAGCCATACATAATAATACATATAAGTTCTTTTTGATGGTCTTTGATATTCTCTGACACTATTTTCACAGAATGCAGAACCAATATGTGTCCTTTTGGTTGGCTGATTTTGATGGTCTTTTGTTCTCTGACACTAATATTCACAGAATGCAGAACCAATATGTGTCCTTTTGTTGGCTGATTTTGAGAATGGTCTTTGAGTTTCTCTGACACTATTATTCACAATACAGAACCAATATGTTCTTTTGGGCTGATTTTGAGAATGGTCTTTTTTCTCTGACACTATTATTCACAGAATGCAGAACCAATATGTGTCCTTTTGTTGGCTGATTTTGAGAATGGTCTTTGAGTATCCTCTGACATTATTATTCACAGAATGCAGAACCAATATGTGTCCTTTTGTTGACTTCCTAGGCTCTCCTTGCTCCTAAATATCGCCATCTCTTGCGTATTGATCTAAACGGTCTTTTCTGGGGACATGACCACATTGCAATTCCCATCTGTTCTTCCTGAACAGTCTTATCATCAGTATTCTTTGAGTCTTGATTTAGTGTCATTCCCAGGTCGTCATATTCGTTGGTTTCCCTTTCGTCCAAACTGTTGTCGTCTTTCGTACCGGGAACCACACCCCAGCTTCATAATAATATTATTATGGACTCATGTACTACAGTTGTCCAAAAAAGGTTCCAGGTTCGTAGGTCTGTGCATAAATGGATTAAAAACGATAAACTTCCTCCTCCCAGCTCCCAAATCTAATACGCTAATTAGCTTATCAACCCACCAAACCATCTCTACACGTGGTTGGTATTTTAAAACATCGCTTTGGCATGCGATATCCTTATCATTGCTCTCTTTGTAGAGTTGTACCCAAAATAACGGAATGAATACAAGGCATGTACTCATATATTATGCATGTGCTAATACGGGTAAAACGAAAAAAAAACTGTACTAACGAACTAAATAAAAAGACTCTCTCCCTCATACATGCACAACCTCTCCCTCACCCCCCCCCCCCGCCCCCTCCTGAAAAGGATCCCAAAACAAAATAGAACAAAGCAAGACAAAACGCTACAAAACAGAAACACAAAACGATGCAAACCCAGAACAATAAAAACTTCAACTCCTCCTTTAAAAAAAAGAAAGAAAAAGAAAGAAGACTTATATAAAATGACCAACAAAAATCAAATAAACCAAATGAAAACGAGACAAACAAAGACACACAAACAAAAACAAAAAACGACTAAAACTAGTAAAACAACAATATGATAAGTCTCAACTTCTCTTCTGCCTGTCTTCACACTCATAGAACAGTGACATTACAACGGAGCTTCCCTCACACATGTTTTATTTATTATACCCGCGGCTCAAGATTTTCTAGTCGCACTGATGGTAAGACTATCTGCTGGTATCTTGGTTTTGTCTCCGTTAGCCGTGACGAATAGCTCCGTATGTAGCGGGATATTCGAGGGCCATAATATAATATGAAAAGAGCGGACAGGGGAAAGCATAATATGGGAGGGAAAAAGGGGAAGCGATCAGAGGTGCTAAGCTTGGGACCCTCGTGTTTTTTAACCACTGGGTGGTCTACCCTTGTCGATGTGCATAAAACGGGGGGCGCTAATTCTTTTAAAAACTCGGGACGTTTGCCTAAAAGTCAGCCAGGAGCAGCTGGAAAATGTCAGTCTCTTGTTGCCTTGTACACCAGACCCACTGTTCTTTCTCTGTTCATGAAATTCTAGACTTTTCCCAAATTTTCGGCTTGCAACAGACAACAAAAAACAACAAACAAACGAAACATCACCCCCCCCCCCGACCCTCCCCCAACACAAACAAACAAGAAAACAAAACAAACCAACAAAAAACAAACAAGCAAAACAAGTCATCGTCATTATATTCAACAATCGCAAGAACAATCAATGACGTCAGCAGC